>PVKB01002487.1:0-276847 GCA_004027205.1 Ctenodactylus gundi | reverse complement strand
CAGGCAGCGGTCCGGCCCCATGTGAGTACAAATCAGCTGGGACGGGGACAGCAAGCTGGTAGGTGGTGCCGCCCACCTCTGCTGCTGAGTCCCTCTCAGTGACCTCTGCTGTGATGGTGTCAGTCTCCATGGGAACGTGTAAAGGGGGTGGTGGGAGTGGGATGAGGGGGAGTGTTTCCAAGGGAACAGTGCCATGCGCCCAGGGTGGCAGTGGCTCGAGCCAAGGAGAACTTCCTGTCTGGTCCCGTGAGTCCAGTACCCATAATCTCCTTGCCTTTGCTGCAGAAATCCAAAAGAGCAAGGATGTTCAGTGTCCTCAGTGGACATTGTTTTTTGGGATCATGACCAGCCACACGTGGCCTCAGTGCACAGAGTGCCCAGCAGCGTGCCTGGCCCACTTGCCCAAAAGCCTCCATCCACAGTCTGCCAGAGGGGGCTGTTCACCTGTACCAGCAGTGCCACACTAGCCTGCTCATCCCTGTGGCATTCCAGTGGAGGGGAACCGTGGCAGTACTTGGAGTCTACGAGATGCCTGGAACACCCCTCCCAGCCTGCTCCCATCACCCTGCCTCCCAGAGCCTGCAGTAGCTCAGGCCCTTCTTCCCTTCTTTTCTCTAGTACAAGGAAGCAGCTGAGCTCTCGGTGGATACCCTAGGTTCCCCCTATCCCTGCCATGCCAGGTGAGGCCCTGCTGCCACAGCCTGGGACAGCCACAGGCCTGCAGTTTGATAGCATTTGACCAAGTGGTTCACAGGCACCTGCCTCAGGACCTTGTGTGTTTGTTTTCTTCCAGGCATGACAAAAACAGCAACATCACCACCACTACCATGGGAAACGGGAGCCCACATCAGGTTGGTCCCACTTGAGTACTTGACACCCGGGACAGGGACCAAAAGCAAGTAGGCCAGGTCGTCCAAGTCCATGGGTGGGGACACTTTTTGGTGATCTCTGCTTTGATGGTGTCACTCTCCTTTGAGAAGTCGTGGGGGATGCTGCGAGGGGGAAGAGTATCAGTATGGGAGAAACTGAGGTGGGGACAGGGAAGGAGTGGCAAGGAAAGGGAGGAGAGAGGGGTCCCAGGAACAAGGACCGATGGGCAGGGAGCACCACACGGGAGGCGGGTGCAGAGTGAGGTGCCGGTGAGCAGGGCCAAGGAAAGAACCTTGTCTGCTCCCATGAGCCCACTGACCATGTCTCCTTGCCTCTGCAGCAGACAGTGAGATGAACGCTGACATCCCTGCGTCCCTGCCGTCCCCGCTTCACAGGAACACAGGATCTGCTGCACGCGGCTTCTCTGCACAGTGGAATGCCTGGCCGCGTGCCTGGCCTTCCCAGTCTAAAGGTCTTCTGCCTGGTGCCTTCTGGACAGGGTGCTTCGCTTGAGTAAGTGCTGCCCTGGTGGCCGGCTTATCCTGTGAAATTCCATTGGAGGGTGGTCCTGGAGCTACCAGTTCCACGTGGCACCTGGGACACTTTTTAACACCATTATGCTTAGCACAATGAATTAGACGTGGAAGGTTAAACATTGTATGATTTCTCTTATATGAGAAAACCAAACCATAAAATTGTGCAAGAGATGTGAAGAAAATAAGAAGATAGGCTTTATGGAGATGGAAGGGGATGAGGGCAGGTTGAGCGGCTGAGAAAAGGAAACTGATGTGATATGTAAACAAAATCTTCAAAAAGTAAAAAAAAAAAAAGGAAAGGTAAGATGTATTAGAAAAACATTTCTGCTCTAATGAATTCAGGTGGCACTTTTTAACACATCAATGGAAGTTTGGAAAAGCTATTTAGTGATTGAAAATATTTTCTTCACTTCCATTATTTGCATAGTCATAAAATGACAATTCCTCTCAACCACCTGCACGGCTTAGCGCCACAGTAGTAGACAGTCTGGACAACAGTTTGTCTTTTTAAAGTTGATCCAACAAATTTATTCTGAGTCATTTTCACCTGGGATTGAGGATATACAATGGATATCTTATAGTTTTAGTATGAGCTATGGTTTGGATCTTGAGTGTCTCCCAAAAGCCTCATGTATTTGGAATTGCGTGTTATTAGGAGGCATATCTGGGCTAGAACCAGTAAATGTTTAAGGTCTGACCAGGAAAGATTGTCAATTTGTTGAGATTGTGGCTTGCCTAGTGCAGAGATTTCAGGTGTTTGTTACTGATTTGTGGGGCAGCAAGCAAGAGAGGAGAACCCACACTTGGGAGGAATTTCACCTGCAGTTTGAAGTAATTCCAGTAAAGGCAGGAAGAAGAAACTCTGTTACAGCTTCTCCCAGGGAAAGTTCTAGCCTAGCCATCTGCAGACTTCACTTTGCTTCCACTTCAGGGCTTTTGTTTACAATGGGGTGTGCAGCTCTCCAGCCTCTTGTCTCCGCCATGTGCCGGCCATCCCTTGAATGGAATGGGTGAGATTATCTGAAACTGGGAGCTAAATAACATCTTAAACTGTGGATATTGGGTATTTAATCACAGCAAGAAGAAAGTAACTAAGACAGGATAGAAATTCCACTTAGGAGAGGTGACTGTGGTCATGATGGTGAAGAGCCATGAAAACTAAGGCCAGAGCTGTCTAAGAGACAATCACAACAGTCCTATTATAGAGTAGTGGTCATGCATTCACTTTTCCCTTGCTTTTTGATATTTGATAGGAGACTTCTTCAATGAAAGGAAAGAAGAGCCACATATTTGCATAGTCCTTTTACACAAACACTATCACATGTAATATTGAATTTTGTCCAGTAAAAGCTGCTTAAGAAAGTCATTTCAGAACACAAACTCAGTGGATCAAAGCTTGGCAATCTGTGTCTTCTTGTTTTCTGGGCAATGCAATATGACGGTCCTGTAGGATTCTCCATGGTGCCCCCTGTGGCACATATTTTTCAAGAACAATCATCATGGGTTTTCCTTGCAGTAAAAAGTAGGTGAAAGCTGGCTGTAGTGAGGCCTCCTTGTAATCCTAGCACTTGGCAAGGCTGAGGCAGGAGGATTGCAAAGTTGTAGTCCAGCCTGAGTAGTTCAACTTAAGCCAGACCTTGTGTATTAGTTAGGGTTTGGGGAAAACAGAATAGAAAAAAATATGTATGTGAAAAGATTTATTAGGTCAGTTCACAGGATCTGGAGGGTTCAAGACAGCCAACTGCACATGTGAGAAATGGAGGGTCCAGTAGCTACTCAAACATGAAGATGGATGAATACTGGTCTGAGACTGAAGGTGGGGATGTTCACTGCAGGACAGCTGGCAATGGTAATGGCGAAGGCCAAGACTCGGGTCAATCTGCACTGGAGAGCAGCGATGCAAACACAGGAGTTAGTCTGTGCTGGGTATTGATGTCTAGAGACTTCTCAAGAGAGACATTGGCCGTGGGAAGGGTCTCCTGGAATAGGCCAGTTTGAGAACTGGTAGGCCCTAAGGCATGTCCTTATAGCTGCTCCTGTTATAGTCTGTATAAATGTAACCAGCTTCATAATGTGCTTTGTGTTGTACTGCACCCTGACATTATCAGTCCAAGCAAATTTTGTTACCAGATTTTTAGAACAAATGAGAAAATCACTGTTGACAGTAACAACACTGTGCCTGGAGTTGTGACACTGAAGAAGTAGAACTGTTCACAACAGCGGGGTGGCCCTAACTTACAGAGCAGGCACTTGAGCCCAAGGTCAGCCTAAAAGCAAATGCGCAAGTTCATTTTGAGGGAAAACTGCTGCTGATCAAATGTTTAAGTTTGAAAACTATAATCTAGTTATTCAGGACCCAGAAGGGGGTGACAGGATGTACTGTTTCTCAAGGGTCTATGACTTGCCCACTGGTGCCCAGGAGCCCTTGCTTAGGAGACGTCTTCTGGGGACCTACCAGGGGCCCAAGATGTTATATGCTCTGAGGCAAAGAACAAAAAAAGCAAAAGCCAAAGCCTGAGCTCCAGGGTTTGGGTGGTTAGTGGAAAAGGTAGACCCCAAAGCATGCAAGTAGAATCCTGTGCCCCCATGCCTTGTTGGGATTATGATGGGTGCCATTAGGCCAAAGAAAGGAATGCTATGAAGGACTATGAGTTGTGGATTTTGGTCCAGCCGGGGTGGGGGATCAGCAAGTGTTCTGTTTTAAGGTCAAGCCAGCTTGGGAGCTATGATCCTGCCCCTGATATTTACATATTAATTTTCTATCTGCCCATCCTTAATAGAGTTAACATCTGCCTCATTTGACCATTGTTAACAAACAAGCCGAGTTTCCCAAGGAGTTATACCTGTGGCTCAGAGCACTTGCCCAGTGTATATCAAACTCAACAATGAGTAACAATAGAAATGAGAGACAAGATACTCCACTTCACCCAGGCACCGTGGCCCACACCTGCGTTCCCGCCTGAGGCAAGAGAATCTCAAGTTTGAGGCCTGCCCGGTCAACTCAGCAAGCTCCTCTCTCAAAAGAAAAAATTAAAAGGACTGGGGATGTAGCTCAATGGCAGAGTGTTCCCGGGTTCAATATTCAATATTATGATGCAAATATTTTGTATTTGAGTTTTCCATACATCACCACCCTGGCCAGCTTGGCTGACACGAAGGACAGGCAGCATCACAGGCTGCTCTCCCTGCTCTGTCTCGGACTCACTCATGGGAGGAAAGACCTCGCGAGGCTGGCTAAGTGGGGAGAAGTCATCTCCATGGGTGCTGTGCTCAGCTGAAGTCATCGTAGCTTTCCAAGGTGCTTCTGCAGTATCTAACAGATGAAAAAATTCCAGGGACCCTCCATTCTTTTATTTCCTATTTCTTGCAGACTGGGCTTCATAAGTAGAGATATTCCAGGTAGTGACAGCAGGTGGCACTTTCATAACAGAGGAACTTTATCCAGTGTTTGTTTGGGGTAGGGGGGATGTTCTATCACTGCAGAATCATCTCTGTAACTTTTCATTGAGTTTCACATCAGCCTTGGGCTGGGTGATTCCAACTTCTGCCATAGAAACTTTGCTTGTCAGCTAGTATTTTAAAAGATTTGAGACTAATTTTAACACACTTTTCCAAAACAGTTCACATTACAAAAGAACTAAAACAAATCTAGATTTTCATGCAATGGGAATTCATTATGACCTCCCAGGGAAATACAGACATCTGACGTTCGCGTTTAGCTTAAGATCTAACCAGGTTCTCCTGTGCCTAAGCTCCACGACCTTTTCCCATTTCTTTTTAGGTGCCCACATTTGACCCGGATTTTACAAAGTACACATCACATGTGGCTAGATGCCTCTGATGACAGCATGTTACCAATGAAATAACACGTGTGCACATTGCATGATTGCATCATGTCTGCACTTGCTGAGCATGGCTCAATGCTATGTTCTGGAACGCAGTTCATCCCGTTGGTACCAAACACAGCTGTTTTCATCATGGTCTTGGTGACAACGTGAAGAACTGTGTGAGTGACGCACCCCAAAAGCCTTGCTGCGCGCGGTTAAGGAGCAGGAGGCCCTGAGAGGAGACATAGCCTGAGGACGGGACTGCCACGAGAGGGAGGGGAGGCGTTCCTCAGCCTGTTCCACGGTGGGCGAATCTCCACTCTGGGAAAATGCTGAGACGACGGGGTTGGGAGGGAAGGAGGGGCTGGTGGCACTGGTCGGGCATGTGTGCGCACCCGCTCAGAAACACGCCTAGGGTAAGGACTCGAGGGCTCCCCGCTCCTCCCCTCCCGCGCTGCCAGTCGGCTCCCAGCCGCCTCACTAGGAGGGGCTCGGAGCAGAGCAGGAGAGAGGGCAGCCAGGAGGGACGGGGACCTCAGTGCTCACCTGCGGCCACAGACACAGCCGCTGCCACTCACCCTCCGCCCCACGGCCTTCTCACAGACACTGACCCCGTCCTGGCCCTGGTCCCCTGGCCCCCCGGGGCCTGCTGTGTACTGATAGTGTGCCGGGTCCTGAGTGCGGGGTCACAGCAGAAGGGGCGGAGTCTAGTTTTTCCATGCTACCTCGACATGCCCACAACATGAGACGCAGAGTGAGTTGGACAGAGGGCATCTCTGTCCCCTAGGGGGCAAGGGCACCCTGCAGACACACCCTGGCTACAGCACACTCTCTGTGGAAGGGCCAAACATTCCCCCAGAGTGTTAGTACAAAGCTTTGGGGGCTCAGGCAGGCTTGATCCAACATGCACCTAGACAGCAGGGACCTCAGGAGCTGAGAGTGGTGACACACACCTGCAACCCCAGAACTCGGGACCCTCGCGGGCTCACGGCCAGCCAGGGCTGCCCAGCCAGACCCTGTTTCGACAACAACAAAAAAATAATAATAAATATAAAACAAGGACTTCAGCTGGTGACTCTTCTTGCGTCTAATATACTGAATCTTCCAGGGACAGCTAACCCGGTATTCTGACCAGTGAAAATTAAGGTCACCACATCAACACAAATCCCTGTTTCTTTCCTGGAGTTTCTCACATTCACGAGATGGCCAGTCTCCCCTCCTGGGAATGGCACCTTCCTACATATGAAAAAAATCAGAGTTCAGTCATCTGGAAAATAGCACATTGCACCCTTTCAAAGCTCTGTGACCCCATGCCGCCTGCCCCGGTCACCCTGCTCGGCCATTCCCATGAAGCCACCAGAGCTCATCACGTGTGTCTCTGAGCAAACTCAGTGTGAGTGGCCAATGAAATCAGGCCTCCTACAGAGAGCCTCTGCCTAGGAACCTGGCAGGCACTGTGCGGGGTGAGGCTGACCAAAAATGACGACATACACTGTGGCACCCAGCCAGCACCAGGGCTCACGCGCTGCTAGTCTGTCATTTCCCTCCATGCACCCCACTGAAGGAGCCTCCTCAACTGACGTGTATGTAGAAATACAATGGCTCTAGTGTTTCGTGTCAAGAAAAAGGACTCGTACCTGCCTCAGGAGAGCCCATTGCCTGCCCCAGCTCCTGTCATTTGTGACAGAAGAGGGCAAGGTTAAGGGAGAGCACCTGCGCTGTTACCCAGTTTTGAGCTTTGTGTTTTGGGACCTGAAAGAAATGCTTCAAAGTACAATGACTTAAATCATGTTTTTGAAAGTATCTTTTTCTAAATTTGTTTCCATTTGTTTAGGACAATGAACCCATAGCTGAAGCACCCAGGCATAGAGTGAGAGGCGCTTGAACTCAGCCTGCAGCTGGTGAAAGTTGCACCCCTGTGCGACACAGTAACTTACCCTGACAAAGATCTGTTGAGGTCAGTTTTCTTGCAACTTTTATTTGCTTGCAAAAAAGTGTGGGGGGGGGGATACAAAGGAGTGTCACTGTCTGTTAATGTTCAGTACTGGACCTGGGTCAGCCTGAACTGCAAACTGATAAACAGCTCTAGAATTATCTGCACATTATGAAGAGGAAGAAATACAACTTGTTCCTCAGAGATTGCCTGACACAGGGACTGTGCACTTCCACAGGCTTCTGAAAGAGGGTCTCCAGGCTTTAGAAAAGCTTCTGCCTTCCCTCCCCAGGCCACAGTGAGCAGCTAGCTTATGGGCCCAGTAGGAAGTCAAAAACGTCAGGGATGACCCCATTAGATGCAGAAAAGCTGTCATGAGAGTCCTCTTCTGATGAGGAGATCCAACAGGTCTGGAGCAGAGTGCTCTTGTCAGGGAGAGCCACACAGCATCTGAGCAAAGAACTTTAAGTGAGTCCAAAAACTGTTTTAAGTATGTATAGGAATCACCACTTTTTAAAGGGATTATATCATTTGGGGGATGATCTGAACCCCAGAGATGATATTCAACTCTTTACCTGACACCCCCTAAGTAAAACAACAACCCAGAGCCAGTTATTTCAAGACTAAAAGTAAGAAGAAAATGGCTAGATGCCTGAGATGCTGGTGAGCTGGAAGGAGGAAGGGGGTTCAGGGTAGGCCAGCCATGGCCAGCCATATCTACCCTGAATGTCAAGTGACAATTTCAACAGGGATTATATATGTGTGAGGTGGATTCCTATTTTGTAGATGAGGAAACTAGGTCTCCAGTCTCTTATCTGAGTATTGGCTGGTGTTTTAGTCTCATTTTGTTGCTATGACAAAATACCTACAGGCACAAAGTGGGGAGGAAAAGTTTATTTTAGCTCCCAGGCTCAGAAGGTCATAGGTAGCTGGTGTGCAAGTGTACGGTGGAGATGGTTCCTCATGGCATTGCAAACAGGAAGCCAAGTGAAAAGAAGGGTGGAACTAGTATATACCCTTCCAGGTCCTGTCCCAGGGATCTGTCCTTTCTGGGTCAAGCCTCAGGCATTTGTCCCTTCTGGCCAAGCCCTACCTCCCAACAGGACACGTCTCCACAGGTATCCCACCACCTCCAAACACATGAGGCTTTGGGCATCTCAACAGCTGGTGTCCTGCCTTGCTCTCCTACAGTTTATGGAAGACTTCTAAGGGCAAAGGTGTCACTGTGTAAAAGGTGAGTCCTCTCATGCCATGGGCCAGAGATCTCTTTTCTGTTCCTCAGATTTCTCCACCCAAACTTTTTGAAGCATTAATGGATCATCTGGAATGGAAGCTGTACACAATATTTTTCTACTTTCTTCTACTGTGAGGCCCCCATGATGACATGATTGGCTTTCTAAGATAAAGAAGAGCAATCCAAGTTGGCACGTGTGCTCTCTCATCATGTGACGTCTTCCAGGATGGTACACTGCAGCCAGGTGGCCCTCCAGAGGCCTGGCAGGGACAGGCACCATCCTCTAGACTTCCCAGCCTCCAGGGCCTCTATTTTTAAAAAATATATGATCCAGTCTATGGTATTCAATTATGGCAACAGAAATGAACCAAGGTTCCTTGGAAAGCTTGTGATTCCTGAGAGGAAAATAGATTCTCTGTCTTATGGGACTTAAAAGGAGCAGAGATCATCATCCCCCACAATCAATCATCCACTGTGAGGTTACCGGGGACCAAGAGTGCTCTACACCTGGAGCAAGATGCGGTGCAGAATCCAGAAACACGGACATGGCATCATTTCTGCCGAACGCCTCCCCACCTCACTGAAGCAGTCACCACTGAAGATGGACACAGTTTTACCCAAATCCCCTTCAGTTCCTCTCAAGCTCTTTGCAGTCGTCACTTTTCCATTGCTGGGACAAAATCCTAGACACCCACAACATAAAGGAGGAGGGGCTTATTGCTGCTCATGGGTTCAGTCCGTGGTTGGCAGAAATGGCGCATAGAAGGGTGTGACAGGGAGAAGGGCTCTATGAAAACAACAGCATTATCCTACAGCAGTCCTTTTTTATGATGTGAATGTCACTAAGGGATTGGTGAAGAAGTAACAATGGAAAAGACCAATTAGTAAAAGAATAATCTCTAGTCACGATCGTCTCCTAGTCTTGGCTCTAATGCTACCTTCTTTATTAACTTCTCCTGAGGAAAACCAGCGTCCCCTTCTCTGCCTACTGTCTTTTCCCGCCAGACTGAGCTCCCTTCCTATTTACGTTCCCAGCAATGCACCTCGGCCCTACCGGGAATTCAAAACCTTTGCAAGATGGATAGATTTCCAGAGGATTTATCCCTCTTCTTAGCGACCTAGGACTGTCCCAAAACTCTTCATTCGGGCAGGGACCCACGGACCAGGACGGCTTGCACCGCCACGCCCACAGATGCCAAGAGGAGCGCCTCTTTCCGGACAGTTTGTGATACAGTGCGCTTGTTGCATTATGGGATGCATAGAGGCGAGAAGCGGAAGAGGCGGGGCGAGAGAAAGCACCAGCTTCCGGAAATAGGCCTTCGGGCTTCCGTAGCTGGCCAGGCTTCTTTACTTGCTCCGAGGTTCTTCGGATTTGAGGGGTTTCGATGCCGTGGAGGTGAGCTGTGGACGCAGCGGGACAATCTGAAGAGCTCCACGCCGGCGGCACCATGGTTCACCTCAGTGAGTCATCAGGGTCCCGCGAGACTTTCCAGGTGGTCGGAGTGTCGGGGCTTCTAGGGCCAGATGGACAAGCGCTCGCCTAATCGCGGTGTAGGCTGCTGGAATTTGCTGCAGCCGCTTACAGTTAATGCTTTTCTATGTTTCCTCAGTGTCCTCGCTGAAATCATACCTTATTTTGCAGATGAGGCAGCCAAGCCTGTGACAGGGTCACAGAGTGGCAGGCTTTTGCAGAGTAGAATTGGGGATGAGAAAGAGGTCGTCGTTACTGTCTGGAATGGTTAAGGGTAATTTCACAAAGAAGTTGTTAGCCACGGCAGGTTTATTGAAATAGATTAGAAGCGAGGACATCTCAACTGCCATATTTTGCCCATTTTGTGCCCTCGTACGCGTGTTCTAACCAGTTACTTATCTGCAGGTACACTTCTATGCAAAGCCTACCGAGGGGGCCACTTGAGCATCCGCCTGGCGCTGGGTGGCAGCACCAACCGGCCCTTTTACCGAACAGCGGCCGCGCACAACAAGTGCCCCAGAGGTGGCCGTTTTGTGGAGCAGGTGGGCTCCTATGATCCAATGCCCAACAGTCATGGAGAAAAGCTTGTTGCACTCAACCTGGAGAGGGTCTGGCATTGGATTGGCTGTGGGGCCCACCTCTCCAAGCCTATGCAGAAACTTCTGGGAAATTTAGTCCTCTTCCTACCGCACTCAGGGGATTTTGCATTAAAATCAGCTGCAGGAGAATGAGAATGAAGAATGGCTTTCATCTCCAGACTGCTCAGGACTGGAGTTGAAGCTGAAGTCATGAGTTGATTGCCATTACGGATCTGGAGACCTCTTTCGTGGACTCCGTTATGAAAATTTTAGGGTGATTGAGGTTTTATACTAAAATGGCAGTCGGTTTTCTTTAATATGGGTGTCAGTTTCCTTTTTTTTTTTTCAAGAGTGCCGAGAAGTAGACGTAATTCACTATCTTCTTGCAGTAAGTGGGGGGAGGAATTTGGATAATGAAGGGCAGGGTTTAACAAGTAAAAAGCACGCTCTGAATTTAGGTCTCAGATCTAAGTTCTATGAGGCAGAAGTCTCAGGGAAGTACTGGTGTGTACTGTATTGTTATAAACACAAATCTTGTTGCTTTTAGGGCTGTCTGGCTTTTTCCCCCTGCATCCGATGATCATCACAAGTGCTGAAAGACTGCGAAGGAAACGAGCACGTGAAGCCCTTTTAATTTCTCAGAAAACAAATACAGAGGACACAGAAACAGAAGCAAGCTGACGTTTGTGAACATGGCAGTGATTACAAGGTCAACATCTCTGTAAAGAGCTCTTCATTTTGTTAGGTGTGAAGGTCAATAAATGGAGTTCTTTGAGTCACTCGTGTTCTGGCCTGGCCTGAATGAGGCCCAAGGAAGGATTTACTCTTGCCTGATATTATGAACTGGGTCTAGATTATAGATTTTTATAAGGCTTTCACATTAGGAAAAGCAATGGTTGTTAGGAGATTGGACTTCCTTGATCACTTCAGCAATGTTATGTTGCCTTCTAAGACTTAGCTGACTTATTTTTGTGATGTTGGGTATTGAACTCAGGGTCTTCACACTGAGATATGTCCCTCTTTTTTATTTTTTTATTTTTTATTTTTTTATTTTTTATTTTGAGACAGTGTCGCAACTAAGTTGCCTAGGCTGGGCTCATACCATCCTCCTGCCTCAGCCTTCCAGAACACTAGTATTTATAGGCATGCTCCACCATACCTGGCTGAATCTTTTTTCATTAAAGCCCCAAACCAGACTATTCCAAATGTTTCCTTAATCATTTGTGGTATCCTACAAGCTCAAGAACAGTTACCTTGTTTATTCGTTGTGTTTTATTTTTGCATTCCTCAAAGGTTTTTTGTTTTGTTTTGTTTTGTTTTTTGAGTCAGGATCTCACTCTGTAGCCCAGGCTGGCCTTGAACTCACAGCAATCCTCTTGCTTTAGCCTCCCAAGTGCTGGGATTACAGGAGTGCACCACCACGCCCGGCTTATGTGGTGCTGGGGAATCAAACTGAGGTACTTAGCACTTGACATAGTGCTTGCTAGGCAAGAGCTTTAACCACTGAGCCATTCCTCCAGCCCTGCATTTCATTTTTGTATTGTTTTGTACGGGGGGTTGAAATAAAATTCTCTGCACTTAGCTGTGTCCCCAGGCCCCTTCTGAAATATCAAGGCAGGGTCTCACTAAGTTGGGCAGGCTAGGCTGGGACTTGCAATACCCTGTCTCCCCCCACCCCAGAGTATTGAGGTAATAGGTCTGTACCTATTACCTCAATACTATTCATACCTATTCATACCCAGTGCTTACCATTTTGTAATAAGAAATTTATATCATTTTGCTTTGCACATAATCCACTATTACAAAGACAGGTTGGATATGAAAATTGCTTTTAGATTATGAAATTCCATGTTTTAAGAATGAGAAATTAGAAGGAAACTAATGTAAAGCAGCTACATAAGTCTCAGGTCCTTTACATGGAAGGTAATTTGTGAAGCTTGTAGGGTGTCAGGGAAGTAGGATTACCTATATTTAATGAGGGAGCTGTGACTGGCAAGATAGAAACTTGCCCCACCACATAGATTTCAGACCCCAGAATGCTTTTCTGGGCGGGGAAAATACAGGCCACTGTAAAGAGTCAGTACTAGCTAGGTATGATTGTGCACACCTGTATTCCTACTATTTGGGAGGCTGAGGCAAGAGGGTTCCATATGTGAGCGAAACCTGAGCAGCTTAGCAAGGTCCTCACTTAGAATAAAACATTTAAAAGCCTGGGGATGTAGCTCAGTGATCCCCGATTCAAGCCGAAGTCATTGGTATCATGTGTTTGGTAATATAAATGCCTGCTTAGGCCAAAGCCAGCCATCCCATTGTTCCTCCCACCACAGCTGCACAATTCAACATTTGTGAGTTACATCGTTTCGCTATGCACTCTGAATAATACAGATTCCAAATTCTGACGTAAGAGACCAGACATTTATAGGGAAGGTCCAAAACCCTCTCAGTATTCCACCTTATTTTCTGGGTTCTGCATTTTGAGAATAGTTAGTAGTCATCTCCAATTCAGAGGTCGCTGAGGCTTCCCAGGGACTTTGGCTGGTTTGCCTCAACTCGTTTTGAAGAGACCTAAACTGGGGCAAATGGAGAAGAACTGACTTTTCCTTGGTTTGATTTGGATCCAGATCCAGGAAACAGGCTGTGAAAACCCTGACAACTCTGGAGATTTAGAAGATACTACCCTGAAGAGTGTGAGGCTTTGTAGAAACTTAATGACAGGACAGGTGTAATTCTAGAAAGTTCTGAGCAGTGAGAGGAGCTGATAGAAAATGGGTTGTCTTGAATATTACTGAATTTCTGCCAATTAGGTATTCACTTGTATTTTGGCTTTTTTGTCTAAAGATAGATATCTACAGTATATTCCTTGTGGGAGCTTATCTTCCTATTTCCAAAGCTGGCCAGGCTTAGTCTTGCTTTAGATTCCCAGGTCTCATGTTTCTCATACACTAGCTCAGCCTGCTGTTCCCTCAAATCCAGATTGTGCAAACACATTATATTGAATTTTACAAAGCGTTAGACCTATTGCTTCAGAATTTCGAGGTTTTATTAACACGAGCTTGGATCAGTGTATATGACTGGCAGCAGGAAGGCAAGATTGATTCTGTAATGTCATAATTCCTTAAGGTAAAGAGTCTTTAAAATATAAGTCTTGTTTGTGTTTTCTGTTTAATACAGACTTCTTTCCTGCAAGGTTTGAGGGAAGATACCCCAGCAGCCCCCATCTGTAGGTTGCACAAAATTATTGGCCTACTGTTTGGAGGATAATCTTCAAAAAATATATAACCTAGGTTGAGCTGTGTGAAAGCTGCAGAATTTCCGCAAAAAAAGAAAACACTTCTATGTATATGTGTGTATGTATAAAAGAAAACACTTAAGAATAGGAGGGTGAGGGCCGCGCGAGAGAGTGGGGCGGCCCTGGAGGACACCAGCTCCTGGACTCCTGCTCCAGCCTATAGTCCAGGTCGGATTTTCCGGATGTTGGGCCTCCTGGCCACGCCCCTCGGCCGCCGCGCTTTGGCCCCGCCTCTTCCGCTGCTGCTGTGACGCAGGCGCCCTGGGTTTTTTGAGCGGGAAAAGGAAGACCCGGATTTCGGGAGCAGGTGAAGCTACGGCCGGCTGTGTCCCCGGAGGCTCCGGAGCAGGTGAAGCTACGGCCGGCTGTGTCCCCGGAGGCCACCACCCTCCCAGCATGGGGCTGCTAGAGCTGTGCGCGCAGGAGTTCGGTACCGCCGACCTCTACCGGGTGCTGGATGTGCGGCGCGAGGCCTCGGACGGCGGGCTCCGACGCGGCTACCACAAGGTGTCCCTCCAGGTACACTCGGGTCGGGTGGAGGAGGGCGACAAGGGGGACGCCACCCGTCGGTTCCAGGTACGCGGCCGCCCCGGCGGAGCGCTGCGGTCTCGGCCTGGAGTTTTCCAGCCTTTACTGCTCGCGGTGCGGTGTCAGCGGGCAGGACGGGGTGACTCTGGATGCTTTTCCCTCAGATACAGGGGAGGGTGCCGTTCTCAGCGACAAAGAGCAGAGAGCCGTGTACGACGAGCAGGGGACCGTGGACGAAGACTCCGCTGTGCTCAGCCAAGACCGAGACTGGGAGGCGTACTGGAGGTTACTGTTTAAAAAGGTAGGCCGCTTTGAGATTTGTGCAGCTCCCCAGCGTCCAGCGCATGGCCCTGAGGTCCTCTGTGTTGGTGTAGAAATTGAGGCATTCGTTGTGGCTTTACACAGCACACCACAGTGAAATTGGCTTTTCTTTTTCTGCTGGTAGCGTAATTGCTGCAGTAAAGGCGAGGGTTATTTTTCTTCAGGATGTGCTTTTATTGTACATATTCAAATGCAAGTACCGATTCCACACTTGGAAACTTCACTTAGATCCGGACGTCTCTCTAGGCTGGTCCCAAGTTTAGCAGTGTGGAAGGTAGGACCAGGTAACTTTGCAAATGCTTAGATTCAGGCAGTGTAGTTCCTTGCCACAATTTGGATTCAAGATGTTTTGCTTGGTGAGAAGCATTTCAACACTTAAATCTCTGATTTTACTAGTTTTTTTTAAATCTAAGATGAAATTCTTGATGTTAAAAGGCTTCTTTATCATCAGATATCTCTAGAAGCCATTCAAGCTTTTGAGAAGACATACAAAGGTTCTGAAGAAGTACTGGTGGATATTAAACAGGCCTGTCTGGATTTCAAGGGTGACATGAATCAGATCATGGAGTGTGTGCTTTGTGTGCAATATACAGACAACCCAGGATAAGGAACATCATTCAGCAAGCTATCGAGGCGGGAGAGGTCCCATCCTATAATGCCTTTGTCAAAGAATCAAAACAAAAGATGAATACAAGGAAAAGGAGGGTAAGAGTGGGATACTATCTGTGATTTGTATCTTAACTGTTTCCAAAAAGGACTCAGAGTATTTACAATAGGAATAAAAGACTACTGAAATTAGCACTAATTTATAACTTTCATCTAATTAAATGGGTATGTTTGTTAAGAAAATCCTCTAATTTGTGGTCCTTAAGATGACTTTACTGCATAGATTGTTTAAATAATATCTTAAAGAGGCATGATAATATTTTTCATTTGGGTCACTTCTTGTGGCTTTTTTGAAGCATTCCTCAGGAGATGCACGTTATGTAGAGCTGGGCACATACTGGAATAGATGGCAATCCTAACTCGGTTAACAAACAGGAAGATGGCAGTGTTTCCTTAGAGTATAGGCTGATAAGCCGCGTGTTGGTACTTGCCTGCAGTCCCAGCTCTGGGGGGTGTTGCAGGAGGATTGCTATGAGGTCCATGCCGGCATGGGCTCCAGAGCCAGGCCGTGTCCCAAAGAAAAAGTACAGGCTGGAGGGGGGGTTGTAGCTCAGTGGGGGAGCCCTTGCCTACCGTGGACTGGGCCCTGGGTTCCTGGGGAGAACAGATTCAAGGTAGCAAACCTGTGTCTCTGAGCTCTTGGAAAGTTGCCTTGGAGTAGTGTCAAGGTAATTGTTACCTCAGCTTGGCTTTCATAATTGGAACTCTGTAGAGAGCAGATAACTTAAGGTTTTAGATCTTTAGTGGGTACCTTTTGTATAGCTGAACTGGGGGCCAGAGAGAGGTCTGCAACGTTTAGATAAAAGATAAATGAGAAAACTTGGCAAAAATCTAGAGGATCTAGTTTGCCTGGGTAATAGGCCAGGTGTCTCCGTTAGGGGTAAATTCGAATGTGTCTCATGGTCTCCACCTGTGTAGATTCAGGTTCACAGTCATTTTCTCAAGTGAAGCTGAGTACAGCTGTATTCAGTAATAAGCTGATAGCTTAAGAACCCTCCCTATAGAGTGAGGGGAGATGGCACAGTTTTGACAAATTACCTAGCAAACTTATGAGAGAAGGGTTTGTTGAATTTTGAGAGGTAATTTGAATACAGACAAACTCTTCATTGAGATAACGACATCCTAACATCACCATTTGCAGAGTTAATGCCATTCGTTTTGTTTTGTTTCAGATGTCCCCATTCTGTAGTTTAGGCTGGTCCAAACTCACTGTGTAGTCCAGGCTGGTCTAGTACTCATGTCTCAGCCTCTGGAATGTTGGGATTACAGGCATGAGCCGCGGCCACTCAGCAATTTGTTGTGTTGGGGGATTGAAGGAGGGGCGGGGGGTGGTGTCTGTTTCCTGAGCAACCGGTTTAATGGCCCAGCCCTTAATAGCATTGTTGGCTACTTAGAAAATCACCAGGGGTTGAGATGTTCTTGCATTTTGGAAAGCTTGGTAAATGTAGCAGCTTTAAAATCAGGTAAAGAAAGGTTAAAACTGAATTTATTAATGTGGTTTCTTCTGAGTAATCAAGAGAAATCATTTTAAGCCAGGATTGTTTACAAGGCTGCCATGAGTCCCAGGTAGTGAACAGGGTTTCCAGGGAGATGTCCTCTTGAAGTTATCCTTGGTTAAGTGACCTTTCCTGGCTCTTCTAGCCTATTGTTTTTCTTTCTGTCACCATATAAAGGTTTATGATGCGAAGATGCTTACAACCTCCAGCCAGTGGAAGTAGGGAAAAACGAATGTGTATGAGGGGTATCCGCTGCTTGCTCTCACAAGCATTCTGTTGCCTTCTCAGGAATGACATAGTTGTGTAATTTTATTGATTTTGAGCACGTCATATAATCCTCATATTGAAAGGGAAAGAGGGTGTATCCTAAGCATTTTCTGGTTGCCGTTGAGTCTTATAAGTATTTTTATTTCAGGCTCAGGCAGAGGCTAAAGAAGCAGGAAGGAGTTGGGCCTCGATGAAGGAGTGGATAACTTGAAAGCACTCATTCAGGTAAGCTTCGTAGCGTGTCGCCACTCCTTTCGTGGTCTGACTACTATTGCTGACCTACACTTTGGCAAAGCGTATGAATGGCCCCTAGTGTTGTTTGAGATAACTCACTCCATCTATTTGGCTTTTATTTTTTTAAATGTGCAATTCAGGCCTGGCATGGTGGCACATATCTACAATCCTGTTACTGTGGGCGGCTGAGGTAGAAGGATCACAAGTTTGAGCCCAGCCTGGGCAATTCAGTTACTTAGAGACAGCCTGCCTCAAAATAAAAAGTAAGAGGGCTGAGGATATGGCTCAGTGTGAAGGCCCTGAGTTCAGTTCCTAATAAGTATCACAGTGGGCAGAGCAGGGGAGTTTCAATGGGTTTGGTGTTTGTTTTGTTTTTTGACTCTATACTGACAAAGTTGTACAACCATCACTGCTCTCTAGTTCTGACACATTTTCACCATTACAGAGGAAGCCACGTATCTGCCCATGAGTAGTCACCCTGTTCTCCTTCTCCCTCAGTCCGGTAGCCATCAGGTACTTTCTTTGAGTAGTGTGTTTTGAAAGCTTTGTTTTAACTTCTCAAACAGAGCAAACAAAAGGATAGGCAAAAGGAAATGGACAGTTTTCTGGCTCAGATGGATGCCAAATACTGCCAACCTTCCAAAGGAGGAGGAAAAAAGGCAGCACTCAAAAAAGAAAAGAAATAATGGAGTTGGTTTTTTTTCTTCAGAGGTCCTAAGGCATTCATTGGTGCTATCTTAGGCAGGGTACAATCAGGATTTGAAGACAGAAGTTAACCTAGTTTCAGAGAACTTGTCCTTCCATGCTAAGTTACTGAGACAACTAAACCCAAGCAGAATTTCTCAACTTCATTAGTGTTTCCTAGTTTTCACAGGAAGGAATATGATAGTGGTACTCAGGAGGGTGGGTACTTGTTACCCTGGGTCTTCTGCCCAGGGAGCTGCTGGCAGAATGTGGGTCTGGCCATTTTGCTTTCAGTGATGTGCAAGTCTGTTAGGTACTCCAGCTGGCTAGATAATCTTCAGAATGTTTGCTAAATAGTGGTCTTCCAGATAACTGCCAGCTTGCTTTTGGTCTTAGTGATGTTAAGTAGATCTCTGTCCTTTTTATTTTACTAGTCAGGTTTAGTACTGTATTCTTAAAATTATAGGAAAAACAGGTATTCAGGTTACTTCAGACATTTTTGTAAGACATTGATTGAATAAACAAGTAAAAACTTAAGTTCTGGTGGCATTTTAAATGATCTTACCGATCATTTAAAATTTGATGTAGAAAAAGTAAGAATGGTATTTTGGAAGAGAGACAACAACAACAAAACCCAAAGCAGGAGCTTGTCAGCATGACAATAGACAGCCTGGTTTCAGCAGCACTGAGATTCCTGTTGTAGTCCTGTCAGCTCATTGTGTCCAGGCAGGTGACCAAACTTACTTTCTTCGTCTGTAAGAGTGTGATCTTACATCTTGTCATATGTGTAAAATATGTCCAGTTTAGTTTTGAAAAAAAAAAAAAATACTGCGCTGGCTTTGAGAGTGCACACATAAGCACAAGGCTGAGGGACATGGCCAAACCATTTCTTACAGACAGCTGACTCTTGGAAAGGCAAGAGGGTCCAATGGGTTGTTACATTGTAGTTTTGGTACTGTTAGTGTTAGTGAGAACAATACAGAGATTTTATATTTTGATTAGTTGGTGGTATGTACTCAACACAGTATATGGAGGTTTTTTTTAAAGAACTAAACGTAAAATTTCTAGTTTGTAGACTAATATATTCAATATACAGTCTGCATAAAAGCCTTTTGAACATTATAATTTATCAAAGGTAAATGATATTTTCAGTTTGTAGATACAAGCAATGTAAAAAACACTTTGTCTTAAAAATATAAATTCAATGCTGGTTGTTTAAAGCATCTGTCCTCATAACATTAGAACACCTTGGTATAAAGTTACTTAAGTTTACCATCATTTCTGTCCACTCTGAAAATTAACAGCAAGACCTAAAGATGATATGACAAAGATTAAAGGTCAGTGAAATTTTGACAAATCAAGCCACATTGCATTCATGAACCCACAATGAAAATCAGAAGAATTCTGGAACTCGTGCTGCCTTTGAGATGTTTATACTGGACTGATTTTCACAGTTTCTTATATTTTTGAGAATTGTACCTTTGTGGTTCCAAAGTAGATTCCATAAATTTTTAAATAATTTTCTTAGAGCTTCAGAAGATCTGGCAATGTGAGTTACTATTTTGGGGGACGAAATAACCAATAAAAGATAGTGTGAAGAGAATAAGCATGACTTGATTAAGATATGGATTAAGTAAGGTAAGCTACCCTAAAAAATATTACGTAAGTTATTTTAGACTAGTATTTATGTCATTTATTAGCTCTTTCATTATGGTAGCAGGTTTAGACATCTATAGAGGAAGCCTGAGGAATGACATTTATTTGGTGAGAAGCTTATATTTTTGACTTGGCTTAAAATATAAATTTGAGTACAACTCTCCAGAAATTAATATAAGGTGAAATATCCTGAAGACAGTAATATTTTTACCAAACCACCTTTTGTTGTTTTTTTTTTTTTTTGTATAGATGCAGTCTCAGAATACTGTAATAGCTGACCTGGTCATTGTTAACAACATGAGTAATGACTGGGGATAATTATTCATTAATTGGGGATAATTATTCATTGTTACACCTTGGGTACAGTTTTGCTGAATTTAATGCTGAAAGAAGACAGTAATTAGGGATGGAAACTGCACCCATGCAGTCTTCGGCACACACTCATTGTTTTTCAGTCAGTTGTACCAAAATATCTTCTCAAAGGTAGATCCAGGTTGCTCTTGTATACCAGCTCTGCTCGCTCAGTGACTGAATGCTGACTTATGACATCTTCCCACTTACACCGCAGCTGTTAGACTGTTTTCAGGCACTCTATGAGGCCTGCCTGCTCCTGGAGACTGGGCCTCCTCTGCTTTGAGATTTTGTAGAGCCATGCAACTGAGGACCTATTGGACAAATGACGTCATAGAATAACAGTAAATGAAAGATGTTATGACATAGGGCTCTTTTGCTCTAGCTCTTAGCTGGACTTATGTGTAGAGACTGGGACTAGGTAGTAAAGTATATATTTATCAATGCAGTAAAAATCATGTTTACATTATCTTATTTTTAAAACCAATAAAGAGCTAGTTAGGCCTGGGGCTATAAGCTTGTAGTTGCAGCAAGAGGAATGCAAGTTGTAGCCCAGTCTAGGCAGCTTAGCAAGACCCTGTACCAAAATAAAGACCGAAAAAGACAGGAGCTGTAGCTCAGTGCAAAGTCCCCGAGTCAGGTACATAAAGCTGTGTTCTTAAGTGAAAGCAGTAACTAGATTTTGCTTAAAAGCCACTAATTAGACTTCATATGTATTTCACTTACCAGAATGTTACTAGTTTCACTTGATGAAAAATGAGAACTGGTTGATCGTATTAATTGCTTGTCTGGGAGGAATGCAATGAAAGCGTTCCAGACTAACAGTGCTACTAGAAACTGAGCTAAGAAATCAGCGGGACCACAGAGATGGCTTGAGGAAGACTTAGTTTTTACCGTATATACTGACATGAGCAGGAAACATTTCAACTGCCCGGTACTGAATTTTACCTACAATGCAGTAAGCACGATGCTCATGGTGATGACAAGTCTTCACAGGAAGAATTAAAGCAGCCTCCTCAATTTACAAAGTGGGATTTAGAGATTTTTTTAAAAATAAGATTAATTCACATTCATAGTGTACTGACATTTTAGAATTTATGTTGGCTTTGGCAGAAAATTTATTTAAACAGTTTAATACATAGCAATATGGATTTTGCCTAAATAATAAAATCCATGACATGTTCTTAAAGAGCATTTTAAATATTATGAAATGACTTACTTGGCTCAAATTGTTAGTTTAAAAAAATAAAAGTTTTTAAGCAAGGTAATGAAAGACTACACGCTATATTTTTAAAAAGCAAAAATACGGCATTTTGGCCTTAAGCAAATGAAACTAATATACCTCATCTTCCAAGATGAATTTATGACCCACACAGACGTAGGAAAGCTAAATACAAGAAAATCTTGAAGGGAAAAAGGGATAAGGTAAAGAAAAGAAGGGATGAAGGTTAGAGTCTTAACCACACAGAAGTAAGATACGAGCTGTGGCCCCACCTGAACCGGCAGCTCCCCTCCCAGGTTGGGCCTGATGGGGATACTCAAGAGCCCATGACCGACGATACTGTGTGTCTGGCTGAAAGAAAAATGAGACACATCTTAACATGCAGCTTCTCCCAAAGGATTACACTGAAGGTTTACAAAGGAAAACACTGAGATTGACATGCAAGAGGCATCACTGCCAGCATGAGAAGGTCAGTGTGTTGAGTTCTATGTAGAGTTCTGAGTAGAAAAATCTCAAGTCGAATTCCTGTATGGTATTTACTAACTTGTAAAAACTATTCTACAACTTCATTAATATGCCTGTAGGAAATTCTTAGTATTTGTAAACAGTCCCTATGTCTATATTTGTAGTCCAGGCTGGTCCTAAACTCATTGTGAAACCCAGGCTGGCCTTGAACTCAAGGCAGTCTTCCTGCCTCAGCCTCTGTATGTTTTAATATCTCAGTTAGCTTTCAGTTTTGTCTGACTTTTCTTTATTGCATACTATTTTAAAATAGTACCCACATTTTTTCCCATTTTATTGATATGTACAAGTGCAGAATTTAAGGTTTACAATGGAGTTGAGCATTTTGTGCAGAGATGTTTCTTGTCAAAGTGACAAGGGCTTTCCTGCTTTCCTTTTGTCCCTCCCCCTACCCTCCCTTCCCTCTCTTTACCCCGACCCTGTCCCCCTCTTTCACTTTGTCTTTCGTCTAAAGTTCCATGAGATAGTTGTGGTCTGAGTCTCTCAAATCAGAGAGACCATCCGATGTTTCACCTTCTGCTTAGTACCCACATTTTTACTAAGAGTGAAATACCAGTGACTTTTCCAAATGCTCAAATTTAACTTTACATTAACTATTTAGCCTAATGAAATGTAAACGTTTCAAATTTATTGCAAGGAAATGCACCATCCTCCTTTTTTAGAAAAATCCTCTGGGATTAAAAAAAAAAATGCTTAATTCCCTTTCAGGACACTGGAATTTGGAGGTTGAAGGATTATTTTTCCTGGTGAAGTCCCCATATTGTAGAGATTATGGTTTAGCAGGCTGTGTGGGCTATATGGTAGGTGTTACAGTGAGTCAGTTTTGCTCTTTTGGTATGAAATTAGCCACAAACAAATGAATCAGATGGCGCTGCTCCAGTAGTTTTTATTTACAGGTGGTAGGTTGAACAGATCGGGAACTGTAGTTTACTGACCACTATTCTAGATGAAAGCACCAAAAAAAACAAGTGCTAGTCTGGGCAGCACCAGGCCCAGGGCTCAGCTAGAGTCTTTTCTTTTTCTTTTTTTGTCCATGCTGAGAGAGCTAACACTTTTAATTACACTGAGCTATTAGTTCATCTTTTATTTTTTTATGATAGCCAATGGGGAGAAACAGAGTAACTGTTGTTACTATTAAAATTTGTTTTAAAGTTTTGGGCTGGAGGTGTATCTCAGCAGTTAAGTCCCTTGCCTAGCAAGTGCAAGGCCCTGCATCCAGTTCCCCTGTACCACATAAGCTGGGCATGGTGGCACATGCCTGTAATCCCAGAATTGAGGAAGCTAAGGCAGGTGGATTGCCATTGAGTCCAAAGACAGCCTGGACTATTGAGTGAGACCCTGTTTCAAAAAAAAAAAATGTTTTGAAGGGTTATTATGGGGGGTTTTATTCCTGAGGTAACCAGAATGAAATTCTGATAGGAAAGAATATAGCTACAGAATATAATCATGAAGCATTGCTTAGCAAATGTCTTGGATCAAATTATGAGAATAAGTCAATAGCCTGTCTCTGTGGTTCATATTAAATCCCCAAGATAAAGAATTAGAAATACTCTTGTTTCCTGTTTGCCCTTGTTTTTACTGAATGTCCTAACTCAAACTTCATGAGGTCTACTGGGTTGAATAGTATTCTTCCAAAATTCACATCAACCTGTGACTTTACTTGTGACTGTATTTGGGAACAGGATCTTTACGAAAGTAAATAACTTAAGGGGAGGCTTTACTGGATTATAGTGGACCCTAAATTCATTGACTGGAATCTTTGGGAAGAAGAAAACTTGGATACAGAAACACATAGGGAAGAAGGCTGTGTAAATAAAGATAAAGCAAAAGTGAGATATTGTGGTGAGATACTGTGGTTTGGATCTGGAATGTCCCCCAAAAGACTCATGTATTTGAATTTTATAGACTGTGGAATGATGTGCTGTTGGGAGATTGGGACCTAGTCTGGAGGGGTGGATTACAGGCATGTAGTGGGGGTTTACCACACCTTCCACACCTGGATCCTGGAGGGGCTGATCACTGGGATGAGACCTGGAGCTACTTCCTGCCTTCCTTGGAGGACTAGCCTCAGCTTGCCTTAACTTGGCTTCCTGTTCATGATATGAGAAGCTGCCTCCACTTCTGCCTCTGCCATGTGCCGCCGCTGAGTGGACTGTGACCTTCTGAAACTATGAGCTAAAGTAAATCTTTCCTCCCCTAAATTTGTGGATGTCAGATATTGAATCACAGCAGTGGAAAAGTAAAGACATTAGAGTAATGAGCTGCAAGCTGTGGAGTATGGATGACTGCCGGCAACCAACAAGCTAGGAAGAGCACGGAAAGGTTCTTTTCTAGAGCGTGCAGAAGGAGCGTGGGACTCAGAATCAATTTCTGTTTTATTATTTAGTCTATGATCATTTGTTACAGCAGCAGTTAGAAACCAATACAAAGCGACATCCATGTATTATCTGCACCACTCTGTTAGTAGGAGACATCAGCTTTATGCTGATATGGATGAAGGGTCTTATGAATTGGGATAAGTGGGCTGCAAATAACACCATTCTGAAAAATGGTGCAGGATGTGGCGCCCTTGGTTTTTAAGCGTGTGACTCCTGTCATTTCTCTAGGCTTCCCAAGCCTTTGCCACAACAGTGGACAAGGTGTGGAATGGTACCCCTGATTACAGATGGGCAAGGTCAGTGCATGGCCCAGTTTCCCACCCAAGCATTTTTTTTAATTATTATTACAACCTTAAATGTAAACGGGTTAGTAACCACAGAGTAGATAGCAAGCCAATGTCAGTCTCTTAAGATACCAATGGGGAAAAAAATCCACCAGTCCTCAATCTGATACCATTTTTATATAATTTTACAAGAGTAGGTTTTATGCTCAGAAGTACCAAAATTGTTGGAATTTGTAATTTATGTTGAAAAAATGAGGGGCAGAGACCAATTAGAATTTCAACAAAATATCTTAATACCTAGAATAATATTTTTTAATCACTGGAACCTCAACTTTTAAGACACTAGTGTTAAGTCTGACAAACCAGTAATTTCCTCCCAGTTCTTTCCCCAGTTATCAAGAGCTAAAAGGAAGCACATCACTGTACCAGAAATGACTGAGTAGTGTTCGGTCTGGAGAAGAAGTCAGGTAGAAGTCTCTCCTGGGGCTGCTGGATAAGCTCGTCCACAATGGCACTTTGAGTGCGACTGGGATTGCTGTGGATTGTCTGCGGAGGAGGCAGTGAGAGTTCAGACAAGTGGAAGCTGCACACAGCCCACCTCAACCCTGGCAAGAGCAGCACCTGCGGGTCAGGCAGCTCCAATTCCATATTCACAAATTAGAATTCACCTCGTACTTTTGACAGAATACGGTTAAATTAAGAGCAGAGCACAAATCCTGCAGAAGTGCGTCCTTGAGGTTTTATAATAAAGATCTGAAAGAGACATACCATTTGGTTTTGCGGCCCCCTTGTGGTCAGGTGTTCCACTTCTGCTGTGCCAATAGGTGGCAGCAGATTATTTCGACTCAGAGGCATTGGTGAAGAAGAGGAGGGAGAGTCGGCCCCCAGTGAGCTGCAGATCCCACAGGGAACACCAACATGCAAAAGCACAAAGTTGTATCAATAAAAGCAAATTATTACAAATCAAATAAATGAAGCAGATTAGTTTAATGTGCACAGAAAGCTTTAATCACATGTGTTTAAGTAAAGGGATCTCAGTGGATATTGGAAAACATAGTAATATCCATATACCATTTTCAAGAATATAAATCTTTAGCTAAATCAATACAATGATCCAGTATCTCATTAAAATTTAACTCAAAAGTTTCCTATGGGATTTAAGCAAGTGGGTAATTTTATCTTATTAGTGAACAGTTAGGGCATATTACTTCCATCTTATGTGTAAAATTCATTAGTTTTACTAGATTTCAGAAAATTTACTTTCAAAAACCTACACTCTTGGTGTTCCCGCGCGTGAATGGCTCGTGTTGATCGGATGAAGGGTACGTGGCAGGGGATTACGCCTCCTGGCAGACTGTACAGTGCACGACACAGATGATGTATTAAGCTCCGGGGCTCGGGTTGGCCAATTTCGGGTTGAAGGGATGGTGCTGGGCCCAGGCCTCGTAAGTAGCTTGTCATCCAGATCTCTGGTAGCCAAATCAGAAACCCACAATGAGACAGCGATCACTATATACGGGAAGACAAGACTCACAGAGTCAAAAGCCTTGGTTGGTCTAAAAAATTCATGGGAGCAAGAATCAGGAATAGAAACCTTTCAGTTAAGTAACTTGGCTTGTAGAAGGTAACCAGAGCACAGCCACGAGACTTTCCTCTTAATAGGAGGCCGCTACTTCAAACATAAACATAATTCTCTGTGGACCTAAGGGAGATCTGTTCAGCAGCCTGGGTCCTAGGAAAGCTGGGAATCGGCAACAGGCGCAGGCTTGGTGCTTCCAGGATGGTGAGATCACAATACATGTCATGTGAACAAAAAACTAAGAGCTACCTACAACTTTTCTGGAAGTCCTCTCATAGATAACATAGCATTCCTGCGTAAGTCTCTTGAAATTAGGGGATTTTTTTTGTCTTTATTTTTTAAAGCAGGTGAGAAGTCTGACTCCTCTAAGACATCTCAGTGACAATGTCTGCACAGTGAAATGGAGGAAAAGGAAAGGAACAAAGTAAGTTCTGCCCCCTGTTCTGGTTCACCTGGCTTTCAACAAGTTCAGACATTTCAGGCCATGTTTTTATCTTTTAGAAAAAAACAAACATGCCTCAGTGTTTGGAATACTATGAAGGGAGAGTGCTCCTCAAGGAACAGGTCCAAACCTTGAGAATAACAGATCTTCTTTGTTTTCCTGCTTCCGACTGCTCACTTACCTATGCTTTTCTTTTTTTCCCCAAACTCCCTCACTGTTTTTTTTTCCCTTGTGGTATTGGGGGGCGGAGTACATACCCAGCCCATTTTTAAAATTTTGATTTTGAGACAGGATCTGACTAGGTCATTAGCTGTCCAGGCTGGGCCAGAACTTGTGATCTTCCTGCTGCCTCAGCTTCCCAGAGTTCTGAGATTATAGACCCTTGCCACCAGGAGGCGCTCTTCACTGCTTTTTAATTGCAGAAGTTTTGGGCCTTCTGTGAGCTTCTCATTCATGATTCTGGGTTCAGTTATATTCTAGCCTAGTGACCTTTAGGCCAGTCTCCAGTTATGATCTCTTCTACATTTCCCACGAGGTGGTCCATCAGAACTTGGCCCAAAAGAAACAAGGGTCCCTTGAGTTTAAAATCTCAAAGTTGATCTTGATTCCTGTTCCAAAGAATTTCACTTCTTTATAATTATCTAAAGTCAATTTCTTTCCCAATAGTGCAAACTCAACCCCTCTGTAGACGCCTTTGAATTCTCTTGCTGCAATCCAATCTATGTTCCACTGCTATGACATCTGTCTTTCAAGTTCCTCATTTAAATATATGTGCTCCCCAAATGAAATTAGTATTTCTAGCAGTATAAAGTGATATAACTACTTTGAGAAGTTTATGGCAGTTTCTTATAAAATGAAACTCATCTATCTTACTACCCTTTTACTTCTAGAAATGTGACCCATATACAGAAAAGACTGGGCAAGAATATTTATAGTGTCTCTATGAATAATAACCCCAAACTAGAAACAACCCAAGTGTTAACAGAGGAAAAGAGAATGTATTGTTTTTTTTTTCTTTCTTTGAGAGAGACTCACTCTATAGCCCAGACAGGTCCTGAACTCACTATA
This sequence comes from Ctenodactylus gundi, assembly GCA_004027205.1. Taxonomy (NCBI): domain Eukaryota; kingdom Metazoa; phylum Chordata; class Mammalia; order Rodentia; family Ctenodactylidae; genus Ctenodactylus; species Ctenodactylus gundi. The sequence goes on along the minus strand of PVKB01002487.1, from coordinate 249,411 downwards.
TAGCCCAGGCTGGCTTCGAACACACAGCAATCCTCCTGTCTCAGTCTCTCAAGTGCTGGGATTACAGGTAACCCACTATACCGAGCTAGTACACCGTACTGGGAGATAAAACCTGGGGCTTCACAGCTAGGCAAGTACTCTACTCGCTGCATTATGTCCCCACCTGGGGTGTACTGGGATGTATTCTTAACATGGAATACTATACTAAGCAATAGAAAAGGTCATGTCCAACTACATGGATGAATCTCAAAAACATGGCATTTAAAGCCATTTACTGCCCCCAGTGTTCATTAATCTCTTCACACTAATCATACCATGCCCATTTTAATTCTAGAAGACTGTCAATGGTACTTCATCAGACGCATTAAAGTTCCAAGTTCTCTCTTACCCAACTGTAGCAAATACAGTCTGCTCTCTTTCCTAAATGTTTTGTATCTTCCCATCTCCAAAGCCTTCTCTGCACTCTTCTTCCTGACTAGAATATCCCTTATTGTTCCTCTCTGCTTTTCCAAACACCCATCAACACCGCTCCTCTTTGAGGCTACCACGGCACTCTAAGTAGCACTTACTTGGCACTGACACACTGACGTGTCCTATAAGGTTCTTCTATTTTACCCATATGTGTCTCCTCTTTCCAGTTCACACTCCCTGCAAGTAGACACGGTGTCTCTTAGATAACATACACACATACACAACAAACTGACTTTCCTTTCTCTTAGCAATCTATTTAAGCTCTGTAGTCTATTAAAAGCTTATACTTCTTACAGGAGTTTGTCCATTAGGGAGAGATTTCTTGGCTGTAGAGGCATCCCATGAACCAAGGGATCATTTACATTTGGCTGGTGACCACTTGCTTGACAGAGGCTCATCTAAATGTCAAAAGAAGATGTTCCCCATTATTGGTAAGATACCAGCTTGATTTTCCAACTCACCAGAAGTTAGTATTTTTCTCTGGTTTAACTGTTGTAACATCTTAGCCAGGAGGCCCCAGAGTGCACTGTCAAGAGGACATAGTCCCTTTATTTCCTCTCCATTTCTAAGTGATAGTGGAGACATCAACCTTGATGAAAGCAATTAACAGCCACTCTTTACAGGAGAAAGATGACCTCTGCGGTGCTATTAACATTGTAAGAGAAAAGAAAGCCAAAATAGAAAATTCATAAATAAAATAGGAAATAGGAAAAAATAAGGGTAAGCTCCTAATCTCTATCACATACTCTTGAACTCTACCCCACTGCCTTTAACTGCTGTGATGTGATTATAGTCTTGAAATTTATACAAACTTACTCTTTTCTTTCACCACCCCTGGGATAGTCAGTTGTGAATTATCATCCTAATTCCTGTTTTGGTTTTGTTTTTGAGGTGGCATCTTTCTGTGTTGCCTAGGCTGGTCTTAAAACTCCTGGGCTCTTGTGATCCTCCCAGACTGACTGGCTGGGACTGCAGGCACACACAACTGTTCCTGGCTTGAAAACCTAAATCCTGAAGACTGTTTACTGGTAGTTAATCTTGCTTGTTCTAATGTTATCAAGATTTATGTTGTGGTTTGGATCTGGAGTGCCCCACAAAAGCCTCATGTACCTATGAATACTGTGTAGGGTTATAGGAGGAGCCTGGCTGTAAGGGGTTGATGCCTGAGGCTTGACCTGGAGAAGTGTGTGCTGGTTTTGCCTTCCTCCCAGACTTCTCTCTGTTCTACATGCCGTGAGGACCTCTGTCTCCCACAGTACCAGCTCTGGCTCTGCCTCTAGCTGCAGCCCCACTATGTGATTCCACCATTTTCCAGCCACCCACCTGTGAACGGGCTGTGACTTTCTCAAACTGTAAGCTAAAATAACTTTCCTCCCTAAAGCTGTGGATGTCAGGTAGAGTCACAGTGATAAGAAAGTAACCAAGACAATTTAATATTTCTTGGACTGGCAGTGCCACCCTAGGACTCTGCGTGTTTTCCTGCTTGGGTCAGCCCCTTTCTGGTCATCTCCTTCTCTGCTACAGAATATATTTTCCTTCCTGTCTTTCTCAAGAATGTTTCAATTAACTCTTCTGTTTTTTTTTTTTTTTTTTTTTTTGATCACTAACAATCAGATCTACCAGTTAATTATTCAAGGTTATTATGGTTTGAGTCTGGAGTGTCCCCTAAAAGCCACATGTACCCATGGATACTGTGTACTGTTGGGAGGTGGGGCCTGGCTCGAAGGGGAGGATGCTGGGGTTTAACCTGGAGGAGTGTGTGCTGGCTTTGCCTTCCTCCTGCAGTTGGAATGGCACATTGGTTAAAGTGCTTGCCTTGCAAGTGCAAGCGCCTGGATTCAATTCCCTAGCAGCACATAAGCTGGGCATGGTGGTGCACACCTGTAATCCCAGCACTTGGGAGGCTGAGGCAGGAGGATTCTTGTGTTTTCAAGGCCAGCCTGGGCTATGCAGTGATTTCAGGACCAATCTGGACTACAGAGCAAGACTGTGTCTGGGGCGGGGGGGGGAATATATATATATATATATATTCCCTTTTTGGGAATCCAGCTATATATCTGGCCAGATCTGAGAGTAAAACTCAGGACTGATAAGCATGCTCAAAAGATTAGGATTATGTATGGCATGAGCACACAAGGGGCTTGCTTGGATTTAAGTGTTTTTCCTAGTTAGTTGGCTGTTCTCATAATTTATCCCACTATAATTATAAGCATGAGATATGGTCCATATCTACCAAAAGAAAGAATTAAGATTAAATTCTTTTTTTATTCTCCTTGCTTTTTTATTTATTTTGCCATAGTAAAGCTAAGAAACTGTCATGTAGGAACCAGGATTACATATATCATCATACAAGGATGAGACCAAGCTCATTAGCTTCCCACATGAAATGGTTACCTCTGACCTTGTTTATAGACTTGAGATCGGTTTTCTCTTTCCCTTGGCTTTTGCTTTTTTTAACACATAGGCAAGGAGGTAAACACCCAAAGGCAAAAAAGTCATTCAAATATTAAAAGGGTGAAAACAGAGGAGGGTGAGTTAAGAGGAAAAAGAAAGTTTATAATGTTACTACAGAAAATCTGAGATACATCTCTTCTCATGATAAGGACTCTGCATTCTTCTGAGCACATAGTGGATTTCAGACTGCACAACTTACAGATGCCTATTCAGAAGAGCTCTCTTATAAGTACTTTAATTTGCTATTAAACTGAAACTGATAGCCATGCCTGGGGCACAGGCGTATAATCCCAGCACTCTGGGAGGCTAAGGTAGGATGATAAGAAGTTTGAGCCCAGCCTGGGCAACTTAGTGGCTTAGTGAGATCCTATCTCAAGATCAAAATTTTAAAAATGGGGCTGGGGATGTAATTCAATAAGAAGGCCCTGGCTTAGATCCCCAATAACTAACACAAACAGAAAAACAAAACTGAAACTGATCATTTCAAAGAGTCACTGGGTTATTACAATAAACACTCATATGAGCCAATGCAGACTGAGTCATTAAAAATACAATTAAGGCAGACAAGTCAGGGCAAATTTCCTCTTGCACAAACAGTCCTAGGCTGTCAAACACATCCATGTAAGACTTACCAGATTTGAGGTAATAGGAAGCACCTTGGATTGTGGCACACGTGGTAACACCAAAGGATGTGATTCATTCAATATATAGCAAGGACTTCCCATATGTGGTCTGGTGGCTGCAACATTCATCTTCTGAGCAAAGGAACAGAATGTTTTACCCATGAGTATCTTCTGACCTATAGGAATGTGGTACAGTGAAAAGAAAAATATTGAGAATTTGTAATCTGAAGCAAAGCTTCACTTGTCTTTATAGCCCAAGTTCATACCATCTGCATAGTTCCAAAAAAAGTCCTCAAACTGAGAGTTTGGCTTCAAGTCATTTTCTAGAATGGTGATGTTGTGGTACCTAACAGAAAGAAATGCAAGTCTCTCGGGCTGGATACTTGGCTTAGTGGTGAAAGTGCTTGCCTAGCACGTGCAAGACCATGGGTTTAATTCCCCAGCATTGTGTAATAATTAGCTTGGTGTGGTGGTGGTACATGCCAATAATCCCAAACAACTCAGGAGGCTGAAACAGGAGGAATGCTTTGAGTTTGAGCCAGCCTAGGCTACACAGTGAGTTTAGGACCAGACAGACTAGAGGACAGAGTAAGAACCTATCCCCCCCCCACCCCACCCCCCAAAAAAAAAAAAAAAGAAAAAGAAAAAGTCCTTAGAGCAAAGCTGTGTTTGCCAGAAAAATTTTGCATTTGTGTTGTCCAGTGTGGTGGCCCCAATCCACATGTAGGACAGAGCACTTAAAATGTGGCTACTATGGGTAGAAACTTTATTTAGTTATAATAAAATTTAAATAGCCATATGTTACTAATGACTTCTAGATAGTGTAATTTTAGGAGAACCTGCATGTCATTAACACAGACCTCAATTTCCCACAGATAAAATTATGAAATTAAAAAATTACTTTAAAAAATCACATGGTTTATTAGGTAGCAAAGTATCTTGAAAAACAAAGCCAAAGAAAAATGAGGAGACCTACATCAAGGCATAACACAGTCAGTTTTCTCAAAGACAGTGACAAAGAAACCTTCTAAAAAGCAGCCAGAGGAAAAAAACTCCACAGGAACAAAGGTAACAATAACCTGAGAGTTCTTATCAGAAATAATGCTGAAAGGCAATAGGCAGCACCTGTAAAGTAGTATGAGACAAGCTGTTGACATTAAATTCATAAAATGAATTTTCATTTCAAAAAAATGAAAGCAGAGGAAGGAAACTTTCATATCTACAAAAGAAAGAATCACCGCAAATCCCCACACAAAGAATGTTAAAGGACATTCTTGAGGTTGGAAGAATTTTAAGTTTTTTTAAGTGAGATGATTCGTGTAGCATAAAATTTACCATTTCAATTATAAAGTGTACAGTTTACTGGTCTTTAGTGTATGTTGTACAATTATCACTACTGTATAATTTCAAAAAGTTTCCGTCACTCCAAGAAATACCATATCTGGCAACTCCCCACTTCCTCCATCTGCTGGCAACCACTCCTTTCTGTCTGAATGGCTCTGCCTACTGTGAATACCTCACATGGATGGAACCATTTAATATGGGGCCTTTCATTTAGCATTTTAGAGATCCATCCTTGCAACATGTACCAGTGCTTAATTCCTTTTTATGATGGAATTAATATTCCAGTATATGGAATACGAGTCTTCTAGGACAGCTGTAACAAGCCACCATAGACTGGGTGGTTTACACCATAGGCATCCTCTCACAGTTCTGGAGTCCCAAGATCAAGATGACTTCAGGGCTGGTCTTGGGTAAGGCCTCTCTGATTTGTCAGTCATCTTGCTGTGTCCTCATATGGCTTTTTCTCTGCACATGCATGGAAAAAGAGAGATCTCTGGTGTCTCTTCCTCCTCTTAATAGGTCACTAGCCCTATTAGATTAGGTGCCACCTATGGCCCCACTTAACCTTTATTACTTTCTTGAAGGCCTTGTGGCCAAATGTAGTCTCATTGATGGTTAGTGCTTCAATATGCAGTTTCACTTGACCTTAGCCAGAAAGCTGAGAAGCAGTAAACACATGAATTTTAGTGGGGGGAGGGACACGATTCAGTCCATGGCACATAGATATACCAAACTGTATTTATTCACTCACTAGTTGCTAGGCATTTGGGTTGTTTCCACTTTTTGGCTATTCTGAATAATACTACAGTGAATATGAATGTACAGGATTTTACATGAACATAGGTTTTTAATTCTCTTGGCTGTAAACCTAGAAGTAGAATTTCCTGGGTCATATAGTAATTTATGTTTAACATTTATTTATTTATTTATTCATCCTATGTTTAACATTTAGAAGGACTGTCACAGTTTCCACAACAGCTTCACCACTTTACACTCTTACCAGCAACATATGAATGTTCCAATTTCTGAAAATCCTCATTAAATCTTGTTATATTCCCTTTTCAAAAAATTACTTTTTTGAGGGTTCTGTTTGTTGTTGTTTTGAGACAGAATCTTGCTAGGTAGTCCAGGTTTCCTCAAACTTTTAATCCTCCTGCCTCACCCTCCCAAGTTTTGGCATCACAGGCATGTACCCCCATGCCAAGCTATACTTGATCTTAGCCAAAAAGGCTTATAAGCAGTGTACCTAACTTAAAGAAAAAGAACTTACAGAAAAATACATAGCTATCCTGGAATGAAATGGCATCTCACTGTGGTTTTGATTTGCATTTTCCTAATGACTAATAATGTACAGTATCTTTTCATGTGTTTGTCAGCCACATATGAGCCTTCTTTGGAGAAATTATTGATTTTTCTCCATTTTTAACTGCGTTCTTTTTGTTACTAAGTTGAAGTTCTTCTCATCTGAATAGTAGATCCTCAGTGGTTATGTGATGGGTCAGCTTTCACTTTCTGAGTTGGTTTTCACTTCCTTGACAATGTCTTAGTGCACAAAGCTTTAAAAATTTTTTTTTTTTTTTTAAAGACAGGGTCTTGCTTTGTAGCTGTCTCAGCCTCCCAAGTGCTGGGATTACAGGCGTGCGCCACCATACCTGGCTTATGGGGTGCTGGAGAATCGAAATCGGATACTTAGTGCTTGATCTATTTGAGTTGACATTTGGTTAATTTATGAGGTCATAGTCCACCATTATTCTTTTCTTTGTGGTTATCCTGTTCCAGAACCATTTGCTGAAGAGAATATTTGTCATTGAGTGATCTTGGACGCCTTATTGGTATATGGTTTTATTTCTGGACTTTGATTTTATTCCATTAACCTGTCTCTTTTGTCCTCTGCTAGTTCCACTAGCCTTGATTACTGTAGCTTTGTAGTTAAGTCCTAAAGTCAAAAAGTATGAATTCTCTTTGTTGTTTTTCAATACTGTATTGGTTTTTCAAGGTCCCTTGCATTCCATATGAATCTCAGCAGCAACTTATCCATGTCTGCCAAAAAGGCAAGTTTTTTTTCTTTGTTTTGTGATGGAGATGGATCCCAGGGCCTTGAACATACTAGGCAGGTACTCTACCAATGAGCCACATTGCTAGCCCAAAAGTAGAGTTTTTGATAGGAATCTCACTGAACCTTATATAATCTATTTAGGAGGTACTGTCATCTCTTAATATTATGTCTTGTGATTTGTGAACATGAGATGTCTTTCCATTTCTTCTCTAATTTCTTTGTAGAGTACACAACTCTAACACTTCTTGGTTAAATTTATTCCTAAGTATCTTATTCTTTTTCAAACTATTGTAAATAAATTTTTCTTAATTTTATTGTTGGTTTGTTGGCTTTGAAGAATAAGACCACTTTGAGAACCACAGCCACAAGGCTTAGGGTTATCTTCTAGAACACTCAAAAAGAGAACTAGATCATTTTCTAGTTGAGTCTCTACATGAGAATCCTGCCCTAGCAAACACCTTCATCACAGTATCATGAAGCCTTAAGCAGAAGAGTAGATAAGCTCTTCCAAGCCTTCTAACACAAATGTGTGAAATTTTATATATATGTATAAAGCTATTACGTTTGTGATAATTTGCTGAACAGTATAAAAAAACTAAATAAATAATTCTTAACAAGTTACATGTTACCAGCCATTCTACTACTCGGAATTTACCTGCAGAAACAGAAATATGAGTCCCCAGATTCTTGTACACTATTATTCACAATAGCTTAACAATGAATAGACCAATGCTGAAAACCACCCAAATATCCATCAGTGGATGAATGGATAAGCTGTGGTACAATGAAATAATACTCAGAAATAAAAGAATTATTGATATACACAATAAAATAGATGAATCAAAATATGCCAGAAATATTACATACTACATGATTCCACACAAAACGCAATGTAACCTGTAAAGATAAAAAGCAGGTTGTTCCTTTTGTCTGAATTCTTTCACTCAGCATAACAATCTCTTGGGGATGGATGGGATTGGGGTAGATAACGACAGAAAAGAGGGATTACAAGGGATGTGACCTTTGGGGGGGTGAAGGGTATGTTCATTCTACTGGGTGTGGTGATGGTGACTATATTTACCCATATATATATATATATATATATATATATATATATATATATATATATGTCTGTAGAAAGAAACTAGAGAAGAAATGGATATAATAAATATTATAATATATATACGTTATATATGCATATATAGTCAAATGGTACATTTTAAACATGTAGTTTGTTTATGGAAATTACTCTTCAGCAAAGCAGTTTCAAAAATACATGCCACTTACACTTGTTTTTTCCTCTGATATTATATTCAAAGAAAAAGAGAGTATAAGCTCTAATCATTATAGATAAGTCCTTTTTCCCCACTATTTTTATTAATATACATATGTAATACATAGTATTTACAATGAATTTGGGTGTTTTGTGCACATATGTATCATATCAATTTTACAGTCCCTTCCCATTTTTGACCCTCCCACACCCTCCCCATCCCTTTCCCCCAGCTTCAGCTGTCACTTCATGTGATTCTATAGAATGTCCATGTTATTCATCCACCCTTCTCAAATATTTACTAAATGTTTGTTAGCTTCTGTGGGAAATACAAACATGAATCAACCAATTGTGATGTAATAAAAATATATATATTTTAGTCACTGTCCCTAGTTTCTTGTATATAACTCTTAAATCTCTAAAGTGAAATCTCTTTTTTTTATGATAATAAGATGACTGGTGGTTGAGGTATCCCAATCAATGACGTGATTAAGTTTGGAACATCCAGCCCTTCTTTACCCCTCTGACCTCTGCTGGGGAAGAAAGTCTGAAAGTTGAGGTGATCACCAGGGACCAATTATTTAATTAAACATTCTTACATAAAAAACCTTCATTAAAAAAAGAACTGGGTCACAATTTCTAGACTGCTGAACACAAAGAGCTATCTGGAGGGCAGCATGTCTGTAGAGGCCAGAGATGCTCCATACCCCTTCTCCATACTTTGCCCTCTGCATCTCTGTTGTGGTTTGGATCTGCATGTGCCCAAAAGTCCCATGTATTTGGATGTTATGGATTACCTATGAAGCCAAGTGCTGTTAGAAGATTGGAGCCTGATCTGGAGGGGTTGATTATGGGCATGTGGTAGATTATATGTGTGTGGTAGAAGACAGGCGTGTGGCAGATTATAGATTACAGACCTGTGGATTGGATTGTCGGCATGTGGTAGATTTGGAGCTTAAACTTGCCAGGGCTAGAACACTGAGGCTGGGCCCAGAAAGGGGCAGAACACTGGAACAGGACCTGGATGGATAAATGCAACTTCCTTCCTCTCAGACATGGCTTCCTGTTCACAGTGCCATGAGTTGCTGCCTCCACCTCCACCTCTGCCATATGTGTGCACTGTTGCCATTGCCCATGCATGGGCTGTGACCTGAAACTGTGACCTAAAAATGAGCTTTTCCTCCTAAGCTGTGCATGTTAAGTATTTAGTAACAGTGACAAGAAAATAAGATAATCTGTTTATCTGGCGATTCACTTGCATCCTTTGTGACATTCTTCTTTATTTTTCTTCCAGTACTAGAGATTGAACCACGGGCCTCATACATGCTGGTCAAGTGCCATATCCCAGTCCTGTTTATTTTGAGACAAGGCTTTGCTAAGTTGCCTAGACTGGCCTTGAACTTGTGGTCCTTGTGCCTTAGCCTCCTGAGTAGTGTAATACTCTTTATTTAAAAAAAAAAATAACACTAACCTTAAGTAAATGTATCCCTCAGTTCTGTGAAGTATCCCAGCAAATGAATCAACCCTAAAGAAAGATTCAAAACAATCCTAGATTGTTACGATTTGAATCTGGAATGTCCCTCAAAAAGTAATTCAGTCATGGGGGTTAACCCATTGATTTCCTGTGCTATTATGAGGTGGGGCCTGACTGGAAAGGGGTGGATCACTGGGGCTTGACCTGGAGAGAGATATGCTAGCTCAGGCGTTCCTCACCCTCTCGGCTTCCTGTCTGCCATACAGTGAATGGCTTCTCTCTGGCCAGGTATCCACCATGTGCTTCTGTTACTGCAGGCTGCCCATGAATGGACTAAGACCTTCTCAAACCGTAAGCTAAAATAAACCTTTCCTCTCTTAAATTGTGGTGTTGGATATTATGTTCCAGTAATGAAATAGATTTATAGAAGATCAGTCAGGTCACAACCTGAAGCCTGTAACTGTTAGGTGAAGTGGAGTAGTCCTGTGGAACTGAGCCCTTAATTTGAGGGATTTGATGGTGTCTCTAGGTAGATAATGTAAGAATTGAACTAAATCATAAAATACCCATTTGCTGTCTGAGAGAATCTGGTGGGTATGTGGGGAAAAGCCACTATGTATCTACTATTGGAATTATTGTATGATATGAGAGTAGGAGAAAACACTGGTTTTCCTGTCTCTGTATCCCTAATTTGCACTAGTAAAACATATAATCTAATAGACTGATTAAGGTATGGAAATCATGAAGAATTATTTTTGACATTTTCACAAAGATTCTTACCAGAAGTAAATTCCTCCCAGTGACTACTTGTCAGCTGCTCCATACAGCCCACAACTTTGCTCCACACTGTGTCAAACACATGAGCAAGGACATCTTCTTTCATGCAGTAAAATGGAGCAATGGGAGGGAACCCTAACTTCTGTTTCTCTGCAGCTGCTTCTGATTTCTTTCCATGAAATCCTTCTTCCCTGGAACAGAAGCAAGAGGAAAAAATTTCATGATTATTCCTCACAGAGTGTCCTTTGTGCATCTTTTTAATTTTTTTATTATTTTATTTTATTTTATTTTATTTTTTTGAGACATGGTTTCACTTTATAGCCCACGCTGGTCCTGAACTCATTATGGAGCCTAGGCTGGTCTTAGACTCACAGCAGTCCTTTCTGTCTCAGCCTCCTGAGTGCTGGGATTATAGGCGTGTGCCACCATGCCTGGCTTATGTGGTGCTCGGCAATGAACTCAGGTATTCAGTGCTTGCTATGCAAGTGCTTTAACTGCTGAGCCATTCCTCCAGCCCGTTTTGTGCAGGGAAGAATGTGCCCAGTGCCCCCTACTCCCTGCCAAGCATATATGGCCCATGTAGGAAAGTGCCTTGTGAACTAAAAGAATTCTCAGCAGAGGAGACTACATTTCCCTGTGTACTCCCACTTCACCCCACTATTCTGCAAAAAAGGTCAGGAGCTAAAGCACAGAAACTTCTCTCATGTTCTTCGGGAGACTAAGAATCTGCAATTCAGAAATTCCAGGTTAGCTGAGTCTGTCTGCTTCACTGACAGGGGTGCTAGTAGCCCTGGGGGCTTGGGGGAACCAAAGTCTTGCTAGTAGATGTACTCACCTACCATAATATATTATGAACTGAGAAAGCAAATACAAAGCAAATACTTCAACTGGCCTGAGTTAACGAGAATTATGTCCAGGCTTCTACAGTGAAAGTTGCCCCAAGACAACACAGGTCTCAAGAATAAAACCGAAAACTGTGGATATAAGGAAGGGTGTGAGAGGGGCTAGAGGCAAAGCTCAATGGTCAGAGTGCTTTCCTAGCAAGGGGCAAGGCCCTGGGTTTGATTTCCCAGCAGCACATGAACTGGACATGATGGTGCATGCTTGTAATCCCAGTACTGGGGAGGCCGAGGCAGGAAGATTGCCCTGTGTCTGAGGCTAGCCTGGGCTACAGAGTGATTCCCTGTCTCAAAAAACAAAACAAAACAAAATGAAGGGTACAAAGAGATATTCATGGGGACTACTACAGACTTTGTTTTCTAGTCTTCCTAAGAATAAACTGGCTTGGCATTCAGTGGGAGGATGAGCTATTAGAATTAACATATTTATCTTACTTTTTAGAAGAGATAACACATGTATGGTATAGAAAAAATTCAAACTACAAAGCAGGATACACAGTGAAAAAGAAATCTCCTACATCTCTGTCCCCAGGCCCCATTCTCACAATCAAATATTATATGGTGTTTCAGAGAAAGAGTTGCATTATACATTATACTGTACCTTATTTATCTAACAATCTATCTTGGCCTTTGATCCCTATCGGTGCGTATTAATTAGCCTCTTAAAAGTAGTTGTAGCAGGGGCTGGAGGAATGGCTCAGAGGTTAAAGCGCTTGCCTAGCAAGTGCTAACTTAAGTGCTAAGTACCAGGTTTGGTCCCCCAGCACCATGTTAAGCTGGGCATGGTGGCACACGCCTACAATCCCTGCACTCATGACGCTAAGACAGGAGCATTGTCATGAGTCCAAGGCCAGTCTAGGCTCCACATTGAGTTAAGGACCAGCCTGGGCTACAGAACAAGACCCTGTCTCAAAAATAAATAAATAGCTACATCTACATTGTGCTCCATTAGCTGTTCCATAGTACATTAAACTATGCTTTTATTCATCAGCCAGTCTTTTTACTCTTAAAGTCAGTATTATAATTAATATAATTATATATAGGTTTTTTTATTTTATTTTTTGAGACAAGGTCTCGCTCCGTAGCCCGGGCTGGTCCTGAACTCACTGTGGAACCCAGGCTGGCCTTGGACTTTCAATCCTCCTGTCTCAGCCTCCCCAGTGCTGGGATTAAAGGCATGTGCCACCATGCCTGGCTTATGTGGTGCTGAGGAATCAACTCAGCTTTGATAACCTATCTTTTTCTCTTTCCATAGCACAGAAGTCAGGTACTTGCTAGATAAGGCTTTAACTTCTGAACCATTCCTTCAGCCCAGGTTCTTTATTTCATGGGCAATTAAATCTATAACATAAATTACCACAAATGGAATTACTAAGAAGAATATACTTTTCAATTTGAAAGATATTACCCAACTTCCTCTTTAAAAAAGTCCTATGGTCCAACAATAACAATATGTCCAACAATGACAATATTCCTTATCTACTTAAGGAATTACCAAACTTATTTATATTTTGTTCTTCACCAGTCTGCAAAATTCAATTTTTATGGAAAGAATAAATTGTTAACCTTATTTTATCCAGATGTTTTTTCCATGTGCACCAAAATTCTTTCCTGAAAATACTGTATATATACTAATTTCCAACTGGTGTTTTGTTTCTTGACCCTCAATTTTTAAAATTAGGAACATCCTAAAGGTCCAGCTACTCTGTCTCTTTACAATGAGATATCGTCATAGTGTCTTTAAAAGGAAGGCTGCGTTCCCACAATTTTCTACGTATTATATGAAAATTCGTTTGGGTTTCTACGAGAAAAAACGATCCGCTGAGGATATGTATCAGCCACTTACATTACATTTTAAATTAGATCAACATTTTAAAAATAAGCCTAAGGCAAAGGAGAAAACCTTTCATTTGAGGAAAAGGTGATAGAAATCAGTTGACACAAGCTAGGAAAAGTAAGGGAGAAAGGAGCATTCTTTGGAAAGGCAGAGGAATCTACTCATGATCCTGTTGTAACAGTGAGCTACCCCTTGCTCAGCTGGCTCTAGGGCTGCGAGCCTGTGGATGAGTGCATGGATGAGTGAGCACAGCACATAATCATGGGACACATGATTGAGCTGCTGAGCACAGCTCCCCAGCCTAAAATGCAACTCTCACTCACCTCACATGTTCTGCTGAATGACGGATGAGAGGTTAATGTTCCAGAAAGGTAGCACAAAACAGTGAAGACAGCAGGGATTTAGAATCAGATGAACAAGGTTTAGGTTTAGCTTGACCTCAGAAAAATCATTAACCACTTTGATCCTCACCTGTCATGTAAAAATGTAAGTAATAGCCACAACTGAGGGCTTCTTTGGAATACAATAAGACTACATCTAAGTGAACATTATGAATTATAACGTCTCTGCCAAGCATAAGGTTTTATATAATTATATATACTTTTTAAAAACAGGATTTATATAAAAAATTCACAACTCTCCAACTGCTCCTTGGAAAAGTTTCAGAGTTTCCTCTGGTGATAATTTGCAAAAAGGTAAAATCAAATTATATGGAGAAAAAAATTAGCTCACTTAAAAAATCTCTGTGCTGACAGTGGTAGTACACAGCACCCAGAATGCAAGAGGCTGAGGCAGGAGGACAACCATGAGTTCAAGGAGAGCCTGGGCTAGTGCGTTGAGGGCCAGTTTGACGAAGAGCAAGATGCTGTGTTCAAAAACAATTTTTAAAAAATCAAACAAAAAAGCATAAATATCTGTGATTTCAGGAAGAAGGGAATATGTGTGAAGGCAGAAATACAAAAGAGGCCTAGCATGTGGACGCAGTAACTGAGAACATGAACTCTAGATTCTGGAGCTAAGTGAAAACAGACAGCAGATGGGTGCAGACTCAGTTATAGGTAATACTGATAGTGTAAGTTGGGAAACATAGGTATTAACACGAAGTAGGAGGGGACTAGAAAGTTCCAAGAGCAATACTTACATATCTGTGTGGTCAAAAGCAAGGTATTCTTCAATTATTCCTTCTGAGAAGATTATACAATCTTCTTCTCTTTCCATAGCACAGAAGCCAGGGTATTTGGCAATGGAAGACGGTTTATCAGCATAAGATGAAAGCGGTAACTTCTTTCCCCTTATACCAAATCTAAGAAGGGAAGAAAGTGAATACTGATTACATATAGTATAAACAGTCTCACAGCAAATCAGACTTCAGTCTCAAACTCTGTTCACTGGCAGCACCTTCCTGGGAGATTCAGACTTTGATAACCTATTATTTCTCAGAACAGGAAGATTAAACAACGGCTATAGGCCTCTCTTGCTCAGATGCAAATAGCTTTTTAAAAACTAAGAATATTTATGTTCCTAGTTAGATTTTAAGGAAACTTCAGAGATTATATGCCTATTTCAATAACCTTATCATTGCTCAAAATGAATGTTCCTTAAAGGTAAGGATCGTATTATGATAAATTTCTCTTCATACACTGACATTCAGTAATTATATGATGACTCATCCTGAATTTGAGCAGGTCTACTTTGGAGAAAGTCAATCAAGTATAAGCAATACAGTTTCTTAAAGGGCTTTCAGTTTAACCAAAAATTAATGATAATCAGTTTATTATTTATATTACTATTTTTTTATGCATTAAATGTATACTCCTCGCCCTATGGTTAGAGCACCTGCCTAGTAAGTGCAGCATCCTGAGTTAGATTCCCCAGTACCACATAAACTGGGTTGGTGGCACATACTTGTAATCTTAGCACTCTGGAGGCTGGACAGAAGGATTGCTGTGAGTTCAAGGCCAGTCTGGGCTACATAGTGAGTTTAGGACGAGCCTGGACAACAGAATGACACCCTATTTCCAAAAGAAAAAGAAAAAGGAAAAAAATGTTTGGATCTAGAGCATCCTCCAAAGGCCTCATGTATCTGGATGCTGTAAAATACTGATTTGCTATTAAAAGGCAGGGGCCTGGTTGAAGGGGCAAAACACTGGGGCTTGGTCCAGAAGGGGCAGAGCCCTGGGCTGGACCTGAAAGGGAAGCTCCACCCTTCCTCTCTCTCTTGGCTTCCCATCCACCACTGTGCCAGGACTTCTTCAGCTGCCCCTGCACCATCTCTTTCCACCATTGCTGGCCACCAATGTATGGACTGTGACCTTCTGAAACTGTAAACTAAAGTAAATCCCTTAACTTGTGGATGTCAGGTACTCTACCCTAGCAACAAGAAAGTAACTAATACAGATCAGTGACTCAGCACTTTGCTAGGCAAACGCTTTAACCACCGATCCATTCCTCTAGCCCCTCAACTCTAAAGTTTTCAAAGTCTGATGTAATGTGGAAAAAAGGGACATAATCTGAAATATTATTTTTGTAGAAAGCCTTAGTGATTGATAGACCCTGTATATTATAGCAACCTGATTTGCATCTCCAATTCACACACCCTCACTACCCAAATTTTGTTCTTTAATGCTACTAGCCTCTCCAAAAAAATCATAGTTTCAGTTGATTCCATGACTTAATAAAAAAATAAGGATGGATCTTGCCTTAGTTACTTATTCATTGCTGAAACATGTTACCCAACATCCACAAATTAAGGAAGGAAAGATTTATATTAGCTCACAGTTTCATAGGTTCTCAGTCCTTTGTGGGGGTGGCTGGTAATAATGGCAGTAAGGGTCTGGTAGAGAACAGCTGTTCATGGCATGGCAAGAGGAACAACCAGAGACCTCCAGAAGAAGCTGGGGTAGCAATTTATATCCTTCCAGGCCACACCCCTGTGGTTTTTTTTTTTTTTTTTTTTTTTTTTTTTGAGACAGGATCTTGCTGTATAGTCTGGGCTGATCCTGAACTTACTATGTAGCCCAGGTTGGCCTCGAACTCATAGTGATCCTCCTCTCTCAGCCTCCTGAGCACTAAGGTTACAGGCGTGCACTACCGTACGTGGCTTCTGCCTGTAATCTGACCCACCACATGACTGCCTGTCCACCACCACACACCTGTGTTCTACTCCTCCTGACCAGGCCTCATCTTTTAACAGCACATGGAACCCACAGGTATTCCACAACATCCAAATACATAAGGCTGTTGGGGGGCATGCTAGATCCAAACTACAACGGGCCTGGGACATCTCACTAGAACTAGAACTCCAACTCCAGAATATAATCAAAGATGAAGGTACCTATCTTGAAGTGGCTAAGTGATAACAATTACAGCATTTAATAATTATGGCTAACTGTGTAAGTAGTTCAGATCCTATGCATTCATAGTAGTACTCAAGAAAGAAAACATCAAATATAAAAAACAGTTATTGCAAGAAAGGAATACATATAGATCATGTTTTAAGTTTTTATTACTTTCAGTAAGTAGTGGTATGCTAGTATAGCTGGGTATTTTTTCATTTATATGTTTGGGTATGAAGTATCTGTTGGTATTTGTTTTACCTAAGTAATTATTGTAAATTATAAGTCAAATAGCTAGAAAAAGGTAGATCTGAAAATAAAAAGACCAGTCAGCAGTGGTGGTGGCAAGGAAAAAGGAAAGAAAGAATGCAGGCAGTATGTTGTGGAATGATGAGTTGTACTGATGCCCTAAAGATTACAGGAGCTACTGCTCAGACCTGAATCCTTATTTCTTTGGAGATAAAATCTCTGGGTTACTACTTATTGTTATAAAATAAGGCACATAGTGAAACTTATGCTTACAATGAAGAACATATATTCTGGTGACAGCATAATGAGATACATAATTTTCAGAGAAGATTAAAGAACAAATCATTTCTGTGGAAGGCATTAGGTAAAATATTTCAATTTATGTAAAAGGAATAAACTCTGAAACCCTTATTGATATAATATTTTAGACTCAAATTGAAAAAAAAGCCAACAACTGAACTCACATTGAGAAAAACGAATCTATTCCTCTGGCCAAAAATCAAATTAACTGACAATGCACATCCCATAACCCTGACTACCCGAAGACTGAAAGCCTGAAAAACACCAAAAGTAAGTTCTGTTACTACAATTTTTAGGAAGGATAAAATGGTAAAACTACAGCCTTAGGGAAAAGTATAGAAACAACTTAAAATTGAATTAAAACTATATTTTTGCAATAAATTTATGTAGAAGTATAGTTTCAGAAATAATACTTGGGTATTACCACTAGAGATTAAGTTGCAATTAGCATGAACTTACCAGACTGGCCTAAAACTAACAGCAACCCTCCTGCCACAGCCTCCTGAGTACAGGAATTATAAGTGACCACCACGCCCAGCTTATGTGGTGCTGGGGAATCAAATGCAGGACCTTGTGTTTCTAGGCAAGTGCTCTAACTGCTGTGCTACACTCCCTGCTCCAAAATACCATTCTTTTCATCATTTAAAAATTTCTAGTCTGTTTTCTAAACCCATAAGAAATTCTAAACCTTTCTATCTATACATTTATGTGAAGAAGGAAGTATAGATATAGAGATAAGCAAACAAATGGACAGACATACAGACAGAAAAATACAGAGACAGATATAGGTTGGAATACTAAAACTATCCTTAAACTCCAGAAAACATTTTATCTTTTTTTAAAAAAATTACATAGCATATTCTGTGCTCTACCAGGAAGTCGAAAGAAGTGTCTGGATCCCTTAGTTCAGTTGACAGAATGCAATGCTTGCACACAAGGATAAATACTTACATAGTAGAGTCTCTTTCTTGAGGCAAGGCTGCTTCATGTGCAGCTGAAACAGCAGAAGGGGATCTAGGATACAATTCATAACCTTCTTTTGGAGGGACTATCTGCTTACCCAGAATCCTTCAAAATGAAGAAACAGAAAAGCACTTTTGCTGGCTTACAAACAAAAGGTAGGCATTCTGGGAACAAATTGATGGTTCTACATAAAAGTCCAACACATCTTCACTCTGATGGTCATTAGGAATTATTCTTTAGGGCTTGGAGGAATAGTATGGTGTTTAAAGCACTTGCCTAGCAAGCAGAAGGCCCTGAGTTTGATTCCCCTGCAGGACATACTAGCTGGGCATGGTAGTGTACACCTGTAATTCCAGCACTCAGGAGGCTGAGGCAAGAGGATTGCTTTGAGTTCATGGCCATTATGGGCTACATAGTGAGTTCGGGACCAGCTGGAATGGCAGAGAGCAACCCTGTCTCAAGAAAAAAAAAAGTTTTTTCTTGAGAGAAAGTGTGAATCTTTACTACAGGTATATCTTCCTCCAACAGAATGGAAATAAAAAAAGTATAGTTTGGCAGTTTAAAAAATGCAAGGAGAAATAGAAGAGGTCCAAAAAAATTGAACAAGCATTTTAAATTTACCTTTCATTTTCTGTATCAATCTGCATTAAATCAGCCATAACAGGATATAAAGGCCCAGCCAAACTAATGAAAACAATGAATTACTTTTTTTTTTTCTGAGACAGAGTCTCGCGCTTTAGTCCAGGCTGGTCCTGAAAGGCCTCGAACTCACAGTGATCCTCTTGCCTCAGCCTCCTGAATGCTGGGATTACAGGTGTGCACAACCATGCCCAGCTACTATTTGCTGCTGGGGAATTGAACTCAGGACCTTGTACTTGCTAGGTAAGCACTCCTAGCCACTGTGCTATTGTTCTAGCCCTGAATTAAGAACTGAAGCTTTATGGATTTTCATTATGTGCAGTAGTAAGTTATACTATACTGCTTTCTGAGGGAAGTCCTGGGCAGCTTGTATCTGCTTTCCAGTATATGTGAAATTTAATTGTCGAATATAGTGTCAGTACATTTTCTGACCATCTTGTTCAGAAGCGTTCTTTGGACAGCCCTGATACCTAGACCTCAGTTCCTGATGTAAAGAGCTTTCTTTATTTCATTAGGATGGCTTGATGGTAGTTATGGGCACTTTAAGAAACTTCCACCAGCTGGAGTTTTCTCTCAACTGAGACCTGATTCCACATGGCTTATTTACACTCATGAAAATTTAAGTGCCTATAAAGATTTCAAAATATAAGCTTTTCTGGGAACCTGTTTTTCAAGTTTTGGTCTTAGCCATGAACACAAGTGAATGGTAGGGCATACCTGAGGTGAGGAAAGCTAGATGTCCACTGGTGGCACTCTTCCTGCAGACTCCTCGTGTACACGCTCAACTTCTGCTCATACAAGAGCTCATCTATGGCCATGAACATTGCCTCAACTTTTTCAGTGGCATTTTGATCAAGTTCCTAAAGGAAAATACGCCCCAGAAGTATGTAGGTGAGCTCCAACTTCTGTTAATAGTATAAAGATCGAAAGCAATCAGATTTCTTCTTTTAAATATTTAGTCCATTTGAATTATGTTTTACACAATTCAAAAGTTAAAAAATTAGGGAGTGTTCAGATCTCATAGGATTTTCAGATGTTCTGTATTTTTAAATTTACAGAAATTATTTTAATAAAGTAAAATTTTCATTATGTACTGTTTCTTATACTTTCGAAAGCATACAGAAAAGTATAAAATACATATTATAATTTTAGCAAAGTTAATGTTTTTTATCTATCTGTATATGTATCGATCCATCCAAGTATCTTACCTGTCTGTATACCTACGTACCTACATACCTACCCACCTATCTACCTGTCTGTCTGTCTATAAAGGATGCTCTTACTCTGTTGTCCAGGCTGGCCCTAAACTTCTAGGTTCAAATAATCCTACTGCCTCAGCCTCCTGAGAAGTTTGGAACTTAAGGTGCATGCCTCAGTGCCTGGCCTTGATGACTGTTAATTTCAGGAGAATAGTTTAGTTCCAGCTTTTTTTTTTTTTTTTTTTTTTGGAGCAAAAGATATAGTCTTGTGTGTGTGTGTGTGTGTGTGTGTGTAACTTTCAATTCTGCAGCTCTCACTTGTGGATTTATGTTATATTCTTTCTCCCATTCTTTTAAGAGTGGGAACTGTTATAAAAATAGAATGTGGGTGTGGTGGCACATGCCTGTAATTATAGTATTCTTAGGAGGCTGAGGCAGTTGAGCCTCGGTTGGCAACTCAGCAAAACCCTGTCTCAAAAGTAAATAAATAACTAAATAGGAGTAGGGATAAAGTTCAGTATGAAGACCCTGGGATCAATCCCCAGTATTGTTTAAAAAAAAAAGTGAATTGCATCATGTTATCTGACTCCCTGCTAACCTTCTCCTGTAAATATTGAACATACCCTTTTACATTCTACTGGAAGTAAAGTTATACTCCTTTTAAAAACATATGAGAATTAAGTATTTTTCACTTTAAGAATGAAAACCTCTCTATCCAGTAGAAATCTACTTGGAAATATTTTTTTAAATATCTTCTCCTTTACTTGATATACTTCTTGAGTTGGTCCATGTCTTTCATGTTTCTTTGTATATTGCTTCAGTCTCTTCCTAATATGTGTATAAAAATATTAATATTTTGCTCTATCGTAATTCATTTCCCATGTCTTCTAATTACTCTTCAAATTCTCAGTCTTTAGCTTTCTGGTTCTAGGTGATTTTCTTATATCTGTCATTCAGTTTACTACTACTTTGTTTCACTGGGTCCACTTGACCTTGTCTATTGAGATATTTCAAATGCTATTTATTTTCAAGATTTTTAATTGGTTCTTCATATCTTTCTGTTCCAAAATTAAAATCCCTATCTGCTTTGTGTTAAAGCCTCCAAAGGTTTTGAAGAATGCTAACTTGTTCTTTAATTCTGAATATTTTAAAATTTCCACCAGCTGTATTGATGGATAACTTGCATACAGTAAAATGCACACATTTTAAGTGAACAACATAATTAGAATTGAGAAATCTTACTCAAGTAACAATCACTTCATTCTACATACAGAACAATTCTTTCACCCCTCTGTAATCAAACTCTCCAAAAATGGCCAATACCAGGAAATTACAGATCTCATTTTTAACCACACTACATTTTAATTCTGTCTGTTCTAGAATTTCAAATAAATGATTTTTTAAAGTTTGGTTCTCTTGGGCTGGAGGAATGGATTAGTGGTTAAAGCGCTTGCCTAGCAAGTGCTAAGTCAAGTGCTAAGTACCTGAGTTCAGTTCCCCAGCACCACATAAACTGGGCATGGTGGTACACACCTGTAGTCCCAGCACTCAGAGACTGAGACAGGAGGATTGCCATGAGTCCAAGGTCAGCCTGGGCTCCATAGTGAGTTCAGGCTCAGGCTGGGCTACAGAGTGAGACCCTGTCTCAGAAATAAAATTGGTTCTCTTCACTCAAGAGACTTTGGGGTTTATTATTGTTCTTGCATGTACTGGTATTCATTACATGATGTATTATTATAAAGTATTTCATTAAAGATAATGCCTGACTTTTAAAATCCATTTTTCAGTTTAGGGACATTTTATCCTTAATTATTTGTTATTATGAAAAAAGCTAATCTGACTTTTGAAATACAAGTCTTTTTCTGGAATTTTAATTTTTCTTGGATAACTACCTAGAATTATTAGATCAGGGTCTGGAAGAGTAGCTCAGAGGTAAAAGCGTACCTGAGTTCAATTTCCTACTACCACATAAGCTAGGCATGTTGGCAAATGCCTGTAATCCTAGCTCTTGGAGGCTGAGGCGGGAGGATTGCTGTGTGAGTTGGAGGCCAGTCTGGGCTATATAGTGAGCTCAGAACCAGCCTGGACTACAGAGTGAAACCCTGTCTCAAAAAAAAATTGATAGATCATATAAAAAGTATATATTTAATGTTAAAATAAATTATTATCTTGTAGAGTAAGCAGATATAGAATTTAGCACTCCTACCAGAAATGTGTAGGCATCAGGCTTATTCCATATTTTTCAGTACTAAATGTTTTATTATCAATCTTTTTAGTTTTAAGTGGTATATTAAGTGGTATACCTTCAGTTTTAAATCTGCATTTATAATTAATCATGATGTGCTTTGTATATACTACTCAGCTATTTATTTTCTCTGGTGTTTGTTCAAGTCTTTTGCTTATAAGTTCTGCAGCTTTTGTCATTTAATATGGATCTTTTAAGACTCCTCTTATATTTTGAGTACAAGTCAGGTATGTGTATTACAAATATTCTAGCTTTGTGCTTCTTCTTTCCTTCTCGACTTAAAAATACAAACTTTAGATTGTGATGGAGTCAAACTTATCCATTTAAGGGCTTAAAGGTTTGTGTTTATGCATGTGGTGCATCTTATCTATGAACTGGTGCTTTACTCACAGTCTTGATTTTCTCATTTGTTTTCTTCTAAAAGATGTCTAGTTAGGGTGAAGAGGTAGATATGAGGACTAGCTTCACACCTTATCCACAGCGATCTGCTTGGGACCCCCCTTTGAGACTCTTCTTCCAGGGTTCTCTTTCACTAACAACTGCTCAAGAGGCCGTGAACCCAGTCATTTCCTTCATCTTTCCCTTGGGAGAGTGAGTCACAGCAAAATGCTGTAAAATGAAAATGTATGGGGTGGAGGGAATAGCCCAGCAGTTAGAGATCTTGCCTAGCAAGCACAAGGCGCTGAGTTCACTTCCCCAGCACCGTGGGTGTGGTGGTGCATGCCTGTAATCCTAGCACTGCTATTCAAGGCCAACCTGGGCCACGTAGTGAGTTGAGACCAGCCAGGGCTACAGAGCAAGACCTGTCACAACAACAAAAAATAAAGTATGGAACCAGTGTACAAGAGAAAAGAAATGAGAAGCACCGACAAATCCTAACTCCTGAAACAGAATGCCATCGGACTGATAACATACAACTCACACTATATCCCCAGGAGAAGTCGGAGCTGCCTTCTGTAGAGATCCCTGTGCCTGCATAACTCGGAAAAGCAGACCTTGAATTTTCAGTGTCAGCTGATGTAAAAGGTGATTCTTCAGTGATATCAGATTCACTAAATGCACAATTTGAGAGACAGAAAAAGAAAAATTTTCATATTTTCTTAAGTTTCTCAGGAACTCAGCATGTGATATGCAGGTATACAAATATATCCACAGAGGCAAAAATAAATAACTTGAAATTAAGGTATTCTAAAAAAATCCTACTTAACTGCTATAAAATTAATGACATCTAGACTTTTCTATTCATATATACAATTGAAGACGTGACTACTTTTCATAGTTTATGATGAATACCTTAATGTTCCACCCATAACATATATTCTTCCACAACTAACAATATTCCAGAGCTGAGTATTGGCACATCCCTGTAATTCCAGCATCCTGGGAGGCAGGAGGATTTCAAGTTTGAGCCCAGCTTGGACAAATCTGCAATTGAACAAGAACTTGACTCAAATTTTTAAAAAATCTAGGAATGTAGCTCAGTGTGAAGGCCCTGGTTCAAGGCCTCAGACTGCAAAAATGAAAAAAAGAAAGAGAAAGCTATCAGAAATGTTAATAGTACCTGACCTTTAGTGGTGCTTTTATAGTTTTTGTTTGTTTGTTTTGTTTTTGAGACAGGATCATGCTCTGTAGTCCAGGCTGTTCCTGAACTCACTAGGGAGCCCAGGCTGGTGTTGGCCTCAGCCTTCTGAGTGCTGGGATTACAGGCATGCACCACCATGCCTGGCTTATGTGGTGCTGGGGAATCAAACTTGGGTATTTAGCGCTTGACATAGTGCTTACTAGGCAACGCTTTAACCATATCTCCAGCCCCGGTGCTTTTATAGTTAACCTAACAGTTCTACAGATATTAATCCATTTTATCCTCACTACCATGTAGAGATGTAGAGCTCAATTAGCTCCACTTAAAAAACAAAGAATCGGATATTTAGTTCCAGGTTTTAAAACTAGATTTAATGACCTTTTGTTCTCTAACAACACAGTGCTTCTTAAAACCCTTTTTGAGGTCATAGTCTCCTTTATTCTATTTCTTAATAACTGCAGTTAGTATTTACTCCTCACTAATGTCAAACATGTCAGGTTTTACATAGTTTTTTCACTCATATTCATAATATCATATAAAAGGTACATGATTGAGTAAGTGGCCTGTCAGTGTTGCTCAGCTAATAAGTGGCTGGGCCAGGATTAATAATCTTAGGACTCACTCTTTGTGAGTCTGTGTTCTCAATTACTTCATAATCCAGCTTCTCAGAGGTTAGCAAATGAGCATGCTGCTGCTGCTCCTGGCCGCCCATGATGAGCCGGCGGCAGCACGCAGGTACACCTGAAGGTCTGTTTCTGTCTACGGCTGCCATGCTATCATTTGCCCCACAAGGTCAAAAACACTGAGCAGTGTTTGCTAAAACGCAATATAACGGTAAATTTACTGCCATATAGCTAAGGTTTAAATTAAAATGTCATTTGTATATAACGTAGATGAGAATTTTATTATTATATGTGTAAAATGGCTAAAATAGCAACTTTTTGTGATTTTTTTTGACACATTCTGACAGGTGCTTTAACCATTGAGCTATACCCCTAGCCTAATACATTTTGGAAAAAACCTGGAAATCAATTAATACAGTGGAAGGGTTAAAATGGAATGGTACTGGAAAAAAAAAAGGCAAAAAATAATGGAGTGGTACTGAAAATACCTTTTTTGTTGTTTTCTAAAAGGTAAGGTCTCCCTATGTTACCCATGCTGGTCTTGGACTCCTGGGCTCAAGCAATCCCCCTGCCTCAGCCTCCTGAGTTAATAAAAAATCTTTTGTCTTATTAGCATAAGCTTGATGCCAAAAAGGAAAACCTTTGCCATTAGCAAGTACAGCAGGCAAAGAAGTGCATCTAGTGTTGCTACCTTTGGGAGCTTGAGCCTTTCTCATGACTGTCACTGCTAGAGGAAAGTTCATCCAGCTGCTCAGGAAGAGTACGATGATGAACAGCGTGCTTTGTTATTCCTTTCCTGTGAAAGACAGA
This sequence comes from Ctenodactylus gundi, assembly GCA_004027205.1. Taxonomy (NCBI): domain Eukaryota; kingdom Metazoa; phylum Chordata; class Mammalia; order Rodentia; family Ctenodactylidae; genus Ctenodactylus; species Ctenodactylus gundi. The sequence goes on along the minus strand of PVKB01002487.1, from coordinate 224,258 downwards.
ACAAAGTTAAATTTCCTATAAGAAGATAAATAGCTTTTTAGTAACTTAACCTAGACGTTAGTTACTACTTCCTACCACTCTGTAACGGTGCTGTTTAGTGGGGTAGCTACCAGCCACTAGAAATTAAAATGTAACTTGTTTGAATTGTGTTTTAAATGTCCTACAAGTTAAATTTCAAAGTCTAGGAAGAATGTGTAATGTCTTGCTAATTTTATTATCTTGATTACACAGTAAAATAATATTTTGGTTACACTGAGTTAAACAATGCTCCTAATTTCACTGCACACTGCAAATGCAGTAAGATGTCACCACACATCTTTTAAAACATCTAAAATAAAAAAGTGATAACATTAAATACAGGTGAGGATGTGGAATAACTTGGATGTCTCATCTGTCACTGATAAGAATGTCAACTGATAGGGCTGAAGGAGTGGCACAGTGGTTAAGCACTTGCCTCGCAGGCACCAGGCGCTGAGTTTGATTCCCCAGCACCACATAAAGCTGAGTGCGGAGGCACACACCTGTAATCCCAGCAATGAGGTGGCTGAGGCTGAAGGATTGCTGTGAGTCCAAGGCCAGCCTGAGCTACATAGTGAGTTCAGGACCAGCCTGGGCCACAGAGTGAGACCCTGTCTCAAGGGGAAAAAAAAAAAAGAATGTCAAGTGATAACAGCCACTCTGGAATAGTTTGATAGTTTCTTATATAGCAAAACACATGTGTTTATGAAAAGACCTAGCCACTACCTTTGGGGATGGAAGTCCAGAAAATGAAAACTTATGTTCACATGAAAATTACACAAAATTATCATGGCACATATATAGTTGAAAAAGAACTAGAAAAAAACTTTTGACTGTCCTTCAGTGTGTAAATGGTTAAACTTTGGTTCATCTACAAATAGAATGCTAATTATCAATTTTAAAATGAACTGTTGACACATAGAGCAACCTAGATGGATCTCAAGAGCATTCTGCTTAGTGGAAAAGGCCAAAGCCAAATGCAAAAGGAGGCGAGGTTTAAGTTGGCCCATGTCTTAGGAGATTTAGTCCATGGTGGGCTGGCTGCATGGCAGAAACTGCATGACGGAAGGACATGGCATGGCAGAGGCGAGCAACTCATCTGGTCGTGGCCAGAAAACAAAGAGTGAAGGAGAAAGTTGGTGCGGGAGATATACCCTCCCCCAAAGCATAGCCAGGGACACTCCTCTTTCAGCTAGGCCCCACCTCCTAGCAACATTTCACCATGAATTCATCAGTAGATGTATCCACATGATCCAGTCACCTCCCAAAGGCCTCACCTCTTAACAAATTAGACTTTTGGAGGACACTGTAGATCTAAAAACCATAAGAGATGGCAGGAAAGATTTTTACTTTTCTTAATGCAACAACTTGGAAATTTCAAAATGACGTGTTTTACATAATATGTCTCAGTCACTGCTTCTCTAAAATTTCCATTTTCTATTGCACTAGAATAAACTAGGGGAGCAGTTACATGTTCCAGTCCTAATTATGTTCCTTCCTCACAAAATTCTGCAATCAAGTAAACTTTGGAGTCTTAATAGGTTAAACAAAGCAAAATAAGTTTGTTTATAAGAGCTCATCCTAGCACTTTTAATATGTAGATGCATATTACATATCTCTACTACTCATATTTCCCAGGAAAGGAAACTGAAGCAGAGAGGGATTAAACTGATTGGGATCACGTGGTTAGTAAATGATGATGGGAGGCAGGACTGAAATGCAAATAATCTGGCTCCAGGGCCACTTAGAGGACGCTTAGGATTTTAGATAAGTGTACCATTTTCAATTTAAATATAAAGCTAAGGGCCAAATCAGTGGAGCCTGCATGTACATATTTTTCTCTGTTGGTGAGGCTGGATACTCTGGTTTCTCTTCAGATCGTATAAATCTTTCACCTTTTTCTAATGGTGAAGTTGGATTTGTGTAGACATATCTACTTCTCTCATTCAGTGATCCCACATGCCTTTGAGAAATGTGAGGATCTAAAATAGGGGTTTACGATATTTTTTGGCCAACCAAAGAAATCTTGACATGACAATTAGGTAATAAATAAATATTAAGTTTGATAATATTAAGTACTATAATTACATAAGAAAATGTCTATAATTTTCAGGATGCATACAGACACATAGGTATGTGGATGAAATAATAGTGTAAGGGGTTGTTTCCTTATTTCCCAGAAAAACTGAAAAATGAAGACAGATGAAAGAATACATTAAAACTTTAATATAGGAATATGAGGAGACAGGTGGTTCATTATGTTTTTCTCTGTATCTTTTTAAAGTTTTCATTTAAAATGTTAAAGTGTGGGGTGTAACTTAGTGGTAAGAGCACTTGCCTAATATGCACGAGGCTCTAGGTTCAATTCTCTAGCAGCACCTAAAAATTAGCTGGGTGTGGGGGCACATGCCTGTAATCCCAGAACTCAGGAAGTTGCGGCAGAAAGATTGCCATGAGTTCTAGGCCAGCAAGGCCTTCATACTTCGTTTAGAACCAGCTTGGACTACAAAGCAAGACCCTGTCTCAAAGAAAAAAAAAAAGTTGAACTATTATATGTGTTGAAAATCACTTTTTTAAAAAACTCTTTCAACATCATAATTTTTAACTGTTGGGAAGAAACCATATATAATCTTCATTATCACAAATAACTACAGCTAATTATTTTTATTATTTTTTTTAAGGAATACCAAATCAACAACCAAGAACAAATAGTGTTTAACTAAACTGGGTCAGTTAATTTCAGTCACATGGGTGCCTGTCAACACTTGTTCCATAGATGGTTTTTAACTCTCAGGACAGCTGGAATTAATTATAAAAGCTGTTGGGGCCCTCAGGGCCCGAGAGCCTCGGCATTGCGGACCTGGCCAAGTTCCTTTAAGTCACATGTTGTTTTGACCATGTGTGGGTGTTGTTTGTTCTCCATCAGGAGTGGAAACACGTGATTGGTGACCAGTGGGAAGGCAAGGAGAGTATAAAAGGGAGGATGTAAATCATAAAGCATCTTTTGCAGCGACCCTTGCAAGAGTCCAGTTTTCTTCAATCCCCACTCCCCCTCTCGCGTTCTCGTTGACTGACTGAGCAGGCTCCGTCAAAAAGCTAATTTTAAACTAAACTAAGCTGTATCCACTTTATTGGGTAACGACTATTTCTTCCATCCAAGTAAACTTTCCTAAAAAGTTTGCTACCTAAATCACTACCGGGTACTATGTACTATTCTTTAATGGATAGCTTTTGAAAAGTAAAGGAGAAATTTTAGACACGTGGTGTGTCCATTGTACTAATAAGTAAAGGTGGAAAGGGACAAGGAAATCACCATGTACTGAGGGGTCATGTGTCAAGTCCTATGCCATCATTTTGGATATGCTTTTAGATGAGGGTCTAGTTCTTGTTACAGAAATGAAGACACAGAGATTTAGTAATCTGCCTAATAGTTACATGACTAGAAGAGTACAGCCAGAAATTCAAGTGAATATGCTCGCTATTACCATGTATAGTTAGTTATAAAGCTCAATGAAGAGGGTAAAGTAGATCTGTATTTTAAAAGTCAAGATCAAAATCCTGAATGTATTGGCTAGATAATCTTAAAATGAGTAACCTTTCCAACAGAATTTCATGTTCTGAAAAACTGAAGATGATTACCCCCATCTTACAGAATTACAGGAACAAAAAGTAAAAGTCCTATTGAAAGGTAAACCATTAGCAAATGTAAGACAATTATTGTTACTTGCTAAGTTACCATCCTTTACAAAGGTGGATTTTAACATCATTTAGAATTGCTTTCTAAAGCTTAAAACTGATTCTTACAGGTTCTAAGGCTTAATTGTAGAGGTGGGCAGGCAGTACGGGTTAGGGTTTTGACTACAGGCTCAATCAGGTCAGCTCCACCATCCTGGCCGGTGTGAGTTCTAGTATGTGCCAATCTTTAAATCTGTGATCTTTATCTGTAGAATGTGCAAAATCACTGTCTGGATCTGATATCCTTGCTGCCAGGATTAAGTGCGCTATTGCGTGCAAAAAGCTGTGCCCGGTATATCGCATTAGATGCATTCAGCTTTATCTTAGCTTTCAGCTGTATCAACTTTAAGAGCTGTCAGGGGCTTCGGCCCGTGGAGGCAGAAGCACTGAGGGAGCTACAAGCGCCTTGGACGAGATCCAGTCGCTAAACTCAACTGGTACAGGAGGCCAACTCTTAGGACACTGAGGTAGTAAGGGTGACACCGAGGGTCAGGGGCCAGCGTCCACCAGGGCTGGTGAGAGTGAATCCCAAGGAACATTTCTTTCTCCAGCCCCGGAAAAAGAAAGGAGCGCAACCCTGGTCCAGGAGGGCCCCGGAGCGCCCGCGGCCCGCCGCCGCCTACCCCAGCCCGCGCCGGGATGGAGAAGCGGTCCACTCACAGCTCCAAGTTCTGTGGCACGGCCTTCCGGGTGTATCTGGAGATCATCTTCCTCCTCCTCCTCTGCCGGGCCGGGCACGCCTGGATGGGGGCCTCGGGGCCAGGCGACTTCGCCGGCTCCGGCTCGGCCCCCTCCTGCCACCTACCGGCCCAGTCACGCTCCGTCGCCTAGACTCCGGACCGCCACTTCCCCAGGGTTCCCACCTCTTCAAGCCTCTGACTTCCCTGCTTCCTCGCAGGGCCGGAAGTGACGAAGGCAATCCGGGCACTCTCCCCAAATATTTCCGCCGGAGCGCAGCGGTCTTCACAGTCACGGTTCCGGGAGCTGACGGGTTTCTAGGCTTGCTGGACGGCCGTTTGTCTGGGGCCGCTGGCACGCGGCCTAGTTTGTGCTTTGGTGGCAGAAAGCAGACGTCTGGCACCTGGCGCAATGGAAAAGAAGGCCCGGAGAAAGTGCTACAGCAGAGACGGACCGGAGCGGCCCAGAACCGTAAGGGGAATTGGCTTCATTTTGTCGCATGGAGGCGGGAGCCTACTTTGAGCTTGACTCAGTCTCCTGCCCCGCTCGGTTGCTTATTTCTGACCATTCCGTTTTCTCATTTGTACGTGGTGTGTTCCCCTGAGTGATGTCAGGTCTTGTTCTGATACTGGAATAAGATATGCAGGTAAAATTATTGTTTGTCCCTCTGTTTTGAAAGGCACATGTTTACATCGGTGAGTGGGTGTCAGGACAGACGATGCCGGCTCCTTAGTAATCCATTAGCCAAATAAGCTTAAGAGTCGAATAGCGGCCTCGACGTCCGCCCAGGGCAGAGTCTTCCGAGCATCTCCTGCCAGCAGAATAACCTGCTCTAGCACTGTTTTGTAGTTTTGAATTCTCCTATGCCATACCGTGTTCGTAAAGGGAGAGGTTTCCGTTCTGTAGAGCGGGGAGATTGCTCTTCAGAGGATATTAAAAAACACCGTGTTAAAGCAGGAGAGATTATCGAGACGCTAGAGTAACACTCCGGCTCTACGATAAAGGAGAGGTCCTCAGATAGAGAACGTGCTCAAGTGATACATTTGATTGGTGGCAGAACTAGGACGTTGGATAGTGGATGTTGATGGAGTGTTCCTCAAAGTGTGTTACAGCAGTGCTAGTACAAAGGTAACATTTAGGTTTATTTGCTTTGTTTGTATTGTTTTAAACACAGGGTCTTCTTGTGTTGCTTAGGTTGGCCCTGAACTCCTGGGCTCAAATGATTTTTCCACACCAGCTATCTGGGTAGCTGGCATTGCACCTGGCCTCATTTAAAATTTTAGTCTTAGATACGTACTAAATAAAGTACATAAAACTAAGTACACCGTGTCGTTAAAACAGAACCGTTAAGTAAACGCTGCTATAGTTGGTAGGGGGCCGAGGTAGAAATCCTGAAGATAGTATACAAGAACAGAATTTTGGGAGTCAACTAGGAGATTTTAGGGAATGGGATACTATTTCTGCATTGTTTGTTGGGGCCCTCAGGGCTCGAGAGCCTCAGCATTGCTGACCTCAGCCAAGTTCCTTTACCCAAGTTTCTTTACCGTTTGAACAGTGTGAATTTCCAGGTGTTGCTTGTTTACTCAATTTAAGTCACGTGTTGTTTTGACCGTTTGAGGTTTGGATCAGGTGTGGAAACACGTAACAGTGGGAAGGCAAGGAGGATATAAAAGCAAGACTGTAGATAATAAAGCGTCTTTTGCAACGACCCTTGCAAGAGTCAGGTATTCTTCAATCCGCACTCCCCCTCACGTTCTCGTTGACTGACTGAGCGGGCCCGGTCAGTTGTTCCATGTGGTTTACATTATTGCAATTTTGAATGTAGTTTTCAAAGAAGAATGGAGGAAAATATGAACCTCGCTACAGTGGAAGACAGTGTGGAGTACTGTCTGTTCCTGATACCAAATGAATTAAAGGACCCCAAGGAACTATGAACAAACCATGGAGTCGGCCTGTGCCATGGTAAAAAAAAATTAATTATATTTCAAGTCTATAGCATGTGTTGTTTCAATTTGAGTGATAGTAGTATCTCCATATCAAAGAAAATAGATCATCTCAAAAAATTGTAAAACGGATTCAAGATGATGAAGGGTTAGGTTTATTATTAGGTTGGTTGACTTCATGGCTACCCAATGTTACTTGGATAAAACAATTGTTTTGAGATTGGTTCTGGGACTGCTGCACTGTGCATGTTGCATCAATGTCTGCCCTAGCTGTTCCCTGCATCAATATTAAGAAAAAAAGGATTTAATGATCATCCAGAGAGCCATAAACAAAAAACTGCAGAGCACATGTTGTATACCAGGGTGTGTGTGTCCATGAATTGGATTCCTGTAACAACAGTGGAGACTGAGATGATAAATGTAGTGTTTACTTCTGTCATGAGACACATTGTATATTTGGGAATGTATGAAACATGATTGTGGCTTTAATTCTAATGGGGCTGGGAGCATAGCTCAGCGGTGGAGTCTTTGCCTAGCATTGGGGGAGCCCTGAGCTTGATCTCCAGCACCACAGAATAAACAAAAACTTACCCTGTGAATAACTGAATCACTGTCCATGTTAAAACAGCATACGAGCCCCCACATGCCTTGACTCTACAGTTTGTCCCACCCACCAGAAGTTTTCCACCTCCCTGACTTTTGTGGTAATCACTTTCTTGTTCTCGTTTTTTCTTATTTTTATTTTTATTTTTTTAGTTTGACCACCTATGTAAATGTCTCCAACACTTTATCACAACTTATTTTCCCTTCTTTTATATTAATTGGTCAGAAACAGCACATTCTGTTTGATGTCTGGTTTCTTTCATTCAACATTGTATATGTAAGATTTGACCGTGTGTATATTAGTAATTATTCTTTTTCTTTATAATAATTGTATTAATATATTAATATCACAATCTATTTACCCATTCTTCTTTGATGGAAAGTTGCCTCTTAAAATTATTATGAGTATTATTCTGTGTACATTTTTCCTGATATCCAAGCTCAAGTTCTCTAGAATATATACTTAGCATGGGACAACTAGATTACAAGTGATGTGTATTTTTTTTTTTTTTTTTTGAGACAGGGTCTCTGCATCCAGGCTGGTCCTGAACTCACTATGTCGCCAAAACTGGCCTCAAACTCACAGCAATCCTCCTGTCTCTGCTTCTCAAGTGCTGAGACAGATTATAGACATATGCCACCATGGCCATCTTATGAAGTCATGTGTATTTTAAATTTTACTTAGTAACACAACACTGTTATTTGTTGTAAAAAAATAAATAAATAAAGCAATTGTAACGAGAGGTTAGGTTGCTTGCTCAAGATCACAAAGCCAAAATGCCTTAATCTCAGAGTTCCTTGTGCCCTGCTCATGTACTCATTCAGCAACCCCAGCACGTGGCAGACACAGTAAGTGTGTCCCATAATGCTGAAGGTTGTTGGCGGGTGTTTCTGGGGGTTGCCTCTCCTGTTACCGTTACTCTGAACTCTGTCCCCATCAGTTAATGATTAACTGCCCCCCAAGGAGTCTGTGGTCCTAAAGATTCGCCCAGTTAATCAGTCACTCCCCCTGGCTGGGCAAAGAGCACTTGGTGCACTAGCTGCCCCAGAGCCCCTCCTCCTGGTGTGGAGGTGGCAAGGGGCTAATGATGCAAGCCAGCCGCGCGCTCTGCTCCCAGGCTGGGCGCTCTGCTGGGGGCTGGCAGCCCCTGAATTTTGACGGCGCAGCCTTCAGCCTCAAGGGCACAGCAGAACTGGCACGTGCTTTGCTGGTGCTACGGCTCTGCGCCTGGCCCCCGCTGGTCACCCACGGGTTAGCGGTGAGTGGTGGCCCCATGAACTGACCTGGAGACTCTCTGGGCCCGGCTCTGAGCCTGCACTCTGTTACCCAGCTCCAGGCCTGGGCTCAGCGACTCCTGGGCTCCCGGATTTCAGGCACGCTCCTCCGAGCATCCCTCTATGGGCAGTTCGTGGCTGGGGAGACAGCAGAGGAAGTGCAGGGCTGTGTCCAGCAGCTGCAGCGCCTGGGCCTGCGGCCCCTGCTGGCCGTGCCCACCGAGGAGGAGCCAGGCTCAGCTTCCAAGAGTGGGTAAGTGAGGGCAGGGCCCAGGAAGGCTGGGAGGGGGGCAGGAAGGGGGCTCCCAGGCCCTGGGCCGTGATCTCTGTGGGCTGGGCAGTGATGCCTGGTACGAAGACAACCTCGGCGCCATGCTGCAGTGTGTGGACCTGTCACAAGGCCTGACAAACACTCCTGGCCCAACTGGAAACAGCCTCAACCTTATGCAGTTGAAGATGACAGCACTGACCAGCCCTCAACTCTGTGTAAGGGACAGGCAAAGTTGGGGGGACCATGGCATGGCCTCCCATAAGCTTTCCCTCACCACCCCACCCTCCACCCCGTTGCAGAAAGAACTAAGCTCATGGATCAGACGGCAAGGGCCCTCCTTGGAGCTGAGCCCTGAAAGGCTGGCAGAGGCAATGGACTCTGAGCAGGTAAGGATGTCAGGGAGGCAGTGTGCCCAGACCTGGAGGTGGCCTGCTCAAACACAGTTGTGAGCTGCATGACAATGTTTCTGTTGATGGTGGACCACAGGTGTGATGGTAGTCTAGTAAGATTATACGGAGCTGAAAATTTCCTATTACTTTTGGTTTTGTTTTTTGTGGTACTGAGGATCAAGCCCATGGTCTTCTTTGAGCTACATCCCCAGCCTACTTTTCTCTCTCTCTCTCTCTCTCTCTCTCTCTCTCTCTCTCTCTCTCTCTCTCTCTCTCTCTCTCTCTCTCGTGTCTATTTGATATTGTTATCCCCCCCCCCCTGTCCTGGGAGGAGAGGAGGCTTAGATCCTGGAAGAGTTTAAGAGACCTGTAGGATCTCACTGAGTTGTGAGTTGCACAAACTGGACTCTAACTTGCCATCCTCCTGCCTCAGCCTCCCAAAGGGCTGAAATTCCAGGCCTGGGCCCCAGCCCTGGTTCTGTGGTGATGGTGTAGTGCAGGGTGTGTTTTAGTTACTTTTTTTTTTTTTTAATCACTGTGACTCAATACCAGACATGCACAACTTTAAGGAGGAAAGATTTGTCTTAGCTTACAGTTTCAGAAAGTCAGAGTCCATTCACAGGTGGGCGGCTAGAAGACGATGGAATCACACAGTGGGGCCACAGCTGGAGCCAAAATCAGAGCCAGTGCTCTGGAGAGAGAGATCCTGTCAGCAGCATGGCAGGGCTGAGAGAAGTCTGGGAGGAAGGCCAGAGGCAGCATGCACCCCTCCAGGTCAAGCCCCAGCACCCGCCCCTTCCAGCTGGGCCCCACCTCCAATCAATACACAGTACCCGTAGGCACATGAGGCTTTGGGGGTCACTGCAGATCCAGACCACCACAGTGCATCTCTCAGATACTCCTGGTGTTGCCCATGTACAGAAGCCTCCTGTGCTGCTGGGAGTATAAAGTACAGCTTGCAATTATGCACGTAATTGACGATGTTAACAAAGGGATATGTTACTTGTTTATGCACACAGCTCCAGGAGGTAGATACTATTATCATCTTCATTTCACAGGAGGGAAACTGAGGCCCAGAGAAGTGATTTAACTTTTAAGGTCACACGGTGATTGAGCCAGGATTCAAGCCCAGTTTGGTCTCCTAACCATTGTATTACAGTTCAATGAACAGTGTGCACTTGGTCTAGAAGGCTGAGGCAGGCGGCTCACCAATTTGAGCTTACACTAGGCAACTAGGCAGCTTAGAAAGACCCTGTCTCAAAATAAAAGACGGGCTGCGGATATAACCCAATAAAAAGGCCCTTGGATTCAGTCACACACACAGGGTATCGTGGCAGTATCATGGCATGATCCTGATATTGTTATTTGTCCCCTATCCAGGGGAAAGGGGAGAGTTAGGCCCTGTAAGGGTCTCTTTTCCTGAAACCCTCCCACATCTCTTGCTACTCCCAGAGCCTCCAGATCTCCTGCCTCAACACAGAGCAGAACCGGCATCTCCAGGCCTCCCTGAGCCGCCTGCACAGGGTGGCACAGGTAACACTTTCTCCGTAGGTGGGCTCCCACCTCTGCTGGATGCCCCAAGACGCTCACCCTCTTTCTGTCCCCAGTATGCCCGCACCCGGCATGTGAGGCTCTTGGTGGATGCTGAGGTCACCTTCATCAGCCCTGCCCTCTCTCTGCTGGTGGCAGCCTTGGCTGTGCGTTGGAACAGCCCCAGGGAAGGCGGGCCCTGGGTGTGGAACACTTACCAGGCCTATCTGAAGGTGGGAGGTGTACCCAGGAGGGTGAGGGTGGGCACCCAGCACTCTGCCCATCTGAACCCACAGTGTCCCTGCAGGGCACGTATGAGAGGCTGGGCCATGACGCTGAGGCTGCGCACAGGGCAGGCCTGGCCTTTGGAGTGAAGCTGGTACGAGGTGCATATCTGGAGAAGGAGAGAACAGTCGCTCGGGCCCAAGGATCCAAAGATCCCACGCAGCCTGACTATGAGGCCACCAGCCGAAGGTAGGACTGGGCCAGGCTGGCCTTGTCCAGGTAGGACAGGGGTCATGTCACCTTTCCTCAGAGCTCACTGCCTGCCATGAGACTTTTGTATATCTACACTTCCCTCTCTCTCCTGGGTCCTGAGTATTGTCACTTCCCGCATGCACAACAGCCTCCCTTTGGGCTCCGTGCCCCTCCTTTGTCCCTCCTCAGCCCACACTCCTCTGTGTGCCACCATTCATGTAGCCAGTTCCCCCCGTTTATGGACATCTGCAATGTTGCTGATCATGTCCCAGAGGCAATACTGCAGGGACTAACCTTAGGTAAATGTCATCGCGTTCACGTGACATGGCCCTGAGCTGTGACACTGCCATTGCACGCAAGACTTTATGCACATCCTGATCTCACTCCATCCTTACAGCAGCACTGCTAGGTGGACTCACATGGTTACAAGAGAGGACACTAGCTCAGAGGAGAGATGTCCCTTGAAGCGGGTACAGGTAGAAAGAGGGTCCTTTCTGCCCTTAGGGCCCCTACCGTTGGGAGCACGCCCCTCCCCAGGAGCAGGCGTCCTCAGTCCCTCGAGTCTGACCCTCACCTGCCAGCTGAGCTGAATGGGCATCTCCTTTCAGTTACAGCCGCTGTCTGGAGCTGATGCTGAGCCGTGTGTCCCACAGTGGCTCCATGTGCCGTCTCATGGTCGCATCCCACAATGAGGAATCTGTTCATCAGGCCACCAAACGGTATGAGGTGGGGGTTGGGAGCCAGGTACCCACAAGAAGGCCCCCTTCTTCTTTTGCTCATGTGCCAAGGGCAGTGTATGTAGAACAAGAGGAGCCACATGAAGTATGTGGTGTGGATATTATTTAAAATTATATAACCCTTTCCATACCTGGGGGTCCTATGGGCCCCAGCTGGACAAGGCATTATCTCTTATTTGCTGATGCATGGGGAGGCCTGAGGATCCAGGTATGGGTGGGAATCAGGGTCCTCAGGGACACTCACAAGAGCGAGTTTGAAATGACAGCCATCCCTTAAGATCTATGGAGGATGGGCTCAGGACATTTCCTGCCTCACAGAGATCAAAAGCTAGACATATCAAAATCCTTGCATGCTGAAGACCCTTATATAAAGTGGCTTATAGTATTTGCATGTAACCAACACACACACACACACCTGCATATTTTAAACCATCTCCAGATTATTTGTTATACTTAATTGAATAGTATATTGTTTGGGGAATAATAATGAAAAAGTCTGTACATGGTCAGACATATTTTTTTTCAAATATTTATGATCTGTGATTAATTGAATCTGTGGACTCAAAACTTGTAGAATACAGAGGGCTCACTACACCTCAGTATTCAAATTACCAGAGTTGGGCATGGTGACTTGCACTACGATCCCAGCACTTCGGGAGGCCAAGGCATGAAAATCACAAGCTTGAGTTCAATCTGGGAAACAGAGCAATTTAGCGAGACTCTGCCTCAAAAAAAAAAAAAAGGTCTTGGGGCATAATTCAGTGGTTAGAGCGCTTTCCTAGCAAGCACAAGGCCCTGAGTTTGATTCCCAAGTACCACAGAATCTGGGTGTGGTGACACACTCATAATCCCAGCACTTGGGTGGCTGAGGCAAGAGAATTTCTGTGAATCTGATGCCAGCCCAGGCCACCTAGAATTCAGAACCAGCCTGGAGGACAGAGTGAGACCCTATTAAAATAAATAAATAGATAAAAATAAAATTAAAAAGAGCTGGAAAGCCAGGTGTGGTGGTACATAGCTATAATCCTAGCACTCTAAGAGGCTGAGGCAGGAGGATCACAAGTTCAAGTTCAACCTGGACAGTTTAGCAACTTGGCAGATCCTGCCTCAAAATAATTTTTTAAAATGGATTGGGAATGTAGCTCAGATTGGAAGGCATATGTACATAACTGGCACTCCTGCCAAATTAAGTTACTAGAATAGTCACATGAGCATCTAGATCTAGTCACTGTTGGGATTTATGATGCGGCTTTTTCTATAGCATGTGGGAGCTGGGTATTCCTCCAGACGGGCCTGTCTGTTTCGGACAACTTCTGGGCATGTGTGACCACGTCTCCCTGGCACTGGGTATGTGTGTGACCCCACCACCCTCTACCCCAGCTCGCACACCTCATCCCAGCCCCATGCCTCATTCCCTTCAAGCTGAAGCCCCTCTACTATTTCCAGCCAAGTTTTAACCAGGCTCCCATCTAGAACCTGTAGTTGGCCTGTCTCTGCCAGCATCTTCCAGACACAGATGTGTTCTCAACATCTGAGGCCACAGCTGGGCTGCATCCCTCTGACTCCTTTGTGTTGTTGACCATGATGTCATGTTTCTCACATCCTCTGTGATCTTAGCTGCACTGCTCCCCGGGACCTGAGACCAAAAGATTTATGTTTCATGGCCTGTGTTAAGGACAGCAAAATTGCTTTCTCCTAAACCCATGGCTTGAGGTCTCTTGAGCCATCCCAGTGATGCACATGGGGGTTTCAAGTGTGCCAGGGCTACTCCATGGCCACTCCCCTTCAGACACAGACTTCTGTTTTCTTTCCAGCTCTGCTATGGTCAGGCCCATTTCCTCGCGAGTGGAGAAGGTGGCTAGGTTGCAACTTAATTTGTGAAAGTTCTTGATAACTCTTACTGTACTCAGGCCACACTCAATCACAGCCCTGTAATTCTATGAAGTCACCAAACAGTAGCTCAGTTTTGCCTTCAGAGCAAAGGTGGCTTCCTGTGCTTCCATTCTTGCGCTTCCCTTTACTCTCTCTCTCTCTCTCTCTCTCTCTCTCTCTCTCTCTCTCTGATTCTCTCCGACTCTCCAGTGGGGACTGAACCCAGGGCCTTAGCATTAAGATACATAGATACATCCCAGCCCTTTTTTCATTACTTATTTATTTATTTTGAGACAGAGTCTCACTCTGTAACCCAGACTGGTCCTGAACTCACTATGTAGTCCAGACTGGCCTTGAACTCCTGGCAATCTTACTGCCTTAGCCTCCCAAGTGCTGGCATTATAGGCATGTGCCACCATACCCAGCTTATGTGGTGCTTCGGGAATCAAAATCAGGGCCTTACACTTGCTAGACTAGCTGTCTCACCAAGTCACTCAGTTGCTGAGACTGGGCTCAAACTTGCAATCCTCCTACATCAGCCTCCCTTCACTTTCTCTCAATTCTTGGATTAGTAAATTTCTTATTCTCTTGGCAGCATTTTAATAACCTTAAACAGGATTTCTTGGGGTGGGGCATAGCTTAGCTGTTAAAGCATTTGCCCAGCAAGCACAAAACCCTGGGTTCAATTCCCTGGCACCAAACTGGTTGAGGTAGCATATGCCTGTAGTCCTAGCACTCTGGAAGCTGAGGCAGGAGGCTTACCATGACTTTAAGGCCAATCGGGGCCACGTAGTGAATTTAGGACCAGGCTGGACTACAAAGCAAGAGCCTCTCTGTCAAAAAAAAAAAGATAAAAAAGATTTCTTGCTAGGTATGGCAGCACATTCCTGTAATCTCAGCAACCTGGAAGGCTGAAGCAGAATTGCAGGTTCAAACCCAGCTGATTTAGTGAGACCCTGTCTTAAAATTAATTAATTTATTAATTTATTTATTTATTGAGACAGGGTCTTGCTCTGTAGTTCTGGCTAGTCCTGAACTCACTATGTAATGCAGGCTGGCTTCAAACTCACAGCAATCCTCCTGCCTCAGCTTCTCAAGTTCTGGAATTACAGGCGTGTGCAACCACACCAGTTTATGTGGGGCTGGGGAATTGAACACAGTGTCTTATAATTGCTAGGCAAGTGCTCTAACCACTAAACTTCGTCTACAGCCCCTCAAAAATTTTAAAAATAGAGAAGGGTCTGGAGATGTAGCTCAGTGCAAAGGCCCTGAGCTCAATCCCCAGTACAAACCTTGTCCAACTCACTTCGTCATGTTGTCAGAAGTTTCTGTTGCAGAAGGAGCATGGGGCACATCTCCCCGCCCTGAGCCCCACACCCTGTGAACACTCTCCATCCCCAGGTCGGGCTGGCTACGCTGTGTATAAGTCCATCCCCTATGGCTCCTTGGAGGAGGTGATCCCCTACCTGATCCGGAGGGCCCAGGAGAACCGGAGCGTGCTGCAGGGCGCCCGCAGAGAACAGGAGCTGCTCAGCCAAGAACTGTACCGGAGGCTGCTGGGGCGAAGCCCGAGAGTACCCCACTAGCACCTCCTGGAGATCATGTGACCAATAAAGCTCTTGCTACTCCCTGGGCTGCTGTCCTGAGCTGACGCTGCCGCCTCAGGGACTCACCCAAACCTGTGCCAGCAAGCAGGAGCAGGGGCCCTGGGGCTCAGGGGGAACTGTTAGAAGGCCATGGCACACAGCCAGGCCATTGGCATTAGACTCACAAAGTCTGTCTTAACTCCAAGGCAGCCCAGCCTGGAATGTACGTGGTTTGTGACTGATACAGGAACTTCCTTCAAGCCAGCGGATGCGCGAGTGAGTCAGTTTCCTCAGTTAATAAGCATCAAATGAGGGGCTGGAAGAACAGCTCAGCGGTTAAAGTGAGTGCCTAGCAAGCACTACATCAAGTGCCAAGTACCCAAGTTCAATTCCCCAGCACCACATAGGCCAGGTGTGGTGGCGCACACATGTAATCCCAGCACTCGGGAGGCCGAGGCAGGAGGATTGCCGTGAGTCCAAGGCCAGACTGGGCTCCGTAGTGAGTTCAGGACCAGCCTGGACTACACAGTAAGACCCTGTCTCAAAAAAAAAAAAAAAAAAAGCATCAAATGAGGCCTTTTTTGAGCTAGGCTGTTAGGTGGACAAGGCTGGGGACACAACAGTGACATCGACAGTCCAGTTTCTGCCTCATTGACTCCTTTGTCCAAGGTTAAGCAGACCCATCTTCAGGCAGTAACAGCCCAGAGGCTACAGGAGGGAGAGGGAAACTCCTGACCCGCACTGGGGTGATCAAGAGGGTGTCCTTAAGAATTTACATGAATAACCAAGACTCGAGTATTAAAAGGCAAGGAAGGGCATGTGGAAAAACAGACGAGTGACCCAGAGCACGAGTGGAGTCATAGGGATGGAAGGGCACACAGGGCCAGAGGATGCAGTCTCAAGCTCATCTGCAGGGCTTGGGCTGCATCCCAGGGCCACTATGGAGCTGGAGGCTATCCGGCAGGGGAGGAAAAGGGCTGGCTTTAGCTTGACAAGTTCCCTGTGGCTGCCATGGTAGGCCAAGCAAAGACAGGCTGGGAGCCCAGCAGAGGGCAGGATGAGGCAGGGAGACTGGGCAGGAGAGGCTGAGAGCCTGTGCCACGGGGCCTATAGGTACAGAGGGAAATGGCCTGGGTGGGCAATGCTCAGGGGCCTGGCTCGCAAAGGGTGACCAGGGAAAAAATAATCTAGAGGAGACTCTGAGGCCTTTGTGGGACCTGGTGAGTGGGATAGGCCCCAGGAGTTCATCGGAGGGTGGCATCCCACTGATTGTTAGGTATTGGGGATCAGGGGAGAGGCGAGGGCAGAGATAGAGCAGTCCTTAGAGGGGTGAGAAGCATGGCAAGAAAGCCAAAGACCCGGTACGGAGCCAGGTAAGGCCCACCATCACCAAAGAATTCCTGGGATTCAGTCAAGAAGGGAGGAAAGCACAGCACAGCTGAAAGCTCTGATGCAGATTTCATGAGCACCAAATCACTCCGGGGCCAAGGGAACGCCTCTATAGGGCAAGGGAGGCTCCTGCACCAGCGAGGTATGTGTATGCAAAGGGTTTCTGGACCCTTTGGGTGTATCTGGGTTGTGACAGCACATGGTGCCTGCTCTTCCCCTCAATGCCACCTGGATGGGGTTCCTGTTTAATGATTTTTACTGTTTTTAGGACCCTCATTTTTTCCACCAGGCCCCTCCTTCAGCCCTGAGACCCTGCCCTGCCCTCTGTCTAAACTGCTACAGCCCTTGGACCCTACCTCATCTTGAAAAACCCACCTCCCTCCATACCCAGATCGAACCAGAGGCCTTTGCACTGAACTGCACCCCTAGCCCTTCTTTTTCTTTTTCTTTCTTTCTTCCTTTTTTTTTTTTTTTTTTTTGAGATGGGCCTTGCTAAATTACTAAGTTGCCCAGGCTAGGCTCAAACTTACGACTCTCCTGTCTCAGCCTCCCAGAAACCCCACCCTTTTTCTATCTCTAGCACACTGACAGCCCTCAGACTCCTTCATCCCTAGGCTGTGGTCCCACCCTGTGCTGTTCTGGTTTTTTGAAGCAGTGTGGCTGTGGAGTCCAGGCTGGCCCTGAACTGTAGTTCAGGTTGGCTTCTACATCACAATTTTCATTTACATTAAGTTGATTTTATATGTGGCCACTTTGTGAGTTTGCATAACATGTTATTTGTTGATTCTTTTAGTTTTTTGTTATCTGAAGAGCGTGATGGTGGGGTCTCAGTACTTGAATATTTAAATTCTAATTTATTTTTCCTGTCTGGAAATCATTGATCAGAACTCCTAAAGCATGATAGTAGTGGACTTTTTTCCTTGCTGTTGATATTGAGTCTATATTTTTTCCTTAAGTATCATGCATGCTTTTTTATTTTTAATGTTTATCAACGCATGTGAGTTTTCTGAGGTTTCTTTTTCCCCTTATCTGTAAGTAGATATTACATTTTATCAATTGTAGGCTAGCCCCTGTTGTCCAGGACTATGATTCTAACATTTTCGGAGGCTGAGGGAGGAGAATCACCAGTTCAAGCCCAGCCTCGGCAACTTAACTCAGAGAGACCCTGTCTCAAAACCAGAAAGTAAAAATTAGCTGGGGATGCAGCTCAACATTGAAGATCCTGGGCTCCATCCTCCATTCTACAAAAGTAAAATTTTATCAGTTGCTTCCTCCCTATCTGAGTTAAACGTGGTTTACTGAGTAAAATGTGATTTTGTGAATGTGGTAGTGGGTCCAGAAAGTCCATATTTGAGGGATTTTGTGGAGAGACCAGTTCAGTTTGGACCAAATGTAATTGATTAGCCATGTCTGCTAAGGACATAAGAGTGCAAGGACAAAGACAGTGTGCATTTGCTCTCCCTGGGGCAGGTTCTGAGGGAAGAGGAACTTGGGATGGGTGGGGTCAGAGATGCAGGGCTTTGGGAAGGGGATGAGTGGTTGGGAAGTGGGGCTCTGAGCCTATGGTGAGGGGAGGGGATTGGCACAGGTATGCAGGTGGGGTTCAGTATTTGACTATTTAAATATTGTATTGAATACAAATGCACAGGAAGCTGCCCTCTGCTTTAGCACTTAGATACAGTGTTCAAAAGTACCTGAGAGATTTCCTGATAAAATCCAGAGTTTGCTTTTCTTAAAGATTTGCAGGCTGGCCATCTGAGACCTACAGTACCACATCAACTTAGAACTGAGTAGTCTCCGTCTTTAAAAATGCCCAAAGCTTCATGAAGCTTGTCCTGGCCCCTGGATACCTTTGTGTGATTTTTTTTTCCCCATACTGCTAGGAATTGAACTCCAAGCCTTCATATGGAGATACATCCCCAGCCCATTTTTAATTTTTTATTTTGAGACAATCTGACTAAATTGCCCCATCTGTGCTTGAACTCTGAGGATGCACTCAGAATGCTGGGATTACAGGTAGGTGTGGTCTGTTTCTATGATTTTGACACCTCTGGAATAAGGTTAGATGTTGGCTTAGCAGACAGGAGCACTGTGTTGAGCTAGATTCTGAGGCAGTCCTTAGCAGCTGGAAGGTGGGGGTTCTGTGACGCACAGACCAGGGTTCACCTTCTCACAGGAGGACAGTGGAGGCTGGGAATTGGCAAGAGCATTTGCCAAGTGGGCCCCCAGCCTTCTGTCCTAATGGTAAGGGGTAGGAATAGTCCTAAGCCTTGCCACCCCTCAGCTGTCCAAGTTGATGGTGAGAACTCTACTGGACAGACTGGGTTTTTCCTTTCTGCATTGTAGGACCACAGCTGTGCTGTGCAGCTCCTGCTCACCTTTGGTGCCAACCCCAACCAGTGAGTAGACGGACCACGATGCTCCCCCGTCCCAGGGCCCTGACCTGGAGTCAATCTCTTCCTCCAAGCCTCTCTGCCTCATGACTCTCTCCCAGCCCTTAGTGACACTCTCAGACTCTTTCATACCCCAGTGAGCAACTGCTCATTTTCCCGGTGCCCTCCCACCCCGAATCTCGTGCTCACAGTGAGCCTCAGGTGGTCCCTCCCATCCTATCTGCTTCCTATGTTTACAGGACTCCTTCCGTTCCCCAGGGCCACCATCTGACCCATGCCACCCTCTCCTGACCCATTCTCACCCATCTTACTCTGCCCTGGCTGATGCCTTGATGGCAGCACACCAGTGCATGCAGGTGCCTTGGCCACAGCTCGGTGATGCTGCACCTGCTGCAGGCAGGGGGTGACCCACATCTGCACAACCAGTGGGGTCACAAACCTCAAGACTGGCTGAACAGAGTGGTGCCAGGCAGAGCTGGGAGGTGAGCAGTGGCCCAGATGTGGGTGGGGGCGTCAGGGCCAGCATCTTCTCCCAGCCTCGCCATGTACCCCATCTAGCTGCTGGCGCTGTGGCAGCTGTGCTGCATCCACATGTCCACACTACTGTGTGGCCCCCGTCCTCACCGAGGCTGACACAGACAGGTAAAGTCCAAGTAAGTGGGAGGTGCTAGGGGAGGAGGGACCACCCATCTTCTTTCTGCCTCATTGTCCTCCTCATCCCCAGCTGAGCAGCCTGCAGCCACTGGGGCTGGTAAGGAATGTACGTGTGGCAGACCCCTTGGAGCTATTGCCAGCCCAAGGTGAGCCTGACCACACCTAGGAGAGCGGCTCCAACTCTTTCATGGCCAAGTGAGAGTCCCATCTCCTTGTAGAACCCCCTCTGCCTGCTCCTCTCACAAGGTCCTGTATCTCAGACCTGATCTCTCTCCCGTTCCCCATTTTCCAGGCTACTGTGAGAGGGCCACCCTGTGACCATGCGGCAGCTCAAGGCCCCTGGAGCCCATCCTTACGTGCTGCTGGCTAGCCTTCAGCACCGTAGGTACCCCGATCTAGCCCCCTGCTCCCTCCCCAACTCAAGTCTGCTTCCACATGGCAGGCTTGATCTGCCCTATGGCCTAGTGTTTCATAAACAGAAGACCAGAATGTAGCCACAGACATGCTGATGGTTAGTCACATCTGGACTAGCACCTGGCACGGAGCCTTGCAGCCGGTGTCCCCCTTCTCACTGGGAAGTGGATACCCAGTTCTCTGTGCTACGTCCTCCCCAGAGAGGAGATGGGGGAGGAGAAAAGTACCACATGCAAGGGTAAAGGCTGGGTGCTGGCTTTGCCAGTGCTGGCTATGTGGCCGGGAATTATTTTTTCTATCTGGTGGATGGTGCAGATTGTGTGCTCCTAACATGGTGGGTGGTCTATGCGCAAGAGCAGCCCTAACTGTGCAGACTGGGGGCGCCTTGTGACTGGCCACTCTCCCTCTACCTAGCACCCTGCACCACCCTAACTTGCTGCTGCTGATGGCGCTGAGATCCTCAGCAGACCTGTCAGGGCTGCGCCTCCTCTTTGAGCCTGTGGGATTAGGGAACACGGGTTCCCTGCATATGGCACCATACCAGCTGAGACCAATGGAAGAGGGCCCCAAACTCTGGCAGGCCAGCTGCCTGGCCAAATACTTCTGCAGGTGCTGGAGGCCCGGTTGTTCCTGCAGGCTTACTCGTGGGCCCACGGAGGCCTTAACTCCCAGGCTGTGCAGCTGGTACAGCCAGGCCTGGCTAAGGTGGGCAACCTAGAAGATGTGCACCCATTGGACCAACCCTACCTGTAGCCCAGGTGAGTACTCATCTTACCTGCCTTCCCATGTTCCTTCTACAGCCACCACAGACTATAGCAGGACTACCCCTGGGGTGGCCCAGGCCCAGGAATGCACCCCCCTCCCCCAGCTATACCCATGGTTGCCACTGGTGCTGATCCACGGTAAGATACCCACCACCACTTCAGACCTCTAGCTTCTGCATCCTAGCTCAGGGGTCAGTACTGGTCAGTGAGTGATGAGGCTGTTCCCTTTCCCCTGAAGCGGCCCACCAGTTTGGGCTTCCTCACAGGAGAGCTTCCCTGGGCTGGAACAGAGGGCCCTGAGGTAAAGGCTAAACTAGAGGCCGGTGAGAGGCCAACCCTGGATCCCTTGGTGCCGACCTCCTATCAGGCCCAGGTTCAAGCTGGGCTGGGCAGGGCCTAGGACCTGCTGACCACCGGGACAGCTTACAGAGTACTAGGTAACTGCTGCGGGAGGCCATGGCCAAGGTAAGGGTCAGCAGGAGGCATCGAGAGCCAAGGAACCCTAGGCAGCCTCCTGTCCATAGGACTCAGCTCCTGAGGTCAGCTCACCATGGAAGATGACTACTCTGTCTCCTGTATCCCAGGGGTCTCCACCAGGTTAGAGAGCAAAGAAAGGTGACGGTGGGTGCTAGGCTCCTCTGAGCTATGCCTCCCCATTCCAACCAAGTCTGAGTTTGTCTCCCCAGAGTAAATGTACTATGAGGTAACTTGCTGAGCCAACTCCATGCCCAGGCCCTGCTACATCTGAGGTAGGAGTCAGGGGAGGAAGTGGAGGACCAAGGGAGGTGAGAAGCACTACCAGTGTTCTTCTGCAGGTTCTGAAAACTCCTCAGGTCACAGGCCACAGTGGGATCCAGAGGAGTGCAGTCTGGGATTCGGGCAGCAGCCTGACTCTAGACCTCTAGACAGCAGCATTAGTTGCAGCCCTGGCCCCAGCTACAGCCACACAGTCAGGGTCAGTCTGTTTTGCTGCCCAGAGCCCAGACCAACATGATGGACACGCTCCCATCCCAAGCCCATTGCTAACCTGTGACCTTCTGTCCTACTCTACAGTAGACCCTTGATCTGTCTCCTCTCACCAGAGACCCCCACACACAGGGACTCTCAGCAGTCCTCTCACTGACCTATAACCCCTTCCCCCAGAGTCAAGCCTTCAGGACTCGGCTTCCCTGCCAGAGACTCATAGCCCTGTGGAGCAGTTTGAGGAAGATGTCAACCAAGAGCAAGGGCTACTGCAGCACGCACACACAGGGCTGCCCCGCTGGGTCCCCACCCCGAGAGCCCATCCTGTCTGCTGACCCACAGGGAGGCCTCCCACACCATGGGAGGTTGCTGGCAGCGATGCCCATAAGGGCAGGCAAAGCCAAGGACCCTGAGCCCATCCCATGCCCCACTCCCTACCCCACTGCAGCGCTAACCTTTTTGTCCTGCATGCATCCAGCACTGAGCCAAGTGGAGGAAGTCCCTTCTCCAGCCGACAGAAGTGAGAAGTAGGGCCCTGGTAGGGACACGGGGACCCTTCCTCATCCTTGAAGTAACCCTGCCCTCCTGCTCCCCAGGATGAATCTGCCAGGGAAGATCATGGCACAGCTGCAAGTGGGTGACAGCTCAAGAGACCAGCCAACCCTAGTCCTATTCCTGGCATGGATTCCTAGGGCACCCCAGCCTGTCCCTACAGACAGTGCCCCCTGGAGCTGTGCAGGAGGGACCAACTCCCTGCTCTATGACTTTGGTTGAGGAAAGAAAATGGCAAAGCAATCCATCTGTTTCTTCATTCATTGAGTCTAGTCCTACCTTACAATCAGCAGACACATTTTTACCATTTTTATTCATTAATTTTGTCAGATGGTTTAGTGGGACACATGGGGCAAGATGGGCAGGAGCTGTCCCCTATTTCCTGTGCACAAATCAGGACAGGCTGGGGGCTCCTAAAGGGGGAGGGAGGCCAGAACGTCAGCCTAGTCCTCCCTCAGATTTGTGCAAGGGCCCCCAGGGAAGAGGATGGTGGGAACATGGGCATGCCCTTCAGCCCAGGGTAGGGACACAATGATTGTTAGGTTAGGAATCCACATCAGAAGTAAGTTATAAAGTTAGAAACATGGGATGGGGTCAGGAGCTCAAGAAAATACAAAACAAGGGATGGAGTTGGGCTGAGATCCAATGAGGACAAAGGGAAGGGAGAAAGGTCCTCTTGGCTCCAGCTTAGCAATAGCTTCGAGTCTGGCCCTCAGAGTGGAGGGACCAGCTGGGAGTGGGGTAAGGGGGTGGGGGGCCAGCCCCCTCCCCTCTCTGACCCCCATTTCTGTACAAAGACCCTCGGTAGTGCTCAGCCCCCCTCCCATAGGATGGTGGGGATCCTCTATAGAACAGAAGAGGCTCAGGAGGCCCCCAAGGTCCTGGCACCCTGTGAGGGGTACGAGGACCCCAGGGTGTACGCTGCTTCTGGGGAAGACGGGGGGCTGGGGGTCCAGGATCTGAACGGCTTCTGGGATGGGCAGGAGGGGAAGAGGAGCAGGAGGAAGAGGCAGGTGAGGGACCCCGGGGCCCCAGGGCTAGGTTGACATAGAGGGGCTCAGGCCGTATGATGTGACGGGCAGGGGGCTGGGGGGCTGAGTAACCAAGGTCAGGGGGAAAGCAGGAGGAGGGTAGTGGATAGCTGAGCAGGAAGTCCGGAGACTTGTGAATTGGTGGCGACTGACCAAGCACGCCGTATGAAGCACTCAGTCTATCTGGGGGCACAGAGCGGAAGGAACTCCACGACTGAGTGCATCCAGAGTAAGGGGACCCCTCCCCTGCCCCGATCTCACAGTACAGGTTTTCTCCCCTATCAAGAGGGGGCCCCAGGGAATTTCTCCAGACTGGGGCTGGGGAGCTGGGCTGAAAGGACTGGGGACCCAGAGAGTACAAGCCTGGTTTGGGGACCCCAAGGAAAGGTGGCAGGCACTCTTGAGGGCCTGGAGAAAAGCAGCCAGGGGTAGGAACCTGTGAGGGGACAGAACCTGGGGACTGGGCTGCCATCTCTGGGGCATCCCTGTACCCCCCGCCAGCCCTGAGCTGGGCACTGACCTGGGCAGGGCTTCTGAGTCCCCTCCTTGAGGTCCCTATGGGCCGCTGGTTCCTCACCAGGCTCCCATCACTTTGTTGCCTGGGTAGGAAGGGTGGGGGTCCTGGGGCCCAGGCACCCTGATGGGCTAGGGAATGAGGGGGTGGCCCACTCCCTGAGGTCACCCCAGGGTCCCCACCAACCTCCAGGGACAGTGAACAACGAAAAGGGGAGCAAGGAGTAGGTGGGGTTCCTGCGTGCTCCTGTCGGCTCTGTTGTTCAGCCACCTGCTGAGCCCGCTCAGCCAGGGCCAGGGCCATGAGGCGTGCTGGATTCTTGGGGGGTGGGGGTGGAGCCCCCCCAGGGCGCAGGAGGGACAGGGTTGGGGACAGCAATGGTGAATCCGTACTAGGACCTACACAGAAAGGTAAAGGAAGGGGAATCAGCTGGGGCTTGGGGCAGCTTCAGGTACTGTGAGAATGTGGTACAGGCTGAGTAGGACTCACCATGCTGGCTCCGGGGACCAGGCGGTGCCAACTTGCTGCGGACCTCCTGTTGGCAGGTATCACTCAGCTGGGCCTCGGCTCCACGCAGCAGCAAAGGGATCAGATGGGGGCGTAGGCTTGGACCAGGGCTGAGAGCTGGTGTTGGGGTGACTGAAGCAGGTGTTCCCCCAGCTCCCAATAGTTCTAGGACAGCAGGTGGCACAGACACAGCCAGAGGCTCAGATATGTCCAGGGCAGTGGATGAAGCAGGACTGGTGGGTCCATGGGGAGAGGGAGCCTGAGGAGTCATCCTTGGTGGGAAGGCAGAGGCGGGGGCTGGGGGTGCTGGGCTGGCAGGAGGTGCAGGGTCCCCTGGGGTAGGGCTGCTGCAGCGAAAGGTAAGGGGATCAAAGTCGAGGCCTCGGAGTCCCTCCAGGCAGCGGGGTGGGCTGAAATCCAGTTCATCACCATCATCTAGCCAGGCTGAGGTACGATGTGAGGGGGACCCAGACAGTGGCCCCAGGCCAGCTGCTAAGGACTCAGAGGATGAGGACCCAGAGGAGGATGAGGAGGAAGAGGAAGAAGAGGACGAAGACAGGCTCTCACAGGAGCCAGCAGGTGCTGGACCCACAGGGAAAGCATCACTGCTAGAGTGGGGTCGCCGTAGCCTGTGCAGCCTCTGGAGGCCTGGAAGGACAGTTAAGGGTCAGGGGTCAGTACTCTGCATAATCAGAGAACAGGGCACAGCTCAATAAAAAGATGAAAATAACATGCAGAGGCATTTCCTAGAGAGGACCATGGACCATGCATCTGAGTCTTCAGAATCATTAGTGACTAGGCAAGACCATGAAGAGAACTGAACCATTTTCTAGACTCAAAGCAAGAAAGAGCCTGACAGCCCTACAGACTGCGAGCTGAGACCAGCACGACCTCATGCACGGCTCCTGGGAATCCAGGTGGGACAAACCCTCTTGAAAAACAATTGCCCATTGCCATGCAAATGGCGTATGTACGGACGCTATAGAACAGCACCTACTCCTGGTTATGTGGCAGAGCCTTTTTCCAGGATTGTGGGTAAGGCAGAGATTGCTCATCAGAGCCCCACCCATTGGGAGTAAGATGGGATAGCCACACAAGACTGCAGCGTGATGGAATGAGGTACAGCTACACTCTAAGAACACAGGTGATAGTTTGTAATGAAGGATAAGTAAAAGGTCCACATACAGCCTAATGGTGCCTCCTTTTTTATGATGCTTTATAAACAGTTTCAAAAGCAACCAGAACTCAATGTTATTGTCACGTATGTCTGGATGTGATAAGACCTTCTACATAAGGGACGACAGCACTGAATTTAAAAGATGCCTGTGGGGGAGCGGGGAGCAGCAGGTAGAAGAGGAGAAGGGCCCTCACGTAAGATTTTGCTCTTCTAGTGTGCCTAGAGGATTTGTCGATGTTATATTTCTTTTCAAAAGTGTACAGGAAACAAAAGGGTGTTGCATGGATCATTAAGTACAGTACGTAGTGGGATGAAGGTGAGGCTTTACCCAACTCATTGTATCTAAAGTTTAAAATTTTTTAATTCCCAAGATTCCTCAAGTCTGAAATACAAATTTTAGAGGCAAAACCAGGGCCTCAGTTTCTCCCAGCTCCCCCTTGATCACATGTAAGGCCAAGCATGTCTCACCAGCTCCACTGGCCTGCGATGACAGAGACTCTTCACTCTTGGCAGATCTCAGTGTAACAGTGTCAGGTCGGCCGCCTATGAGGAGAAATAGGACAGATATAGGCAAATACACTACCGACGTCACTTCCCTCCCCCCGCCAAATGCATGGCCTCTGACCTGAAGGCGGCCGTGGGGCACGGGAAGCCCCTAGCCAGGGCAGAGGCTTCTTTCGGGGGATGTTGGGTCCCCGGCCCAGAGCAAAGAATGTCTTCCAGCTGCTACCCCCTGGCTTCCGCTGTTTCCCCCCTCTCTCCCTTTTCCTCCTGCATTGTGGATGAGAAACAAGAGGCCTGAGGAATCAGGCTCAACAGCCCCTCCTCATCATCTTTGCATACACCTCCAGCATCCCACTCACCTTTCCACAGGTGAGACTGCAGCTCTGGGAGTTGTGGGCTCAGCGGATGTTCCCAGCCGGCCCTGGGTGCGAGCCTGGGCTTCCTCCAATGTCAGTAGGCGAGTAGAGGGGCCACTACCCGCGAGAGACTTAGGCCTAGGGAGGAGGCAGCGGCCTGGGGAGGTCAAAAAGGGAAGAGGTGTCAGCTCTGGGGCCATTCAAGGCCACGGGCAAAGCCAAACATCACAGCCCAAGCCCCGGCCCCCGTAGCGTGCCCACCCGGGCTGGCAAGGCA
Organism: Ctenodactylus gundi; assembly: GCA_004027205.1. Lineage (NCBI taxonomy): Eukaryota > Metazoa > Chordata > Mammalia > Rodentia > Ctenodactylidae > Ctenodactylus > Ctenodactylus gundi. The sequence goes on along the minus strand of PVKB01002487.1, from coordinate 197,649 downwards.
GGAGGCCAGGGTGGATCAGGCGGGAATGGGGGGGCAGCAGGCAGGTGAGGAGGAGTAAGGCAGAATGAGCTGGTGAGGAGGCAGCTCCCAACAGCCAGCAAGGACAGTGGCTCTGGTCAGTTACCTCGGGCCAGAGGGCCCTCCGACGAGCTGAGTCCTGACTGGGCTGGGGTCCAGGGCAGGGCAGGGAGTCTGGGCAGGGCCAGGGTGGGGTCAAGTCTGGGGACCTCCCACCTCCTCCCAGGTGGACCCATGGCCCCAAGTGCCCCCAGGAGCTATAGGGAGTGAAGGAAGAACGGCGTCCTGGACAAGAAGTGGGGATCCTGAGCGTAGGAGCTGAAATGAGAAGGATTTGGGGCACCGGGAGGGATGGGCTGGGGCAGGGGCCTCAAGGAGCTGAGAGAGAGGTCTGGCTTCAATGGGACAGAGATAGGGCCGGGAGCCCACTTGCCCTCCCACTGCAGCCCTGACATTAAGAGGGCAGTAAGCAGGATATGAGGGGGTGGGATGGGCATACCTGCAGGGTCCAGGCCAGCAGAGGTGAAGGTGTCACTGAACAGGACCTCCACATGGGTGAGCAGGAATTCTACCACCACAGACTGCACACGAACCTCTCGGAAGGCTGCCGCCCCACCCAGACCCACTGACTCTAGCTCCATGGACCTGGAAAGGAAGAAGGGGAAGCCAGGTGCCTTGAGCTTGGGCTAGCAAGTTCTGGGTGAGAATGCGGACTAACAATAGAAGCAATGAGTATTCAACACCACTGACCTAGAACTGATCACATCTAAAAATGAGTTTCCAATCTTCTCCAAACCCGCTTCCCCTCCCACATTTCAGTCAATGCACTTCCGTGGCTCAGGCCAAACACTAGTATTGTCCTTGGCCTCTCTTTTTCTTTCTCACCCGTATTCCTCCAGTACATCCTATCAGTTCCATCTCCAAGGTCTATGCAAAATCTCTTTTCCCTCTAAACTTTCCCCTTCACACTATGGCTGCTACAGTTTGAGTTTTGAAAGGGCTGGAGTATATCTCAGTTGTTGGAGTGCTAGCCTAGTAAGCACTAGGTCCTAGGTTCAATTCCTCAGCACTATATAAAAATTAGCTGGGCATGACAGTGCATGACTGTAATCCCAGCACTTGGGAGGCTGGTGTTGAAGCAGGAGGATTGAGTTTGAGACCAGCCAGGGATACATAGTGAGTTTAGAATCAGCCTGGACTACAGAGTGAGGCCCTGTGTTGGGGAAAAAAAAATCTTGAATCCCCCACCCCAAGGCCTGTACATTAAAGAGTTGGTCCCCAGGGTGATGCTCTTGAGAAGAGGTAGAACTTTTAAGACGTGAAGCCTAGTGGGAGGTCTTTAGGTCATAGAGGCATGTTCTCAAGAGGGGATTATGGGACTAAGGACCTCATGTTATTCTTTCTACCATTGGCCACAAAGCAAGAATTTTTACTGTCCCACGTGCTTATGCCATAAAGTGATACCTCACCACAGACTAAAAGCAATAGAATCAATTGATTATGAAATGAAACCTCCAAACCTGAGCAAAAATAAACCTTTTCTCAAATAGGCACAGTGATGCATGCCTGTAATCCCAGCTACTCAGGATGCTGAGGCAGGACTGCCAAGTTGGGCAACTTAGGAAGACCCTGTCTAGTGAGAAGGGCTGAAAATGTAGCTTGGTAGTAGAATGCCTCCTGGGTTTCATCCCTGTACCACAATAGTCTTTTTGAAAATTGTCTCAGGTACTCTTTTATAATGATGGAAAACTGACTAACATACTGGGCCAGCCTCCATTCCCTTTTACACGGATGTCACAGCAGTCTCTTCCCTGGTCTCCCATTCCTGTCCCTATCCCCACAATCTGTTCCTACTTACAGAGAGGAGGAATACGTGCACCTGTGAGTCAGACCAGTGCCTTCCCAGCTCCAAGCCTTGCCCTGGTTACATCTCACTCCAGCTAAAAGGCAAGTCCTCTCTCTAACACCTAAGTTACCCCTCTATTTAGTCCCCTGCCCCTCTCTGACCTCATCATCTCCTCCCAATTCCTCATTCACTGGCTCACTCAGTCCCAAGCACACTGACCTCCCTGCTACTCCTTCAGCACAAGACACCACCCTGGCCTCCCGATGGCACTCGATGCTCTTGCTGCATGCTTCGTGCCTTCCCAGGTGTCCATATGGGTCCCTCTCTCATTCCATGTAAATCTTAACTCAGATGTTACCTTCTCAATGAAGTCTTCCCATCCACTTAATTTAAAGTTGTAGACCTCCTTCTCTGAACCTCCTGTCTTCCTGTTTATTTTCCCCCATATATGTTATGCCCACTAGCTGATGTATCATTATATTCCACTCATTTACATGTTTCCCCAAGAAAACTCAAATTCTCTCAGGATAGACATCTTGTCTGTCGTGGTTAGCATCAAATGTGCCAGGGCCTATCTTACTGATGTCCACAGAAGACTTTCTTGTCTTTTTGTCTAAAGTCTTCAAATCTTCCTTCCCTGCTTTGCATATTTGCATACTCTCTTTAACATGAGACATCATTATATACTTCTCTTGATGGTTTATTGTCTGTTTCCTTATGAGAATGTGAGCCCCTGGAGCACATGGACTTGCTCGCTGTTTTGTCCCCAGTGCTTATAGTAAGGCCTGATACACAGAAAATACTTGATAAATATGTATCAAATGAATGAACAAGACAACAAAAGTTGGGCCAATCCTCATGGTGGTTAGGGGTTACTTGAGGCCTGCCCCATCAACGGCAGCTGAGAGGGGCATGCAGAGGAGTTGTCAGCTTACCGCAGTAGGTTGGGTGCCCAGACAATGGCCAGGTTACGGGCGTGCATACTGGTGTTAGCACTGTGTCTCGCCATGCGGGCCAAGTGCCTCAGCAGGTATTCCAGAGTCCTGGGGATGACAGCAGAGGGGAACAGCTAAGCCTCAGCTCTTTTGGAACCCTGCCACAGCCCTCCCTACTCCTCCTGGTTTACCTGTAGTGTGGTGGGGGGAGCTGCTGGATGACATCATGAACTCGCACCAGGCGCTCCTCCTCTCCTGGCACAGACATGGCCTCCTAAGATTGCAAACAAGCATGATAGAGCTGGACCAGATGTACCCGCACCCTCCAACATTGCCAGCACCCTACTCACACTGAACTTCCCGTAGAGCTGGTAAGTGAGCAGGGGATTGGGCAGCTCTCGAAAGTAGAGCTTGCAGAGAGAGGACACACTGTGGATGTCCTGTAGGAAGGCAGGGCCAGAGAGTTCAGGGATCCTCTCGCTGTCAAACTCATGCCTGAGACCACCAGGTCCAAAGGAAGAAGGTTGAGGTCAGATTGGCTGCCTAACCATTCTCCCCTTCCACTACCCACAAGTGTCCACAGACGGATACAAGTAACCTTTTCCTCCAGGTTCTGGGGCTGTCCAGAGAGCCCTACTGAACCTCCCAACAAGACTGAGTGGCAAAGACAAGGGTGTCCCATTCCACAGAGAAAGTCAGGCTCTGGTGGGAAATGCCTCTGCCCGTACTGACTTGAGTGTTTGGCTGTCACTACACTCCCACCTTGAAGTTCTATCATCGCTGCAGCATGTGGATAAGATCTTAGATACCCTTGCGCACAACCTTTTGGTGGGGCCTTTGTCTCAGCTAGGGCTCCTCCACCTTTATATTCCCAACTCAGACCCCTAGCAGCTCCTGATTTAACCCTCCATTCTCACCTCCAGATACTCCTTCTTGGCTCCTGTGGTTCCCCCTCATCCGGACAAAAAGCCCAAACCCAAAAGCCATCAGGCCCTGCATTTTGCCCCAAGGACTCTTAACATCATCTCCTGCTGCTTTCCCCTATGCACTTACTCCCTCCATCATGAACGTGTGTGGCCCATCACACTCACAGGCCTGTCCCCACCGTCTCCAAGGCTCCTTCCCACGAGGTGTCTGACCCCACTAGTTACAACTGCAATCCCCATCTGGTTCATTATGATGATCTTCCTATCTCAATCTATTTTTCTCTATAACACTTGTATCCCTTCGATAGCTCAGCAGAGAACAGCTAATCTGTATAACACCTGTCACTTTTTATCAAACTCTTATTTCTTTGTGTGTATGGGATACGGGGGATGAAGCCCATGCACTTAATTGTATCCCCAGTCTACTTATTTATTTTTTATTATTTATTTGAGACAGGGTCTTGCTCTGTAGTCCAGGTTGTCCTTGAACTTAAGATAATCCTTCTGCCCCAGTCCCCAAGTGCTAGGATTACAGGCATATGCCACCACAACTGGCTCCAGTGGGGCTGGGGAATCAAAATCAAGACCTTGTGTTTGCTAGGCAAGCACTCTAACTGGTATGGTATTCCTCCAGCCCCAAAACTGAAACAGGGTGTCGTTAGGTCATTAAGTTGCCCTGAGTAGGCTAGAACTTGTGATCCTCCTGCCTCGGTCTCCCAAAGTGCTAGGATTACAGGCCTGCACCAACAGACCTGGCTTATTATTTTCTCGCTTGTCTGTCCTTCTAGCACATGAACCCCATGAGGAGGGATGGGGAGGGGGGTGGTTTTGGTTGTTCCTATGTCTGACCTCGGCCTTAATCTATCTACCCCTGCTCCTCATACCTCCTTCTAATAAGTGTGAACCCAGTACACAGCACCTGGTGGAAATAAGAGAGGTACTCAGCAAATACTCCATGGGAGGAAGGTATTGGTGGAGATCCTCACCGGAGCCTCTGTATATTGGAGGACACGCCTGAGAGCCGGTAGATTCCATCCACCACCCCATGGGCCTCAATAAACTCAGAGCAGCAGCGCAGCACTTGTGGCACTGGGAGAAAGCAGCACAGGGTCAGGGCTGGGCAGGTCACATCCTAGGCAGGAAGGGTAAGATGGGGTGGGCATGTGGTCCTGGCCTCACCATCCTGGCCAGAGTTGCTAAGGTGCTCTCCAAGGTCACAGCCAAACACCCTCTGCCGCAGGATTCCCCGTTGCCGAAGACGCTGCCGAGATGGGCGGGAGCGCATGAAGGTGCGGAGGAGACCAGCCAGCTTACCACGTGGCCTGGGCACAGCTGTGGGAGTAAAAGCAGCCACTAGGGTTGGCACAGCCTTAGGCCTGTCAGAGCAAAGAGCTGAGGCCTGACCTCTTGGTTTCATTACCTGAAGTCAAAGAGGAGATGCCCTGGGGAGCTGGGATGCCACACAGGGGACCATCAGCATCTGTGGGGTAGACAACGGATGGAAAAGATGGTGGAAAGGATAGGTAGGGGATGTGTGTGGGAGCGTCCATGACACTCACCCGCCTTCAAGCCAGGACCTGGCCGCTCCGTGAAGAGTTCCACACACTCACTGGGGAAGAAACCGACCTGAGGAAGGGTCAAAGTTAGTGGCTGGGCCACCCTAGTTGACCTGGTACCTAGCCCCACACATCTACCCCAAGCCAAGCTCACCTGGAAGCCCCGCTTGCCCCGCCACCAGCTCCGATCCTCTGCAGGTGGCATGTCAATGACCGAGACAATGTCTCCCACCTAGGAGGGGAGTGGGATGTGTCAGGAAGGGTAAGGGAAGTGCAGAGTCCAGCCAAAATCTGCTTCCCCACAGCCTCACCTCAAAGGAGAGCTCATCTGGTGCCTGGGCTGTGTACCGTTTGACCACATGTGCCGCAGCCACTGCAGGAATATTGAGTGAGGCCTCTTCACTGAGGAGCAGTCGCCGCCCATGATTATCCAGCTGGCATGGAGTTGAGACATGGTAGGGGAGGTCAGTGAAGGTGTTAATAAAAAGAGATGAGGTTCCTGCATGCCCAGTAAGGCTACGATTGTTCCCCACTTAGGAGCTTCTGTGACTCAGAGCTATTAATTAAACACCCAAATTTCTGTCCTAAAATCCCCTGCATACATCCCAAGGAAACTCCCTAACCCCATGATTTTTCCATATTACCTCGCACGTTCATCCTCCATGGCGGACACTACACAGTTACTATCTAAAAGTGGCTCTAGTTAAAGCCACTTTTATCCAAGCAACCTGTGAGTTACAGCCCAATCCATTTCTAACTGGTATACTAAATTCCTATAATCAAACACCTGCTAAAACACCAGCATTTCCCTCTTTTTCACAGTCATGCGCCCACACAGACACTAAAATACCAATGCCTCTCCCATCCATGCTCCTTTCTTTTCTGTGCCCACACACACTCGTAGGGTGGTTCTTGCACCTCATACATCCTTACCAGCTCCTAACTCCAGGCCCTTTGTCCAGACTCACCTCCATCCAGGTGAGCACAGGCCCACAGTTGAGGTTACTGTCAACCAGTCCTGACAGGGTCTCCAGGTACTGCAGCAGCAGTGGTACCAGCATCTAGGGGCAGATTGTCAGGGTGGGATTCTGTTAGCAGATGCCAAGAGGGCCTGCTGCCCTCCAGCACTGCCCAAGCTCATTTCCGGGCTGGGCTAAAATCCAACCTGGACATATGTATGCCACTCAGCAGCTGACCACTGAAATGTTGTCATACTAACTGGTAAACAGGCTGTGCCAAGCTCTGAAGTACAATGGATGTGGCCATGCTGACCTCCCCATGGATCACTCTGAATCTTCCCATCATGATCCTAAAACTAAAGGAAGCCTTGGAAACCCTGGTATGTTTCTAAGGCTTCTCTATTTTCTCTACTCTTTTTTTTTTTTTTTTTTTTTTTGAGACAAGGTCTAGCTCTGTAGTCCAGGTTAGTCCTGAACTTACTAGGTAGCCCAGGTTGGCCTCAGACTCAGCAATCCTCCTGCCTTGGCCTCCCAAGTGCTGGAATTACTGGCGTGCACCACCATATCCAGCTATTATGTGTAGGGAGATGGAACTTGGGGCCTCAAGATTCACAGGAAAGCACTTTATAATCACTGACCTTTACCCCCAGCCTCTTGATTCACTTGGGACTTGGACCACACCGGTCTTTAAATACTTATTTATCCCCCTTGCCTTGATGGTTTCACACATGGCTAATGAAGAAACACCGACAGCTGAGGCGGGAGTCAAGACAGCAGGTTACCTGGGCAGCCCTGGCACCTTCTGGGGGTGGAGGCAGCTCTGGAAGGCAGGAAAACCTCCGATCAAATATACATCGGTGGAGGTGGGCATCCAGGGAACGGAAGTCATCATAACTACGGAGAACTGGCCAAGAACGGCCCTGTGGGAGCAGGTGGGCAGAGGGAACAGGATCTTATTACAGTGTTCTGAGGAATATGGTACCTAGTCCCTCAGGCTAGATGAGAGAGGCAGGGGTGGTCTCACCTGACAAGTCACCTGCACCCCAAATACCAACTCATTCTCTCCAGAGAGGCTGGGGCCTTCACGCTCTGGAGACAACAGGAGCTGAAAAGGAAAACAAAGGCCTAGGTGATGACCTCATTTTTGTTGCAGTCCTGACCTCTCTAGCTGGTATTATCTAGGGACTGATCTGCGCTCTACTCCTGAACCTCCCTCAGGACAGGGCCTGCTGATGTCTTATCAGAATACTAAGCACTGGAGTAGAGCAGACACCTAAGAAAAAAAATTGAAGTTGAATAAATAAGTCAAAAACAAAAGGATGAATGAGCTCTTTCCATCTGTCCCAGCCCCTGCAACTCCTGCAACTGACTGACTGCTCAGATAGGTGGAGTAGCCAGGCACAGGGATAGGTAGCTGAGGAAAAGCAGCTACTTTGGGTTCAGAGTTGGCAGGATCTCACCCAACTACCTGGATACAAAGCCCCCGTACCTGAATATGGCCAAAGTCAACATTCTCGTAGTGGAAATGGGCACAGTCAGCCAGCCGAGGGAAAGGACCTCGAGGAGCAGAAAGCCTGGAAGACAGGCGACAAATCACCGGTGGCTCTCTCCACCAGCCTCGCCCCTCCTCAGGTGGGCCTTTTCCTCCCTCACCCTCACCTCTTCCCAGGCTTCCCCTTCACACCAGCCCCCGCTGCTGTGGGTAGGGGCTGTGCTGAGCCATCCCCTGGGCCATCCAGACTGTCAGTGCTGCGGGCCTGTAGAGCAGAGAGAAGAATCAGAGGCTCCCAGGGATGGGAGCAAAGACAAGGGGGGCATTGTTATCTGCCAATCTGGGCCTAGAGGCCCCAGTTGCTCCATACACTGTTGTGAGCAAGGGGTAAGAGGGTACGTCACTGGGAGGCAGGGCTGGGCTGAGTGTAGACTCATTCTCCCTGTGTGGTCTGGGGTGGAGGTCTGGAGGGGCAAGTGCCAAAGACGAGGCCAAGCAACAGGAGAGAGAGAGTGCTGGTCTTGTCTCTCCCTATCTAAGACCCTCTGTGGTCCCTGCAGGCCACAGACACCTCCTGCCACTGTCTGGACATCCATAACTCACAATTTGTCTGACTTCTTCCTCTAACCTCTCTCCTCCCACCAGCTTCTTCACAAGTACCAGGATCACTTCGCAAAACACAAATCTGGCCCTGCCTTTCGATAGAGCCTAGTCTTTTGGTGGCTTTCTGTTGTCTTTAAGATAACATTGGAATTTTCTCCTCTGATGTTCAAGTTTCCTGAACTGGTTTCTGCTTTCCTCTCCAGTCCTATGCCTCTATGCCCCCACTCCCAGAGCTCTAGAACTTATGAGTCCAACAAAAACACCATCTTCTTATTTCCCCTAAGCCTTTGTAAAGGCTCTTTTGTCGGCCTGAAACACTTGTGCCCACCCCATCTCTCCCCTATTCATCCCTACCTCAGGTCTCAGCTCACACATGGGATCCGCCAGGGAGCTCTCCTTAGCCCTTTACCCTGTTCCAGACTCTGGACTCCTTCCGTCTCCTGAGGCTCCCCCAATCACAGGCTCCACCACCCTGAGCTTGCCCCATCACAGCCTTGAGCACTCTGAGATTGTTGCTGTACAGTGACAAGCCCATCTCCTTCACTGGATTGTGACTTCCCCAGAAGCAGGGACCCAGGCCAAGACACAGGCATGCCCAGCACAGAGACACAGAGCTGGTGCTCTTCATACAAGGTTGTATCAGCCTCCTGCCTGAGTCCCCAGTGCCGAAAGCCAGCCTAGTTACATAGCAGGCGCTGGGTAAAATCTGATGTATACATTAACCAGAAACCAGATGGGAATTCAAAGGTTTATCCGATTGGGCTCTGGCGTCTCCCTCCTCCAGTCCCTGCAACCCCACATTCATCCCTGGGTCTCACCCTCAGGGTCTGTCCCCCGCCAGCCCATGAAGCTCCCCAAGGCGGGATGGGATCTGACTCTCTCTGTGCCTGGAGCATGGGGCCTGCACAGAGGAGGTCTCGGTGAACGTCTGTCGAGTGAGGGGATGAATGGATGAATGAGCCGAGCAGTATGGTGGGGAGGGAGACGGTGGGGGAAGGGCGGAGAGGAGGAGAAGATGGAGAGGACCGGAGGATCGAAGGGAGGTAGGACGCTGGCTTGTTGGGTGGAGTAAGGAAGGGCTGACGGGGGAGTGGGGGTAAAGGTTCCAACGCGTGGGAGATGGGGCAATTGAGAGGGGACTGAAACAGGATGCAGATGCCGACGAAGAAGACAAGGGTCGGGCTGAGGATGGAGCAGGGTGGGTGGGGCTCGGGCACGAGTAGGGGCGCTGGGAGCAGGAAGGGCCAGGCGCCGTCGGGCAGAGGACGCTGAGGCAGGCGCTGGGGGGACTGCTTTCCAGGAATCCTCGGCAGGGCCTCGCGGGGTGGGGGTGGGGGCCTTGGGCGCGGGTCCTTCCAGGACCAGCCCCTGGGCCACTGTCACCCCCGTGGAGGGCGTGGAAAGGGGTGCGCGCAGTGCAGGGGGTGCGGGGTCCAGGCCGGAGCTCGGACCCGGGGCCGGGCCGGGGGAGGGGGAGGCGAGGAGCGGAGGCGCAGGCCAGGGGGCGGGCGGGGCCGGGGGCGGGGCGCTCAGGGCGGGGCAGCGCGCGGACGGACCGACGGACGGCCGCGTGGGCCCCTCACCACCATGGTCGCGTAGCCTCTTCAAGCCCCGGCCGCATGCGACGCCCTCCCCGTAGTCCTCGTCCGCGCCGCCGCCGCCGCCGCCATGGCGACACAAAGGGGAGGGCGCGAGCCGCGCGCGGGCGGCTGCAGACCCCGCCCCTAACGGCCGCCCCCCGCTCCCGCAGGCGCCGCGCGGTGTGGGAGGCCGCGCGGACGCAGCGCCTCTTCTCATTGGCCCTGCCCCGGGCCTTAGGGAAACGCCCCGCCCACCCGGAGGCTTTTAATTGGCTTCGCCTTGGGCCCCACCCCTGGCTGGCTCTTCAGGCCAGCCCCTTGAAGTTTGACAGCACCACGCCCATGCCTGCTTTTCATTGGCTGTCACCGCCCTCCGAGACACACACCCCAGTTCTTTAAGCTTTGTTTCCGACGCTCTGAACACTCGGCAAGAAGCGGTAGCCTTCGTCCACGCTCACGGACCACCCGACGTTCTCAGCTGGATTTTCCCACTGCCTCCGGGGTTTGCTCCATTTCTCAAGCAGCTTTGCCAAGCCCCGTTTCTCTAGTCCCGCCCTGTCAGTCCTGACCCTAGCCCCGCCCACAGAATCAAGAGGGCGCTCCGCCCACTTCGTTTTTTCTTTCCTCGAAGCCGGCTTTTCTTTTCACATCATCTTAAGCTTTCGGCGACTTGGCCTCACCCTACACGCTGGACATTTTTCTTGTCTCCTGTTTATGACTGAACTGGCCTCCAGCCTTGACTCCTTTTTCCTGGGAAAAGGTATTTAGCCCGCAATACTATAATAAAACATCTTCATGACTCCCATAAAGGCAATTCCGATTGTTCCTACAACCAATTAAGACACACCCAAAAGACACTGTAACAACATCTTCTCTAAGAGGATGGCCTTATTGGTCAACATTCAATAGTCTTTACCTGAGACAGGGGATGTTCTTGGTTCATTCATTCATTCATTCAAAGACTAGTCTTATTTACTTATTTGTGGTGCCTTAGACAAGCACTTCACCACAGAACTATACCTTCAGCTTCAAATCTGATCACTTAATTCGTGGATACACCTCAGTAATCGAAATGGGAAAATAGGGAGCTGAGAAGGCGGGAAAGGCAAAGGAATGTGATATGAGAAAAAAAAGAAAAAATATACAACCTAGCAACACTAATGTTCTAAGGCTCTACAGGTGTGGTGGCCAGACTGTGATCCCACCGCTTCGACTGGAGAATTTGAGGCTGGAGAATCACCAGTTTAAAAGCAGCCTGGCTGAGGCAGGAGGATTGGGATGAGTCCAAGGCCAGCATGGGCTCTATGGTGAGTTCAGGACCAGCCTGAGCTACAAAGCGAGATCCCGTTTCAAAATAAATAAATAAATAAAAGCAGCCTGGGCAACTTAATGACTTGGTGAAACCCTTTCTCAACAAAACAAAACACACAAACAAACAAACAAAAATATATATATAAACGGTTTGGGGTATGTAACTCAGTGCAAAGACTCTGAATTCAATCCACAGTCTCACACACACACACACACACCCCAAGTTTTTTTTTTTTTTTTTTTTTTTTTGGAGACAGGGTCTTGCTCTATAGTCCAGTCTGGTCCTGAACTTGTTATGTAGCCCATACTGACCTCAAACTCAGGGCAAGTCTCCTGCCTCAACCTCTCAAGTCTTGTGTTAACAGGTATGCACCATGCCTGGTTTACACACGATATTCTATGGAGAAAAAAAATCATGGGTTGAGTAAAGGGAATGATGCTAGGAACCTAATTTATGCTGCTGCTACTTCCATTTTTGATACAGGGTCTTGTGCTGTAGTCTAGGCTGGTCCTGAACTCACTGGGCACCACCATGGCTGGCTTATAATTACTTTTTTTGAAGAGGGAGTAGGGTCTTGCTCTGTAAACCAGGCTGGTCCTGAGCTCACTATGTAGCCTAGGCTGGTCTTGAATTTAAGATAATCCTCCTGCCTCAGCCTCCAGAGTGATGGGATTATACTCATGCACCACCACACGCGGGCCCAGGGCCTTAGGCAAGCACTAACTTCTGAGCTACACCCCAGCCAACATTTTTTTTTTTTAAGACAAGAGTGTCTTACTCTGTAGTCCAGGCTGGTCCTGAACTCACTATGTAGCCCACACTGGCCTGAAACTCAGGGCATTCCTCCTGCCTCAGCCTCCCAAGTGCTGGGATCACACGTGTGTGCAATTACTTATTTTAACTTACTGAATTTAATGACCTCACTCCCATCACAGGGATTTCCCCCATGGTGTTCTCTCTGCCTAGATTTCCCCCACCAACCCTTGTGGCAGTTTGTAAACATGGCTACAAGAGGGTATAGCTCAGAGATTAGAGTGCTTGCCTAGGAAGCTTGAGGTCCAGGTTTGCGCCCCCAGTACCACACACTAGCTGGGCGTGGTGGTGCACATTTGTAATCTCAGCCCTCTGGAGGCTGGATTACATGTGTGTGGCACCATACCCGGCTTATGTATTACTGGGGAATCAAACTCAGGGCCTTGCGCTAGGCTTTAACCACTGTGTCATTCCTCTAGTCCCCCTTTTATTTCATTTAAATGTATGGTTTGCCAGGCCTAACAGCCAGAACTGTAATCCCAGCATTCTGGGAGGCTGAGACAAAAGGATCCCAAGTTTGAACCCAACCTGGGCAAGCTAGTGATTTAGTGAGATCCTGTCTCAAAATCAAAACAAACAAAAAAAATATGCTGGGGAATGTGTAGTAGCACAGTGTAAAGGATCTGGGTTCCATAAAAAACTGAAAACAATTATTTGTCATATTTCTGACTTATGGAAACACTGGTTAGCAGTAGGTCCTATCTCTCCTCTCTTATTTTTTTTCCTTTTTGATACAGAAGTCTCACTCTACTGTCCAGGCTGTTTCTGAACTCACTATGTAGCCCACTGGCATTGAACTCAAGGCAACCCTCCTGCCTCAGCCTCCTGAGTGCTGGGATTACAGGCCAGCACCACCATGCCCAGCTTATGTGCTGCTGGGGAATCAACTCAGGTACTAGAGTTTGTTAGGCAAGGGCTTTAACTGCTGAGCTATTCCTCCAGCCTTCCCCTTGCCCTCCATTTTTGTTCATTTGGTTTTTTGTTTGTTTGTTTTGTTTTTTGAGACAGTCTAGTCATGTAACATAGGCTGGCCTTGAACTTGTGATCTTACTGCCTCAGCCTCTTGAGTGTTAAGATTACAACCTTTCTAGCCCTCTTTTTATAAATACAGATATCAACACAATTCTGCCCATATACTCTCTGACATTTATTATGTAAAGTTTCTAATACCCAGTAAGTTTAAAATTTTTATAATGGACATCCGTATGTCACAGACCCTAACAACCACCATTTTATTACTGCCTTATTGTACATCTATCTGTGTATCCATCTATCAGTCCAACTAATCTCATGCATCTCAATACAAATGTCAGAGATTGGAACACTGCTTTCTAAATATTCTGACAGGCATATGTCCAACTGGAGATCAATATGTATACATACTTTTAAGGTAAACTCTATATACAATGAAATACACAATTTTCACTGTTTGATAAATGCATAGCCTTGTGTAACCCATTCTCAACAAGGCAATGTTTTTGACACAGGGCCTCACTTTGAAGTCTAGGTTGGTTCTGAACTACTAGCCCAGGCTGGCCTTAAAAGTACAGCAACCCTCCTGCCTCAGCTTACCAGCTGCAGGGATTACAGCCAACATGGCAATTAAGTTGCACTCTATTTATTGAGGGGTACAGTTTCAAAAGGAAGCAACATAGACTCTACATTACAAAAAAAGGAGGTCTCATTAGGAAAGGAAATAATTTATAGAATTCAAAGTCTTCTGGCGTCAGGAGAGACTCCTTTCTCTCCGCAACTGCCTTCTTAGGGTCTTGGGCGGTGACATGGCCAGAGGGGACCAAGATCCTGGACTTTCAGTGTGGTCCATCAGGTGAAATAATTGGGCATCTACTGTCCTAGAGAGAAGCCAGAAAAAGAGGCTAGGGTATGTGCCCATGGTTAGGGTCACTGGGCTATATATCAGATTACCAGAAAGGGTATTCAGCAAGGGTCACAGGGGATTCAGGTACCTGGTATCATAGACCCCGGTGGTGGAGACTCACCTTTTCTGCAGCCGTAGCTCTGCCCTCTGAGCTCGAAGCACCTGTAGCACTGGGTCATCCTGAAACTCGCTGCCATCAGAGTCTGGAACGAAAAAGGTGAACTCCAGGATGCTAGACCCTTTGGGAGTTGAACCACTACATTAAGATCCCAAAGGGCTTGAGCAACTGGCTCACCTTCTGCAGCCTCCAGAAGTTGGACAGCTTGGGAGAACAAATCTTCAGAGGGGGTGGGGTCAGTTGTGGGGGAAGGCACCTCAAGCGGCTCAAGGGACACCCCCTCGAATGCAGAGGGTGGGGCCATGGGGGGTATGGACATTTCCTCAGAGGGAAGGATCCTGGTCTGCAGGTACTCAGCTTCAGCTGAGACAGTGGCTTGGCCTTTCCAAAGCACTGGCCCTGCTGGAGAGGGTGTGGCCTTGGCTTCGCCAGACCTGGCCTTAGTCTGACACTGGGTTTCAGATGGAGGGGGGGTGACCTTGGTTTTGGTAGGTATGGCCCTGACTTCCAGAGATTCAGGTAGAGGGGAGTCCTCACAGCAGGAGGGTGTGTCTTCCAGACTGTCCGGGAACAGCCGAGCTATTACTACCTGGCCAAGCGCACCTCTAAGCTGTGGGCCAGGCCCCTTGCTGTCTGCTGTGACTTGCCCAGCAATTTCCCTGTGAGAAATTCTGGCCCTATGAGTCTTGGAGCCCACTTTCTCAGCCTGTTCAGAGCTGCTGGGCTTGGTGACGGGCAGGCCCTGGGGTGTGGCAGCAGGCGTGGAGGGGGGAGCAAGGGGAGCAGAAGTGGGGATCAGTGGTACCTGGGCGGTGGCTTGGGGAGCAAGCACAGAGGTCGAGGGAGCAGGAGTAGAGGCAAGAGGATCCAAGGTGAAGGTCACAGGACCCTGAGTGGAGGTCAGAGGAGCAGGGGTGAAGGCCAAGGGTACTGGGGTAGAGGCAGAGGGAGCCAAGGGAGTCAGGGCTGAGGCTGGCAATGGAGTTGGACCAGTAGTGAGAGATACCCAGGGACTGGGCTGTGGGGCCCAGAAGAACCCTTGGGGGCTACAGGCCCAAAAGGGGTGTGGAGAGGCCCCTGGAGGAACAGGAGGCCTATTAACATTTAGGACCTCAGGAAGACCAGGCTGGGCCACACTGCCCCACAGTGGGTCAGAGTTAGGCTGGGTTCCCAGGAAACCAGTGGTCCCCGCAGGGGCAGCCGAAATCTGTAGATGGAAAGAAGGATCTGAGAAGGAGAGGAAGAGGATGGAAGGGCCTCAGTCCCTCTCACCCTTCCACTCAGTCCAACTCTCCTCCTTCTCCTCCATGTCCCCCAACTCACCTGAGTGGTAAGGGCGGGAGTCTTGGGCAACACCCAGGTTCCATCACCCTCACCTCCTCGAGCCTGTTCAAGCTTCCGCCGCTGCCGCCACTGATACAAAATGTCATCCTCTGGCCGAAGGGGTGCTGGGGAGGAGGCTGGAGCTGCAGCAGGCCCAGGGGCCTGGGCTGGCCTGGGGGCTGCTGGCGAAGTAAAGGGGTGGAGGTGAGGCAGGAGCCAACACGACCCCATGTGCACCTCACAGACTCTCTATGGCCTCCTAGAGTCCTCTCTGGAGCTGGAAGTGGAGACGGGGCTAAAGAGGAGAGAGCATATCTGGTCAACCCATCATTTTTTACTTTTTGGTTTTTAGACAGGGTTTTGCTCTGCAATCCCGGCGGGTCCTGACTCACTATATAGCCAAGGCGGCCTCAAACTCAAGGCAATCCTCTTGCCTCAGCTTCCTGAGTACTGGGACTACAGGCATGTGCCTCCATGCCCAGCTCACGTGGTACTGGGGAGCTGAGCCAGGGCCTTGTACATGCTGGGACACGCGCTCTGACCCCCGGCTACACGCCGGTCCCTTGGCTTGCCATGTTTCAGTTCTTCACTTATCCAATACTTACTGAGCTCTTACGTGTGCCAAGCTTACAAATTCTGGATATCAGGACAGCAGCGAAAAGAACAGAATCTGGAAAGTGTTCGCTGCCACTGGGCTCTGCCATGGCCCTCATCCTAGTCTAGCCTCAACACAGTGTCTTGTTAACTCACTAAATTGCCCAGGCTGGGTTCAAACTTACAATCCTCCCACTTCAGTCTCCCAGAGTTCTGAGAATACAGGCCTGTGCCACCAGGCCTGGCACTCCCTGGACTCCTGATTCTCCTGTCCTCCTAATTGCTTCCCCACTCACAGCCACTAGCAGGCTGTGAACCATGGAGTATTCGGTCCCTCCTGCGTAAGTACCCTCCCACCTGCATCTGCCTGCTGCATAAGGGCAGGGGCTCTGCTGGGGCTCTGTGTGGACTGCTCTTTCCCTACCTACCACAGGTTTTATTCCCTCACTTTACCTACTTTAGACTTTTGCTCAAGTGTTACCTTTTTTAAAAATACATTTTATTTTGAGACAAGGTCTCATAAGTCACTAAGTTGCCCATTCTGGGCTCGAACTTTCAATCCTCTTACTTCAGTCTTGCAGTGTATTAGGATTATAATCTCATACCACCACACTCAGCTCACGTGTCACCTTCTTAGTAAGGTCTTCTGTGACTACTCTATTCGTTTCTTTCTTTCCTTCTTTTCTTTCTTTCTTCTTCTTCTTCTTTTTTTTTTTTTTTTTTTTGAGACAGGGTCTCACTCTGTAGCCCAGGCTGGTCCTGAACTCACTATGGAGCCCAGGCTGGCCTTGGACTCATGGCAATCCTCCTGCATCCGCCTTCCGGATGCTGGGATTACACGCGTACACCACCATGCCTGGCTTATGTGGTGCTGGGGAATCAAACTCAGGTACTTAGCACTTGACTTAGCACTTGCTAGGCAAGCACTTTAACCGCTGAGCCATTCCTCCAGCCCCTCCAATCCTCAGCACCAAATGCTGGGTGCACTGGTACAGGGCTATAGTCTCAGCAATTTGGGAGGCTGATCAGGAAGATCACACATTCAAGGCCAGCCTGGACAACTTAGTGACTTGGCAAGACCTTGTCTCAAAAAAAAAAAAAAAGAAAAAGAAAGAAAGAAAGAAAGAAAGAAAGAAAGAAAGAGAAAAAATAGGGTTGGAGGAATAGCACAGGGGTTAGAATACTTGCCTAGCAAAAACAAGACCCTGACTTCAGTTCTCCGGCACCACAGAAGCCAGGCATGGTGGCACATGCCCGTAATCCCAGCACTCGAGATGCTGAGGCAGGAGAATTATGTGTGTTTGAGTCCAGCCTGGGCTCCAGTGAGATTAGGACCAGCTTGGACTGTATGGAGAGACCCTGTCTCAAAATAAATTTTTTTTCAGAAAAATAAATATAGGCTAGGTATGTAGCTCTATATGAAATTCCTGGCTTGATCTCCAAAGCAATCAAAACAACAACAAAATATATTCATAGTGAAAAATATGATTGGTCACCTATTGTGGTTTGGATCTGGAATGTTCCCCAAAGTCTCACGTATTTGGATGTTATGGATTGTCTATGGAACCATGTGCTATTGGGAGATGGGGGCCTGGTCTGGAGGGGTGGATTGCAGGTACGTACACTGGATTACAAGTGTGTGTTCGAGGCTTACCACACCTCCCGTACCTGAAGGGGTAGAACACTGAAGCTGAACCAGAGGCGGATCACTGGGAGGACCTGGAAGGATACATAAGCTGCCTCTTGCCTTCCTTAACAGATTAGACTTGACCGGTCTTGGCTTGGCTTCCTGTAAGCAATGTCATGAGGAGCTGCCTCCACCTCGGCCTCTGCCATGCACTTCACTGCTTCTGGCTGCCCCCAAGTGGATTGTGACCTTCTGAAACTGTGAGCTAAAACAAACTTTCCCCCTCCTGATTTCTGGACAGCAGGTCTTGAGTCACAGCAATGAAAAAGTAACTAAGATATCACCCTAAATGAGATGAATATAGATTATAAATAGTTCTCTAGGCCAAATTTTGCTGTCAAATCAACATGGTACCAAGGTTGCAAGGTTGCTGATTTCGGAAGTACTGTTGAGAATTACAGACAGAAAGATGGTCCTGGCATCCTCATGCTAGCTACTGCTCACAGAGCTCTGCCAAGCACTTCGTATGTATCACAAGCTACTTCATCTTCACAATACCTGGAGGAAAGGAACCCAATGATTGCTCCTGTCTTACAGTTCGGGTAGCAAGACCCAGAGAGGTACAAAGTCATACACCTGGTAAGTGGCTAGAGATGGGATCTGAACGAGGCTGTCTTCAATCCTGGCATTCTGGCACTTACCAGGTACTTTGGGGTCAAAGTCCTTGCTGGAGTCAGGGGTGGTCATGGAGAATGGAGAAAGACTATCAGAACTGGCAGGGAAGGAAGAGCTGCTGGCATCACTGGGGCTGAGGGAGGATGATGAGATGGAGGTCTTGCTGCAGGGAGAATGCAGAAGTGAGGCCACACAGGCAACGTGCTGGGCCATGGTTATACAAGTGGGATGGATGACAGGAGGGAGCAGGCACCTGCGTCTGAGCAACCTGGAAGCTCTGCTCTGCAGGCTCAGTGTTTCTAGGTCCAGCAGGGATGACCTCCACGAGTTGAGGTTCTACAGGTTGGAAGGGATCCGAGGTTAGATTCTACCCCAAAGCTGCTGGGAAAGAGGCTCTGGACACAAGGCCTGGAGTATAGGTCTATATTCCACCAGGCAACCTGCTTACAATCTGCTCCTGCTCCTCGGGGAAGAGAGGCCTAGTTTCACTCTTTGGACACAAACTCTTCATGTACAAGTTACTATTTCTGAAGTAACAACTCTACCTTCCTGACTAGACCTGACTAATCAAAACATGCTATCTATCACAGTGGCTGGCTCAAGGATAAACAAATAAAAGGGGAGCCTGGGGTTTAGGGGACAGCTACTGAAAAAGCTACCACTTTCCCCTGGAGCAGCTGAATTAGTACCCTGGAAGCCTACAGCCAATGGGCGCCATCTTGACTGCTATGCAGGGAAAACCTGCCTGAGATTGAGCCCATCAAAGAGGAAAACAGAGCCAAGACAGCTGGATTCTTCCCAACACTAGCCCAAGCTGGCCTTAAATTCACAGTAATCAACCCACCTAACCCTCCCAAATGCTACGATTACAGGTCTATATCACCATACCCAGCAAACAAGTCTTTTCTTCTTTTCATTTTTGAATGAGGGATCAAATTTAGGCCCACTGCAACTGAGATATATCCCCAGCCCTCTTCAATTTTATTCTTAGACAGAGTCCTGCTAAATTGTTAAGCTGGCCAGCCTGGGCTAAAATTTGCAATCCTCCTGCCTCAGCCTCCTAAAGTCTTAGATTATAGTCATGCCCCACTGTGCCAGCTCACAAACCTCCTTTTTTGGTTCGGCTTCCTTGAGCTGGGAACTTCTTCTAATTCTATCCCATAGGTGGTGCAGGAAGTTCAGACACCCAGGACAAAGACGGATTAGGATATTACCTGCTTTATTTTCTGAAGGGGAACTGTAGACTGGGATGTGATGGGAACCTTGGCAGGATTTGAGACTGTTGGATTGGGCCTTCTAAAAAGCTCATTGGTTCCTGAAAAAAAAAAGCTCAGTCACATTGCAGGAGTCAGAAGGTGTGGCTTCTGGAGACACTGATCAGGAAAAAATTGAATATGAGGTGCAAAGGACCAAGGGGTTACCTGCTGCAAGTTGAGTGCTGGGATCCGAAGACCCAGGGCGCAGCCACCAAAAGTCAGTTGTTATTGGGCCTGTAGACTGCCGTTCCTCTCGACTTGTGGGCTGAGCTTGGCGGAACCTGTTTATATACCTGTGAGCATCAGGGGACAGGAGAGAGCCAAATAACAATAATAATCATAACCACAAGAGCCCAAGCTCATCAGATGCTCTGGAAAGCTATGTTTAGCAGTCACAAAAAAAAAAAAAAAAAAAAAAAAAAAAAAAAAAAAAAAAAAAAAAAAAAAAAAAAAAAAAACCTGCTGGAAGGCAAGGCCAGAGGAGACTCTTGTTCAAATCCTTTTTCTGCTACTTACCAGCTCTATGACTTTGTACCTTTCTGGGTTCTTTTCTTTTTCTAATTATTCAACACTGGGGATTGAACCCAAGGCCTTTACACTAAGTTAGATTCCTGACCTTTTACACACACACACACACACACACACACGCATGCACGCACGCACGCACGCACGCACGCACGCATGCACATTTTTAAGATAGGATCTCCTCCAGTTACGAAATTGCCCAGGCTAGCCTTGACCTTTTGATCCTCCTGCCTCAGCCTCTCAGAGTTCTGAGATCACAGGTGTGTGCCACTTTGCCTGACTATTGGGCTCCTTTCTAAAGGATAACAAAAGTAAGTAGCTGTTCTTCAATATCTGTTTTCCTTTCTTATCTGGTCACACAACTTTTTACAATCTACTTATTTACTGGCTTAGCAACTGGGGACTGTACCCACGGCCTCACACATCCAGGCAGGCACTCTGCCAGTGAGCTACAATGCACTGAGTCTGGTAATTCAACTTTTAGCTAGGCACATAACCAGTCTACTATGGACTGCACTTACAAGGTGACTTATGAGCACATAAGGTTCTTGAAAAACAGAGAATGAAGTGATATGATTCTGGAAAGATAATACCGTTAGGAACTGTTATGATTTATGAAGGAAAGGACGACTGCCAATGGATGGGACAGCGACAAGATGGAAGGAACTTGAACACCTGAAACCTCAGGTGAGGACAATCATATCAGACCCGTACCATTAGATGAGGGAAAAACAAATGCTATCTTGTTTAAGCTATAATTAACCTGAGATTCTGTCACAGCCCTTAAACCTGCAACCCACACACCCACATGCTCAGTATGTGGCAGGCACCATTATAGATCAATATATACAGCAACTCACCAATGCCTCAAAACAGCCCCACAGGGCTGGAGGAACGGCGCAGTGGTTAAAATACTTGCCTTGCAAAGGAAAGGCCCTGAGTTCAATTCCCCAGCACCAGCAAAAAGCTGGGCGTGGCGGTGTACACCTGTAATCCCAGCACTCTGGAAGCTGAAGCAGGAGGATTGCCGTTGAGTCCAAGGCCAGCCTGGGCTACATAATAAGTTCAGGATGAGCCTGGGCTATGGAGCAAGACCTTGTTTCATAAATAAATAAATATTAAAAAATAAAAAAACAGCTCCAGGGAAGCTGAGCACACTGGTACATGCCTGTGATCTCAGGGAGGCTAAGGCAGGAGGATCTCAAATTCAAGTCCCACCTGGGCAACTTAGTGAGGCCATGCCGCAAAATAAAAAAATAGAAGGCAGGAGATATAGCTCAGTGGTAGATTATCCCTGGGCCCAATCCCCCAGACCACAAACAAAACAAACAGCCCTAGGGAATGTATACTGATAATGTCCCCAACTTAAAGATAAACTGAGGCCAAGATCATATATATATATATATAGAGAGAGAGAGCAAGTGACAGAGCTAGGATTTGAACCCAGGCAGTCTAACTTCAGAGTTTTTTTGTTTTTGTTTTTGACCTGGTCCTGGGTATTGAACCCAGGGCCTTCGCCCTAAGCTACATCCCCAGCCCTTCCTATTTTTAAATTTTTTTTTAACCTTAGAATTTTTCAGGCTTGGCTCAAACTTGAAATTCTCCTACTGAGCCTCCCAAGGGCTGAGATTTTAAGTGTGCCACCATGCCTGGCAGAGCTCTTAACGCCACACTTGAAGTACATGGTCCTAACAGAAAATTGCATAAAAGTTCTGCCCAAGGTGATGACTATTAAGAGATACCTCCTTCTAACCCAATTTTTTTTTATTTTTTTGAGACAGAGTCTTGCTGTATAGCCCAGGCTGGTATTGAACTCACTATGTAGCCCAGGCTGGCCTCAGACTTACATCAATACTGTCTCAGCCTTCTGAGTGCTGAGATTACAGGCATGCACCACCATGCTTGGTTAATGTAGTTCTAGGGAATCAAACTCAGGTACTTAGCACTTGCCTAAGCACTTGCTAGGTAAGTGCTTTAAATGCCGAGCCATCCTTCCAGCCCTTAACCCAAATCCTCTGCTACACTCAGAGATTCTCCAGGCTGGTCCCAAACTCATTATGTAGCCCAAGCTGGCCTCAAACTCACAGCAATCCTTCCGTATTGCACCCAGCTAATTTTTATGTGGTAGTGGGGAATCAAATCCAGGGCCTTGCGCATACCAGGCGAGCACTCTAACCACTGAGCGACACCCCCAGATCACCCCCAGATCTCCCTCAGAAATTCTGGTACTCACTTGGCCACCACAGAGTTCCCACAGTCCATCACAGCAGGTGGTTGGGAGGCTTCCATTTGTCCCTCAGTGGTGCTGGGTGGGGAAGCGGTCCTTGAAGTGGATGGCCAGGCCTCATCGGAACATGTCAGGGGAGTTGGCTGCAGCCTTGGAAGCTTGTGGGAGCCTGGAGCTCTGGGACCTGGATAGGCTCAGGAACTAAAGTGGGGAGGGCCCAAGAAAAAGTGAGTTGAGGACCAGCCTGAATAGAGTTCTCTCATCCCTATCGCTTGTTGCTACTCAATTTGCTACAGGGCTTTTTTTTAAAGACACAATCTCGCTCGATAGCCCAGGATGGTCTCAAATTCCCTAAGTAACCCACGCTGGCCTTGAACTCATGTCAATTCTCCTGCCTCAGTCTCTCTCAGTCTCTGGAGTGCTAGGATATCAGGTGGGAGCTACCATGCATGGCTAATTTTTTATATGGTGCTGGGGATCCAGCCTAGGGCCTTGATCTTGCCAAGCAAGGACTCAAACCACTGAGCTATGCCCCCAGGCCCTAGTGCCCAGCATTTTCTGTGGGCTGTCCTCACCTTGGGGCGCCAGGTCTGATTTCAAGATGACCAACAGCCGCTTCAACTCAGAGGAGCCTCTCCAAAGGGGTTTTCCTGGATGGAGAAAAACGACAAGCTATGGGGAAAGGGTAAGGTTGGAAGGCAGAACAGTGCAGACTGATCAAATCAGAGTAACTGGTATTTTCAACTCCTTAAACATTTCGTTTTTGAGGCAAGGTCTTGCTCTGTGATTCAAGTTTGTCCTGAACTCACTATGCAGTCCAGATTGAGTCTCGAACTCTCGGCCCTCGGTCTGCTTCCAGTGATGGGACTATAGGCGTGCGCCACCACGCTCGGCTTACATGGTGCTGAGGAAAGAACTCAGGACTCTGCTTGCTCAGCAAGCGCCCTAACCGCTGTGTTGTTCCTCCAGCGCTCCTTAAACACTTCTCAGATGATTCTGAACTGAAGCTCGGGTTAAGAACAGCAACTAGATCTTGTACTTTACGTTAGTAAGAAGTCCTTGGGGGACGTTGGGGCGACGTCAATGGACTACAATCCCCATAATTCACTGTGTTCCGCCTACGAGAAAAAGTTCAAAGAAAATACCCGCGGGAAATTTCAAAGCTAAGAACTCAACCTCAAAGTAACTCCTGGCCACCCCCAAGGAAAGTAATCCCTTAGGGCCACCAGCGAGAAGAACACAATACGTGTAAGGATCTTCGGGACTGTGAAGTGCAAGGCGGAAGAAGCCATAGGCTATGGAGTATCCTGGGAGTTGTAGTTCAGATGCTGTTAAGCCAGCGGCTCCAATCCTAGCTGACTTGTGTTGCCCTCGCCCGGGTCTCCCGCAGGCCTCCTGCCGGCTATGAAAGAGGGCGCAGCCTCACCTGCGTTCCACGCAGCCGCTACCTCAGCGGGGATGCCTGTTACGCTCCGTCACCAGTCAGACGCAGCGCGCCTTTCTATCGCTTAGCAACGCTCTTTCTATAAGCCCCACCCCTCTCTGGGAGTGCCCGCGCGACTGGTGAGAGGTCTTGAAGGCTACCAATGATAAAGAAGAAAATAAAGACAACCGGAAAATGTCCAAAGGGAGGTGTCCAATTATTGGCTATAGGGCTGACCTGCCTAAGAGCACACTGTTGATTGGACAATCTGAAGAGTGCCCGCAGTAATTGACAATATCATGGACCAATGGAAAGAATCTGAGGTTGGATCTGGGTTGGAGAGAATTTTTAAAAATCGGCTTTTCTGCAGCCCCGTGCTCTAACCTTTCTCCCGGCGAATATGTCGTGACTCTTGCCTAAATGTTGCTTTTTCGGTTGTAGGAACAATTGGGGATTGAGGCTGCGTTCTGCCAGCTCTCCATCAGTTAGGCCAGCCAGCCAGTCCTGATGGCCACCTAATCACGTTGCTCTTGCTGCATGAGCAACTGGTGGCTCCACTTGCCAAGCCCGGGCTCCTGGCCCAGGTAGCGGGATCAAAATGAGCTATTTAGAGCCGGGCGCTCGTCCCCCGGGGGGCCAGAGCGAAATGTTCTTGTTCATGCCCCCTGGCCGCTGAGCGCCCGAGGCTGAGTCAGAGACACAGAATTAGGTCCGGCTGAAGACGGGGGTAGGATCTGTTCTATGTCCTCCTGACAGCCTGGCCTGGCCACTGAATTCTCCAGGAATTTGCTGCTAAAATTTTCATCTGCGTCATCCTCAGAACTGCCAGCGGGACGTAGGTGCATGATGGGACCAAGAACTCTGGTAGATATCTCAGGCCCTGCGTCCCAACTGTCATTTGTATTCTCCACGCACGCAAGCCTCTGCTCTTTAGCCTTAATTTTCCTTCAAGAAGTTGAAGAATCTTAATATCTCCCTGGCGTCCTTCTCCGGACATCTAGCAGACTTATAATAAATGACCAACTCATTATTGAGGTTTCTAAATAAGGCTCTACTAATGGCCGAGTCTGGCCACCATCCCGGTGTTTCCGGGAGGCCCGCCGAGGGGCCGGCACCGGGCACTATAAATCGGCGCCTGCACGCCACAAGGGCACTGCGGCTCGGAGGCCCGGCGGGGGACGAGCAGGATGGAGATCCCTGTGCCTGTTCAGCCTTCCTGGCTGCGCCGCTCTTCGGCCCCGCTGCCGGGACATTCCGCCCCCGGGCGCCTCTTTGACCAGCGCTTCGGCGAGGGACTGCTGGAGGCCGAGCTGGCTACACTCTGCCCAGCTGCCCTCGCCCCCTACTACCTGCGCGCCCCTAGCGTGGCGCTGCCCACCTCCCAGGTACCAGGCCTGGGGCAGGGGCATCTCGGTCACTTGGGACGCTGCGGGTCGGCATTGAGCCTGAGCGAAGTGTAGGAATGTTCTTTGATTTTGGGCATGGTGGTCAGTGCGGCCACTTGGAAGGGCTTCTGGAGTCTCCCGAATTTGGAACGTCAGAAGCTGGAGTACTTTAGCTAGAGTGAGAGATCCCTGCCGCTCTGAGAAGGCCTCATAGTTCTGAGTGGAATGCCGGGGCTACTGGGGGAATACCGATGATTCTGAGATTGGTAACCCAGGAGGTCTGAGAAGCACAGCTAGTGACTCCTGAGGTGCTGGATGTCAGAGGCAGACAGTTCGGAGTAGGGGTGGTGACAGGTAAAGGGGAGGAACTGTCCTGTGACTTGATGAAGGGGGTTCTGACCACGCCCAGGCAGGGAAAGGGGACCACTACGTGTTGACCCAGGTCCCACGACCCGAGTGGCAGGGTAAGAGAGGACACTGGAGACCGAGGGGAAAAGGCAAGCGTGGGAAATAAGGGCCCCTGGGGTGGAGAAACAGTGACTACGGAGTCTGCTGACACTGGGGGAGGGGATGGGCTTGCTGATCTTGGGAAGGTGGATGTCCTTGACCTTGTAGGGGAAAGGGACCTTCCCTTCTACAGGAGAAGGGAGCCCAGTGATTACAGTAGGGGGAGGATTCCCGTTATTGAGGGCGAAGTGGTTCTAGGTGATTCAGTAAGGAACATCCCAGGTCCGCAGTCCAGAGGCCAGAGGAGCCCCAGCACCAGAACCGAGGGAGGTGGGGGTGGGGGAGGCAGGCAAGGAGGGGGAATTCCTCCAGATGACAGCCCCGCCCCCGTTCCGGCTGTGCGCAGGTGCCAACCGACCCTGGCCATTTCTCGGTGCTGCTGGACGTGAAGCACTTCTCCCCCGAGGAAATTGCGGTCAAGGTGGTTGGGGACCACGTGGAAGTGCACGCAAGCCACGAGGAACGCCCGGTGAGCCCATGGGCGGATCGGGTTGGGGTGCTGGCGGGAAGGAGCAGCCAGCTCAACCCCTCTTTCCTCCAGGACGAGCATGGATTCATTGCTCGAGAATTCCACCGCCGCTACCGTTTGCCACCCAGCGTGGACCCTAAGGCAGTGACCTCGGCACTGTCTCCTGAGGGCGTTCTTTCTATCCAGGCTGCACCGGCACCATCCCAGGCCCCGCTGCCGTCACCGACTGCTACCAAGTAGGGGCTGCAGGCATGCCGGAATCCCCGGAGCCCCTTCAGGCCCTGCTTTCAAAGCCTGTCTGACTCCACTCAGCCAGATATCCCAAGAGTGCCAAGACAACCTCTCTTGCCCAAATGAAGATTCTCTCTCCTTGACCCTTCCACCCTAGGTCCAGCCTGTGGTAACCCAGACCTCTACTGACATCCCACCACACCTCCCTAGCTTATAAGCACTACTATCACGCTCCTCTCCCATCAGCACTGATGCCTTTCTTGGTTTCCCCAATGAACCCCCTCCTGCGCTTTCCTGACTTCTGCGAGACACCACCCACACACACTCCACTTCATCCCGTAGCCAGCCCTGCCTCCATCCCAGGTTAGTCGGGCATACCCAAATATCCTAGACAGCATGGACCTCCCACACCAGATTGGCCAAGCCTGGTCCCCAAGACTCTGGGAGCTTTTCCCACTACACTACCCTCAGCCCATTTCCTGGCTTGAAACCCAACAAGCTATCTAGACTCATGAACCCTTTTCTGACTCCCAACTCTTGACACCCCTATCCAATGCCAACTAGGATCCCCAATCCCCAATGGTAACGACACCCGTCCCTCCCTTCCCAGCATGTGCACACATGTGCTAGGCCCCATTCCCACTAACCTGAATCCCCAGTCCTTCCGTCCTCATGCCAGGTCTCTACCCAGACCTCCTAAGCAATCCACCGTTCATGTTACTCTTATCCTCCCTACCTACAAGTGGCCACTTGCTGCCCACAACCTTTCTTGCTTCCTGAATTCCCTGATGCTCCAATTGCAATGCCCCAACTCGTTCCTGGGCTCATTCTCCCAATAAATGTACTAGAGGTGTGCCCACTTCTGTATGTCTGACTGAAGCACAGGCCAGGGCAGGGTCAGGGGACATTTATTCGGGTGGGGACCTGGGAACCTCACTGTCGATCATACATCTCCCGGAGGATCTTCATGCTTTCTGAGTAACGAAGCTGGTTCCGATGAGATGCCTCCTTCCACCTGGGGATGCAGAGGGAAGACTCAGCCATAGCAACCGAAGCCAAGGAGGGAGTGGGTGGACAGGCTGGGGGAAGCTCACCTCTGGCGGATGCGTTTCCAGCGCTGCATGTTGCGATAAATGAGGGCAGAGGGTGAAGGTTCAGGTTCCGAGGGCTGTGCAGATAGAAAGATCAGGTTACACAGCCATGCCAGTGCCCCACAATATATGACCTATAGTCCTGGGCCAGCCATGTGCACCCACCTCATTGTCAGGAGTGCTCTGTGTCTCGGGCTGCAGTGGGGATGGAATGCGTGATCGGCAGGCGTCGCCAGGTGGCCCAGGGGCTGTGGGTGGAGGCAGCTTATACACGTCACGACTTTTACTGTTGGTGACCTCTGAACCCTGGAGACACAAAGCCCCATACCAGGCGCGAGGGTCATAGCAGAGAGCTGGATGTACACAATTCATCCCTCCTTCACTTCTCAATGACAACAAACATGAGGCGCCTCCCCCAGAAACCTGCACTTAGAGGAATCATATCTGATTCTGGCAGGTCACCTGCTTCAGGGACTCCGACTTCCTATCAGCCCAAGACCCCTGTCTACACTTTCCCAGGCCAAGGAACTCCAATTATAATGGCGAGCCTCAGGAGTAGAGTGGGTCAGAATTTCTTCTTTGGTGCTACTGGGTATGGAATCCCAGGTCTTCCCACTGACCTACAACCCTAGCCCATTTTTTATTTTTGACTTTGCAACAGGGTCTTTCAAAGTTGCCCAGGGTAGGCAAGAACTAGCGATCCTTCTGCCACAGCTTCCCAGAGCACTAGGATTCCAGTCCTGGGCTACTAGGCCCAGCTTGCCTTGCAGTTCTGTGTAGGAGTCACCTCTGTGTTGCCCAGGGATCGTCAACAGTGTTCATGGCCAGGTGCTCACGTCTGCTCTGAGCTTGACAGTTCAAAGGGTCATATGTCAGTCCTGGGGACACTGTGGTACTTCTCAGGCCAGGCATTCTCCTACCCCCATCCTTCCCTATCCAGTCCAGAGGACCCAAATGTGCTTATTCATATTAACCTGGGTAGGCATACTTATCTGTACTAAGGATCTCTATCTAGCCCTTTATCTCTTGAGATGCCCTGATATTAGGGTCTGTCACATCTACCTGCCCAGGTAATCCTAGTCTCTCCTCCAAGGCCAGGTAGCTCTGTCTGTATGTCCTAAGGACCTCCATCCATACCCTGATCCTAGGAGGCACATATATGTGATCCAACATTCATCAGAGAGACACAGGGACCTATGCCCATCTTCCACCAAATGGTGGGAGGGAGCCTAGGGCCAGTCTACCCATTGCCCGCCCTGGCTATTGCCCACCTCCCATCCCACCTCATCATCCTCAGGCAGTGGGAGCAGCGGTGAGCTGGGTGAGCGTTCACGCTCACGCAATGTGGGGCTGTTGCGCATCCAAGCTCGGCAGATTGGGTACAGTGGTGTGTTTTCGCTGAACTGGGCCAAGTCCACACTCCGGTCAAAAAGTTTGATCACATATGTATCTGGAAGGGTAGGATGGGTGGTCAGTGGGCATCCTCATTTTGCTGCCAGGCTCCCTGACCAATTGCTGGGGCTGCTGTCTACTCACTAGATCTCTGAGGCCCTCCCTCAGCCAGCCCATCATCCATCTCCCTCCTCTTCTTCCTCCGCTGGTGGGGGAAACGGGCAGATGGCCTGTGTGGGGAGGGTGAATGTGAGGATGTGGGTGGAAGCTGGGAATCTCTTTTTAGCTGTCTGGGTCCCTTGCCACCTTACCTTTTCCCAGTGGCTGCAATGGAGCAGTCCCTGCAAGGGGTGGAGGGGGGGATGGGAACAAGGTGTTAGCAGGCTACACCTCAACCAAATGGCTTGCCAAAACCCCCCACCTTGGGAATACTGGACCCCCGGGACCTTGTGTACCATCCATGCCCCCTTGGGCTCTAGGTGCCAACCATGAGGGGACCTAAGCTGCTTCTGTGACAGATCTTTGTACATGTGGAGTGGTTAGGTCTGCCATGGAAGAAGCACAGGGCAAAGTGATAAGGGCTTGTTAGAGAAGTCACCTAACATGAACCTCACACCCAGATCCCTCAAAACACCTTACTTGTTATGCGTATCTGAGGGGGGTTTTCCAGCTTCTTCATCCAGACGCTCCCTGGTAGCAGAAGAGAACTGTTGGCTCAGGGTTTCCAAGGCCCAGAGTGGGACAAGTGCGATACCTTTCTCCCCAAGTCAGCTTCTGGGGTCCCACCCAGGATTACAGGATCCCACCTGCCACAGCTCCCAGACCCCTGAACCCAGGATGGACCAAGTCCCAACCTGTCCATGTGACTCTTCTCCAGGAGACACTGCAGAACAGCATCCAGTTGGTTTCGGGCTTTGGCCATCTCCAATTCTGGGGGAAGAAGGTACCAAGCACGGGTCAGCTCTGTATGCGCATCTTCTGCCAGGGCCAATCCTATAGCCTGGCCCAGGCTTGCTGAAAGAGTACCACGGGCAGACACCAGGAGCCACGAGGAGTCCCTACATCTCTCAGGAAAGAAAGAGACTGAAGATAGGAGATTGGGGCAGCCAAGACTGTAGCAAAGAGCCTTGGGCTCAGCCTAGCTTCTCTCCTGAAGTATTTGGGGATCTCTTAAGCTTTTTTTAATCCCCTGGCTAAACAGACACATTGGCTAGCCTCAGTGTCTCTCTAAACCTACCTCTTTCTCTATTCCTCCAAGGGTGATTCCCACTGTCCTCTAGTCCCTTCACTGGCCTCTCCAAGGACAACTTTCTCCCTCTCCAACCTCAGCTCACAACCCATAGGCTGTTTACTTGGTCCTCTGAATGTCTCTCCCTACCCTGTGTATCCTGCCTGGTCCTGTCCTTTCCTCCCAATGGGCTCCTCGCCTCAATCTCCCCTTCTGAGCCACCCTCCACATGATGCCCAGGGGATCTTAAAACACCACCACCAAAAAAACCCGATCCTGACCTTCCCTAGTTCAGAACGCTATGGGATTCCGTAATCTCCCCAGGGAGTAGAGTCCCTACTCATCCAGGTGTTCCCAGGCCTATCCCTTCCCCCACCATCATGAGGAGTCGGGTCCCCCTTACTTTTTTTACACACAGTTTTTTTTTTGGCATTTCAGGGAGATACTTTTACTTACTCTTTGGTTCAAAATCCTCCCTAGGCTCTCCATTTCCCTCAGCAAAAGGCAAGGTCCTCACCTGGACCCACAGATCTGTCCTCCTCGCCTATCACCTCTTTGCTTCCATCTCCTCACTCTCCACCTCACTCACTCTGCTCAGCCACATGGGCCTCCCTGCTGTTCCTGGAAAACAAATAAGCCTTCTACTCCAGGGCCTTTTCAAAACTATTTCCTTTCCACTGGCTCTCTCCTCACTATCATCAAGGCTCTCCTTCACCTTGCCCTACTTCTGATCTCCTTATTTTTCCCTGTGTTGGGTCCCCCATCACTTCCCCCCACCCCCACTGGAGATCCAGCCCAGGGCCTTCATCTTGAGCTATTTCTCCAGCCTACTTTGTATTTATTTTTTTTTAAAAAAGAATAGTTTTATTTTGAAAACAAGGACAGAGAAGTAAAAGCTTCTGCTAACCAGAAGGAAGCTCCAAAGTGGGTTGCCCTGATTTTAAGTCACTGTTGCCCTGGCTAAGCTCAAACATGCAATCCTCCCACCTCGGCCTCCCAGCTGGGATCACAGCCTGTGCTGAGGGGCCTGGTGGTAGAGGCCTGTAATCCAGCACTGGGTAAGCTGAGGCAGGCGAATCAGAAGCTAAAGATCAGCCAGGGCCATTTCGAGACTTAGTAAATCCTTATCTCAAAACAACAAAAATGAGCTGGAGATGTATGTAGGTAGCTCAGCTGAAAAGGCCATGGTTTGGATCTTCAGTACAAAAAATAAAATAAAATAAAAAATTAAGAAGTGAGGTCTTGCTTGCCTATTGCCCAGGCAGTCCCTGAATTCCTGGGTTAAACTGATCCTCTTACCTGACCCACCAAAGTAGCTGCAACTACAGGCGCATGTCACTGCACCCAGCTTCTGTCTTGTTTTAGTAACACTAATCTCATGTAACATACCACATTCTTTTTACTATTATCTTTTAGTCTGTATTCTGTGCCCTCCTCCCACTGCCCTCACCACGTCAATCTTGGGTTCCCATCAGCTCTGCCCCAACCCAAAACCACTTCCTTTCTGAGCTGCCGCATCCCCATCCACTGCACTTCCCAGAGACACTGGAATATTGTGATTGTAAATATTAAGAGTCCCTGTACTTTCAGGCTCACAGCACAAAACCTGACCTGTAACCACTGCTGAAAACGGAGGAAACTGAGGAGAATGCAATAATGCAATAAAAGCAACTTTCTCAGAGTTACTGGCCCAGGACCCCTTCATCTTAGGACACCACATTGCCCGAACCACTGCCTTTCAATCTGAAAGCTACCTACTTGGAGCACAGATCGAGATGGGTATGAAGGTGGCATCCAGCAAGTGCTCGCTGCCTAACACAGCGACAGGCGTCACCTAGCCCATCATTTCGCTCTAAACCTGTATCCTGATAAGCCGGGTGTTCCCCTACATGGCTCCGGCTTCGGGGTCCTCACCTGATTTCTCCACTTTCACCTTCACCGGAAACATGGTTTGGTCCAGAGTTTGGCTAGATGGGTCCGAAAAAGCCCATAAGAACCTAACACCACAAATAAAGGCCAGGGGAGAGGTCTAAACAAAGACGCGAAACAACAGCGCCCTGCAGCTGCCGTACAGCCTAGCCGCGACTGCCGCTACCACCTCCCTGCTTCCTTTACTGTGGGCGGGTCTCTTCGGCAGTCGCTTGTCACCATTAGTTAGGAAAGCCATCAATATCATTCCTTGGCCAATTGGGAGTTGCCGCCAGCAAAAGTCCCACCTTCTTGGGGCACCGTTCCGGAAACAAACCAACGACGATCCAAGGCGCTTCCGGAGAAGTGCAGACTGAGCCAGAGTAACGCCGCCTGTACCGTGCGGGGCATCCTGGGAAATAGGCTGTGGCATCGCAATGCCTTAAGATATGCGGGTTCGGTTAGCACCTATCTGTCACCATCTATCCATCTATCATCTACCTACCTCTTTTCAGGATAGTTTAATTTTGAAAAGAATGACAGCGGGATAAAAACTTTTGCTAACCAGGTGTCCTGAGGAGGGTTGCCTCAATGTAGCCAGTTGAGGTTTTAACTAACGGAGGAACTCCCTCTAGTGACGAAGTGAAAGACTGATTTCAAGAACCTGTTAGGTGCCAGTTACTTGTTAATGTTTTTATTTATGTACTTGTTTCTTTTGTTGTTGTTGTTGTTGTTTCGTTTTTGAGACAGGATCTTATTCTTCAGTTCAGGCTGATACTGAACTCACTATTTTAGCTTAGGCTGGTCTCTAACAGCAATCCTGCCTCGGCCTCTTGAGTGCTAGGATTACAGGTGTGCACCACTATGCCCAGTTCTATTTACTAATTTTTGAGATAGGCTGTCACTTTGCTCTTGAATTTACTATGTAGCCTACAACACAGATTTACTTACTTGTTTATTTTTGAGATAGGGTCTTATTCTGGTCCTGAATTTTCCTGTTGCCTACAATGGCCTTGAATTTTACCATGTCGCCTACACTGGCCTTGAACTCATGGCAGTCCTCCTGGTCAGCCTCCCCAGAGTGGGATTACAGGTTTTTGTTTTTTGTTGTTGTTGGAGGGAGGATTTCACTCTGTCATCCAGGCTGGTCCATATTTAACTATGTAGCCCAGCCGGCTGGTCCTTAACTCATTATGTAGCCTAGGCTGGCCTCAAACTTACAGCAATCCTTCTGCCTCAGCCTCGCAAGTGCCAGGATTTTTATTTTTATTTTTTTGAGACAGGGTCTCAGGTCTCGTTCTGTAGCCCAGGCCGGCCTTGGACTCCTGGCAATCCTCCTGCCTCAGCCTTCCAAGTGCTGGGATTACAAGCGTATGCCACCTCGCCTGGCTTATGTGGTTCTGGGGAATCAAACTCAGGGCTATGCAGCATGGGAGGCAAGAATAAGCACTTTAACTGCTGTGCCATTCCTCCAGGCCCAAGAGCTAAGATTATGGGCATGGGCCACCACCCCCAGTTTATGTGGCACAGGGGAATTGAACTCAGAGCCTTGCATTTGCTACGTAAGTGCTCTAACCACTGTGCTATTCCTTTTTAAGTAGAATCTCATTCATTTAGCAAGTATTTATTAGTGTAGGCATTCATTTGGGCACTAGGAACAAAACCTCTTGCCCTACTGCAGCTTATCTTTTATGCTATAAGGAACATCAAGATAAAGATTGAAATTTTAAATGGGAAGGTCAAGGACGGCTTTTCTGAGAAAGCTCTTGAATACATCTGTTGTGGCAGGTAACATCTTCAGAGAATGAGAAACTTCTGTTTACCCAACTTTGCCCAGATAAAGCCTAGGAGACAGCAAAGTGATCTGCATTCTCATAAGACTATTAAAAGCCCAGATTAGGAAAATCATGTTTTGTTCCTGGTGCTGGGAAGAAAACAGTTGGCAATTTCTCTATCACTGAGCTGTATCCCCAAATCCTGAAAATCATGTGTTTATTTTTTTTTAAACTCAGAACTACCATGACAGCAACTCTTAACAATGGAAGCATTATTCCTATTTTTGGCTCTTTATCGGTAAAACAGAGTTCCTGTTTCTAAAATCCCATTTCAGGGGGCTATATACACATAATCTGACAAGCAGTAAGCCTGGCAAAAAATGAAGCAGCCAGTAAGTGTTGTATATTAGAACGTGTGTGTGTGCACAGAGCCTTTTTTCAATTTTTAATATTTTGAGACAGGATCACTAAATTGCTAAACTGCCTGGGCTGGGCTTAAACTTTCACTCC
Organism: Ctenodactylus gundi; assembly: GCA_004027205.1. Lineage (NCBI taxonomy): Eukaryota > Metazoa > Chordata > Mammalia > Rodentia > Ctenodactylidae > Ctenodactylus > Ctenodactylus gundi. The sequence goes on along the minus strand of PVKB01002487.1, from coordinate 163,466 downwards.
TCCTGTCTCAGCCTTTCACACTACAGGCATGGACCACCATGCTCGACTATTGACAATTTTAAGCTTCAGCCTCTGAAAGATCCCAGAAAGTCAATATTGAAAGTTAGGGTCTTTTATTGGGGGATGTCAGCAAATAAGGTGGGAGATGAGCAGAAGTTTGGGGCTGGAGAGTAAGCTTACAGCAGAGGAGTCTATCCTGGGAAAAAGAGCGGGTCACCATCCTGTACAGAAGTTGTTAGGGGGTTCCTAGAGGTATGGTGAAGGAGAGGTAGTCCCCAAGGGCGCCCCAGCGGGGCCGGTAGATCTGGAAGATGGTGATCCAGGTGGTGAGCACAATTACCCAGAAGAGGAAGCCCACAGCTGAGCGCCATACATCTACAGTAGGGGACAGAGTAGGGGGGTTTGACCTGCAGTTCCTCTCTGGAGTCCCTCAGACTAGCCCGCTCTCCCACAGAGCCCAGAATTCTGGAGCTTCTGTTATCCCCCCACCTCCACTCCCCACCCTTCCTGGTCTCCCAGCCTAGACTCACAGCCTTTGATTTGGCTTTGCTCTGCGAAGGCTGGAACAAGGAAGGCCTCTCGGAAGAACCAGAAGATGTTAACCAACCAGAGAAAAGGCAGGAATGCAAACCCACCTGGAGAGGAAAACCAGTACTAATTCATAAAGCAACAAGGATCTTCTCCGATCTCCACACGGACTACCTATTTGCAATATCCTCTCCCATACTCAAGTTCAACTGGGTATCTCTACTGTCAGGGGTTCTGAGACCCTACTCCTCCCTGGCGTCCTGCAGTCTAACCACAGCTGCCTCTTCCTCAGGACGCAGGAGTCAGCGTTACCCACGAGTTCACGCCCCTCGGCCCCCTTCCTTGAGGTTTTCCAGTCCACTCCGTTCTTTTTCTCCCCCGGACCCCAGACCAGGGGAACGATCCTTACCCAGGTAGTATTTCCGGCACAAGTTCAACTTCTCCTCATTGGACACCCGCTCCAAGTTCATAGCTGCTCTGGAGCCAAGTCGTCGCGAGAGTCTGCGGACTAAGGCCGAAGTGATCAATGCAAGGATCACAAACGCCAGCGAGAAACGTAGGGGTGGGTTTGCCGAAAGGACACCCCCGCGCCCAACAGCAAGCTGGCCGAGTTAAGAATCTCGTTATATGTACTAAGGCGCGCAAAACGATTCCCAACTCACCAGTGGAATTTATCTCCTCGGCTTTGGATACTTTTGCTGTTTTCAGCCACAAACGTTTCCTGGATATGCCGTAGGTTTCTCTGGAGTTTGTAGTCTTTCTTTTCCTCGGGAGAGGCAAAGCTGTACGCATGCGCTGCTGGAGCCGATGACGGGATGGGGAGGGCGCAGGCCTCCTACACACATGCGCACTAGGGAGTTTCTGCGCGCGATTAGCCTCAGCCGGCAGAGACGAACTACGCTTCCCATCACGCTTGCACAACGGAAGTGACGTAAGGCACTGGCCAGCTGGAGGGTTCGGGTACAAGCGGCTGAGTATTTAGCTACAGTAGTCGGGACCGAGGACAAGTGAGAAGGCGCACAGCAAGTGGCCTCCCCGGGGACTAGGACACTCGAGTTCTTAGTGGCTGGCAGGCTGGCTCGGGCGATGTTTCTGGGAGTATCTCTACTCCTCGGCTCTCAGTCCACATCTAGCTTTGACCCTCTTACCGAGGTGACTGCTCTGTTTACTCCAAGACCAGGACCCACAGGTACTGGGACCGGTTCTCCCGGCGTCACAACAAACCTACTCAGCCAGGTGAGACCCGGCAAGGAGCCACGGTGACCAACGCCTCTTGGGCTTTCCCCTTCTGCGGGGCATGATCCTGAGATGAGGTCCCGCCTTTTCCTAGTTCGGAACTCGGTCACGCCCTCTTCTGTAGAGACCACGCCCACGCCCAGAGTTGTTCGTCGTCTCCAAGTCCTCGTTATTGTGTGCCAGCAGCAAGCTTCGCTGATGTGTTCGCTCCTCTGATGCAAGATCCCACTCCCAAACCTTCATTTCCACTGTCTTTGCATGCAGTCCTGCCCCCAGGTCAGGGCCCCGCCCCTCTGGAGTTATGTTGAGACTTTACTGTTGCCAACCTGTACCGTAATCCACGGAACACGGCCCAGACTGCAGATCGCACTGTAAGTGACCGGGCAGGACAGGGTTAGAGTGGACAGCCCCCAGCCACCCCGTGATTCCACGCTGCCCGGCTCCTCCAGGTCACCTGAGCGACGTGGAGATTCAGGAACATGATGGTAACTTCTTTGAGGCGAGTGTTGGTAGGGTGACTTGAATTTTCTGTGTGCCAGGTGCTTAGCTGAGTTCCTCCTGGCTTTCTGCAGGAGGTGTTCAGGGAACTACAGGATACTTATGGGAAGGTTGAAGAGAAGAATGGGCGTGGCAACCCGGGAGGCCCACCCTTGGGCAGTGTCTGTGTCAGGGTGCTTGCCGCCTCTGCCTTACGAGCCCGGAAGGGGAAACATCCAGGCCTGATGGTCCCTCCTGCAGCCTCATAGCCTGAGGTCCGCCGCTAAATCCAGTCCGGAGCTACTGATAAATCCTCCGAAGATCTCCAGTTTCATTGACGATCCCAACGCACCTTCCCCTCATTTCTGGCAGGAGGAGGATGCGGAGCAGACAGTGACTGAGCTCAGTAACTGCTGGTTCCGCAGGCAGGCTCGCATGCCACGTTCTTTCCTGTCATCAACTTTGGGGAATCACGTGGTCCTCGGTATGAGTATGACAGTGCAAGAGCGGGATGGACACGTGATGTCACAGCTCATACATGTGTGGTGGGGAGCCGTCAGTGACAGTGGTCCCCATCTGTCTGTTCTCTGTGGAGGGAATGTACTCAAGGTGGCTTCTACACCTTTACGCACCTTTGACCCAGCTCCTAGAACCTCCTGCGGCAACTGTGGGCAGGGTCCGGGCATAGGTACTGTCAACTAACTAGCTTGGGTCCTTGCTAGAGTGAGAATGGAAATTTAAAAAGTAATAGCCAGGCATGGTGGCACATGTCTGTAATTGAAGCGGGAGGATCATGAGTTCAACCTCAGCCTGGGCAACTTCATAACTTAAGAGAGACCTTGTCTTAAAACAAAAAGAGGGGACTCGGGCTGGGCCTGCTGGGGCCAACCTGTGGTTCTAGCACTTTTGGAGGCTGAGACAGGAGGATCCTAAATTTGAGTCCAGCCTAGGCAGCTTAACAATTTAGACCTTGTCTCAAAATACAAATAACCAGCTGGGAATATAGCTCAGTGTGAAGTCCATACCCCAAAAAGCTGGGGTGGGGAGGGACTGGACCTGGCTACGCAGAGGCTAAGCACAGTGACTCTGGTTTAATCCCAGTACTGCAAAATCAATTAATCAAACAAACTGGTCTCTTAACAAATGAAAGTAAGAGAAAACAGGGAGAGTGGCTGGAGGGAGTGTAGGTGGAGAAGATCAGACCGGCCTTTTACAGAACAATGGAGGCCCAGGAGTGGTGCCTGCCTTGCAAGGCAAGGCCCTGAGTTTGATTCCTCAGCACCAAGTAAAACCAGGCGTGGTGCGACTGCCTATAATCCTGGCACTCACTTGGGAGGCTGAGGCATGAGGATTGCCATGGATCCAAGGCTAGCCTCGGCTACACAGCAAGACCCTGTCTCAAAAACAAACAGTGGAATAGTTTTATGGGATACTCGGGTGAGCTGGGATCCAGCTGATCATTACACAGTCCAGGTTTCACAGCTTTGGAGGAATTATTATGACTTGACTTAAGGGGTAATTTGGTTCTCATGAGATAAATCATTGTGACTTGGGGTGGAGGGCACAACTTGGTTCCCATAAAATGAATCCTCAGCTGGGCCTGGTGGCACATGCCTGTAATCCCAGGACTCTGAAAGACTGAGGCAGGAGGATCGCAAGTTCAAATACAACCTGTCAACTTGGAAGAACCCTGTCTCAAAAAAAAAAAAAAAAAAAAAAAAACCTTAAAAAGGACTGGGGATGTGACTCATTATGAAGGTCCTAGGTGCAATCTCCAGTACTGCAGAGGAAAAAGAATCTTCATGACTTGAGACGGCCTTAGGGATGTATGGCTCTGCTAGAATTCGAGGCAATCGTAAGTTAAGGGCATTGGAGATTTTTTGGGCATAAGTAAATATCCCTATAACTTTCTTGCCCTAGTATTCTCAATCTTGAAGGGTGATGAGATAGGCTAGGCAAACTTATGCTTAATAAACCTTGTCTTGCCAACTTTTAGACATTCCCTAAATGACTGACATGCCTACATGCACAGCTGAAAAGGATTTGATCCTGAGTTTTACAAAACGAAGGACAAGGGGCTGGCGGAATAGCACAGCAGTTTAAGCACTTGCCTAGCAAGTGAAAGGCCCTGAGTTCAGTCCCTCAGCACCACATAAACCAGGCATGGTGGAGCATGCCTGCAATCCCAGCACTCAGGAGGCTAAGCCAGCCTGGCCTACATAGGTCAGGACCAGCCTGGACTACAGAGCAATACCCTGTCTCAAAAAATAAATAAGAGCAAGGACACTCCTGTAAAGAGTGAAAATATGGAAAAAGAACACTTAGATGTTACAACAAACAGAATCCATATTGGATTAACAATAGTGGTATTGTTGGATGATAGTAACAATAGGTAGCAGTTTTCTCATTTTTTGAACAGGATCTCACTCTATGGTCCAGGCTGGTCCTTTGTTCACTATGTAGCCAAGGCTACCCTTGAATTCATGGTAATCCTCCTGCCTCGGCCTCTGGAGTGCTAGAATTACAGGTGTTCACCACCACACCCAGCCGTGTGGTGCTGGGGAATCAAACCCAGGGTCTTGTGCTTGCTAGGGAAGTGCTCTAACTGCTGTGCTTTTCCTCCAGCCCCAGGTAGTATTTCTGAAACACCGTGTATTATATGTGCCTTGTACATGTGTTAATCCTAGCAACAACTCCATGACATAGGTATTGGCCCCATGTGTCCACGAGAGAACCAAGGCACGAGAGTTGATAAGTGGTAGACATTACGAATGGGAACAAGATATGCCACTGTAGCCTTTATTATTTCTTTTACAGAAACTAAAATCTGAGCTACTGATGTAAGTCGTATGTTGAATTTAGTTTTTCTCCATTTGGAGTGAAACGTATATACTTCTCATCCCTTAGTGGGAACTATATAGTTTTTTTTTTAAGGCAGGGGGTCTCACTCTGTAGTCTGAATTGAACAACTGGTTCTGAACTCTCGCTATGTAGCCCAGGCTGGCCTCAAACTTACGGTATTCCTCCTGCCTCGGCCTCTTGTAATGCTGGAATAACAGTGTATGCCACCACACCCAGCTCATCTGTGTACAGTAGTGGAGAAATGAACCAGGGCCTTGAGCATGCTAGGTAAGTCCTGTAACCACTGAGTTATACTCCCAGCCCAATTTGCCGAGATCTTTATAAAGGTATCTTTGATTCACTCAGTTTGCAGCATTAGATATAGATCGTGAACTGAAGAAATCATTTGTCTCAATGATTGACATCTACATGGGACCATTTCACAAGTCTCAGGCTGTTCAAGGTCAGCGGGTAGTTAGGGAAGTGCAGAGCAGAATTTTAGGCATAGGCAAACTCTTCAGGGTTTGCAACAGAAAAGAGAACACAACACTGTCTGCCTCAGAAAACACAAATCATGCTTTTGATGAGCAACAGGTAAGGGTCCAGGGATTTGCTCTCTGTGTTTGTATCTGAGGTCTTGCCTGTGAAGATTTATTTTTTTCCCATCTGTGAAGATTTCCTATACTCAAAGGCAAAGCCTTGGGCCCTGAGGTGAGCCTAGTCCTTAGTCCCTAGTCACAATGCCCCAAGACTGCTGTGCCCTAATTAGTCCTGAGAGCTGGGCATGGTGGCACACATCTGTAATTGAAGCACTTTGGGAGGCCGAGACAAGAAGGTTGTTAGTTTGAGCTCAGCCTGGGCAATTCAGTGACCTCACCTCAAATTTTTGCAAGAGAAAATTTAAAAGGCTGGATATGTTTGTCAGTGCTAAGACCCTAGGTTTAATCCTCAGTACTAAATAAATAAATAAATAAAAATAAATTCCTGAACCTAGCACTTAAGTGTCAACCCTCAAACTAGTTTGAAACCCACATCCAAGACCAGCTTGGACGTGCAGCCTTGAGTCCGATTCCTGTGTGGCTATCCCAGGACCAGCTTCTGGAACACTAGTTATGTTAATGCCCACCACACTCCATCTCAGAGGAGAGGCAATCTTCAATCACTTTCGTATCACTCCCAATGGGTCTAACCCAGCCATTCTCCACTCTTGTCCCCAGGTCATTCTTGAAGTCCCATCTTGGCTTTTGGAGAAAGGAACCTATGGTGTTTTCCAACCATCTGCAGAGACACTTAGGAAATTTTGGCCCCTTTACCCCCAATAAGTGCAGATGTTCCTGGCCAGGACCCCTCTCAAAGGGTCCTTTACTCACCAGCCTTCTAAAATGTAATCTCCCCTCACCCCTCTAAAATGTAATCTCTTCTGCTACTCCTCCCCTGACAGAATGTCAAATTAAGCCTCAAGGCTAGATGTGGGTGTCAGTTTCCTTCCGGCTGACAAAAAGGGGAAGTTTCACTGGTCTCCAACCACAAAAATTATCAAAACAACTTAGAACAAGAGGTGTGAAAGCGGCTTGGGTCCAGGTCTGTACAGATGGGGTGGGGGTGCCTTTCAGAGAGGACATGGAGATTGGAGGATTTCTAACATGGAGATCAAGATTAGATGCAGGGAGGTAGTGGGGAGTCCTGTAGGTCTCTAGTAAGTTAAGGCTGAGGGTGTGTTTTGTTTGGGTGGGGGAGGGTGGTTGGTTTTTTTATTTTTTGACACTGGGTCTGGCTAAGTTGGTAGGCTGGACTCAAACTTGCAATTCTTCTACCTCATCTTCCTAGAATTGGAATTACAAGCCTGTAGGCGCTTGCTTGCTCTTTCTTTTTTTCTTTTTCTTTTTTTCTTTCTTTTTCTTTCTTTCTCTCATGAGATGGCTTCAGCTTCCTGAGTAGCTGAGGCTCTAACTGCCTGTCACCATACTCAGCACTCACAGCTATACTTCAAATAATTCTGAATCCTACTCTATAGCTCTCTCAGAGACAGTTTCTATTACTCTCTCATTTTAGGGGTAGGAAAGTGGGTACCCGAGGACAGAGATTTAAATCAGCACGACTTCCACACAGAGCTCTCCGAGGCCGTTGAGAGTCTCAGCTTCCAAAGGAACTTGAGAATGAGGTACCTTCACACTTCCTTCCTTTTTTTTTTTTTTGAAGTATTAAGATTTATTGGGAGAAATATACAGAGGAAAGTGAGGTAAGAAGTAGGAACTCCCCTGCAAGCAGGAGGAGGGGCTGGGGGGGGGCCAATTATTTAGCAGTTGCCGTCATCTTTTACAATCTTCTCCCACTCAGGTTTCCTGGAAAGTGCTGCAGGGGCCCTGGGGTCGACATGTGGGTCGCGCCCAGACGCCTCCTGCACACCTCCGCTCTGCTCCTGGCCCTGGCATCGCCCCGGGAAGCCTCCCAGTACTGCGGTCGTCTTGAGTACTGGAACCCTGACAACAGGTGTTGCAGGAGCTGCCAGCAGCGCTTCGGGCCACCTCCGTGCCCCGGTGAGGGGCTGGTACTGGGTCTGGGCAGAGATACTGGACAGTAGGGAGCCAGGGAGGGGCGAGGACTTTGGGGTACAGCCAGGGAGGTTTACTTAGGGATCGCGTGCTCAGCTGGTGCGGAAGGGGACGGTCTGTGTTAGGCTGGGCACCAACCAAGGGATGTGGTGAGTTAGGGGGTGGAAGCGATGGTTTTTTTTGTGGACAAATCCAGTGAGGGCAGTGCTCAGCGCAGAAAGGGGAGGGCCGAAAGAGCCAAGCTGAGGTTGAATGGTAGAGGGGGCGGGGCCTGTGGGAAGGCCAGAAGGGGTGGGGACGTGTGCTCATGATGGGGCAGGAACAACTGGGATGGGGCAAGAGAAAAGGGTTTGGTTAGGGCCCACGAACGCCACTGAAGCCAGCGTCTCCCACTAGACTATGAGTTTGTGGAGAACTGCGGTCTCAATGACTTCGGCGATCTCTTAACACATCCGTTCAAAAAATGTTCTCCTGGGCAGTGCAACCCCGATGGCGCAGAACTGTGTAGTCCCTGCAACAGTGGGGTCCCGGTGCCCACTCCTCCCAGGATCCACGGCAGAACGCAACAGCGTTGTACAGAGGTGCTGGTCTAAACGCCAAGGGCTGGGTCCAGTGGAAGGTGGCACCGATGGGGAGTCCTTGAGGATAGATGGGCAGGGTCTGTACCCAGAGAAAAGGTGTAGCCCCCTGAAGGGCCTAGAGGTGGGCCATAGCGGTATCGCGAGTGGTATGCCTCAAAGGGTTGGAGAGGCTGGATTAAGTAATGAGGGGAGAGAAGGTAAATGGGGGGATCAGGCAGGATCAGTGGGAGGCTTGGGTTAATGGGGCATGGCCTCCTGTTTACTTCCAAACCTCTTTGCAGAAACCCATCCCCCCCAAGGCCTTCTGCTCCACATCAGCTGAAGAAACAACTGTTCAAGAAATGAAAATGTCTAGCTTGCAGGAGCCATGGCCATCAGAAAATTCCAGTCTCTCTTGGACAACTAAGAGTAATGTACCCTCACCCAGTTTTGTCCTATTCTTGGTGCTAGTCCCGCTCCTGGTGCTGGTCCTACTCCTGATCAGCAGAGTCTTTCAGGAAAGGCACCAGCAGCACAAAGGAGTAGCCAGTTCTCCTTCCAGTCCTGGCTTGGTTTGCAAAGACGCGAGCATCTGTGCCCTCTCCCTGCCCTCATCCGCTCCAGTTAACCTGGAGGCACTGGAGAGACAGGACCTGGGGAAGGTCCCTCTGCTTCCACTTGCCAGCACAGGTGAGTCCTGGGCTGCCATATACAAGAGAAGGATGGCCTGAAGCCTGCCCCACCTTCCCTGTATTTCTCCATTTCCCAGAGCTGGCAGGTTTGATATCGCAGCCCTTGTCTCGACTCCTGGATGAGCTGGAGGTGCTGGAGGAGCTGATTGTGCTGCTGGATCCGGAGCCTGGGCCGGGTGGGGGTGCAGCCTATGGTACCAGTAGACACCTGGCTGCAAGATATGGGCTGCCTGCTGCCTGGTCCACCTTTGCCTACTCACTGCGGCCCAGTCGCTCACCACTGCGAGCCCTGATTGAAGTGGTGGCAGCAAGAGAGCCATCTGCCTCTCTGGGCCAGTTTGGTGCACACTTGGCCGAGCTAGGGCGAGCAGATGCACTGAGGGTTCTCTCCAAGCTTGGCTGACCTCAGGTTTGCTAGATCTATTATTCAATAAAAAAAAATGAAATTTCTCTTGAAAGAAATGCCTGCTATCTCTGGTTGCCACCGAGGACTCTTCTCAAAGCACAAGCCAAACCAGGCGTGGTGGTGCATGCCTGTAATTCCAGCGCCCAAGAGGCTGACGTAGGAGGACTGATATGAGTTCATGGCCAGCATAGGCTATGTAGCAAGCTCGGGACCAGACCAAACCTGGGCTTCAGAGTGAGACCCTATCTCACCAAAGAATAAAATAAAATAAAATAAAAAAATAAAGCCAAGGAGAGCCAACCTTCTTCTGTTTCCCCAGACCAACCCGTTCTCTTTATTTTTTGCGACAGGGTCTCACTCTGTAGCCCTGGCTGGTCCTGAACTCACTATGGAGCTCAGGCTGGGCTCAGACTCATGGCAAACCTCCTTCCTCAGCCTCCTGAGTGCTGGGATTATAGGCACATGCCACCATGCCCAGCCTTATGTGGTGCTAGGGAATGGAACTCAGGGCTTTGCGCTTGCTAGGCAAGTGCTTTGACCTCTGCACTATGTCTCCAGCCCCCAATCCGTTCTAATATTCACACTCAACTATATTAGAATCATAGCTGGCCACAAAGCCCCTTCTGATAAAGACCCCTGCCACCTGCAGGATGGCTCATCACAGGTACTTAGCTGTGCTCTAAGCTGAAAAATGCAGATCTGTTGCTCTGAAGCCGTCACAGAACCCAGCTGACTGCTAGCAGCCAACTGAATTCTTACTGATGGACTTCTAACCCCAAGATGGGGATCTCACGGGACAAGAAGTGGGAGTTCCTGCCTGCCTGCAACCTACGTAGTACAAACGGAAAGACGACCGCTCCAAACATTGACAGGCTTTATTGTGGGGGGGCTCCCACCTGGGACCCCACCCTCTTAAATAAAAAAGTGCATAGAAAAGAAGGGGACTTAGAAACCTTTGTACAATATCTACATCCTGGGCCCCAAGGCAGGAAGGGGGCAGTTGCTGGGTGGACTAGAGGGGTGGAGGCAGGGCCCTTGCCACATGCATGCCCACATCCACCCTGAGCAGAGGGTGGAAATGAGATGCCCTGGGAGGGACTAGACAGCCCCCAGGCTAGAGGCAAGATGGCAGCAGGGGTGTGAGGAGTCGTGGCGGGCAGCCACGGCCTCAGTTAAGGAATCGACGGCAGCGCTTGGCGCCACAGTTGCAGGGCAGCTTGTTGCTGGCATCCTCGATGGGGAACTTGTAATCATAAGTGAGCTCCTCACCACGCAAGATACGGCGCAGGGCAAAGATGACAATGTGCTTTTGGCCCTCCACGTGGATGACACGAGAGAAACAATTGGGCTCACAGGAGTGGTTGATGAAGCGGGCAGCGTTGCCATGCATTGTGGCATCCACTACGTCAAAATCATCCATGCGGAACATGTAGCACCCAATGCCCTACAGGAGTGGGGGAGGGGAATCAGGTGCTTTGTCTCAACTGGCCAGCCCACTTCTCCCACTCTGTTCCCACGGCTTGTGGAGCTCACCTTCCCATCATAGAACTTCTCCCGCTTGTCAGTCAGCACAGAGCGAATGACAATGCCAGAGTATTCAATGACCATCTCGCCAGCATCAATGTTGCGTTTACAGAACAGCCCTCGCCCATGGATGGCCGATCTGTAGGTAGAACAGACAAGATCTCAGGGGGCAGGGGAGAGATCCTGGGCAGCCTTCCAGGGCACCTGTCTATCTACCCAAGGGGCATCCCCCCCCAACCCCACTAACCTGTAGACACCCACAGCCTCTTTGGATGTCTTCTTGAGGTGGCGAAAGCGCATGGCCATGGGCAGCTCCAGACTAGTGGCGCGTCTGGTGGGGAGAGCATTATATCATATAAGCTGGTTTCCAGGAATGACCTCTTGCCCTTGGTCACTTATTCTAGGACCCTTTCAGACCACAAACTAGTGCCCTAGCTTGCCCTCCATACCTGGTTGACCTGAGCTGCACCTCATCCTCTTCCTCATCACAGGTGGCCCCCTCAGGGAGCATCCGGTGCTGGGAGGCCAGGAAGTTGAACATGTCAAAGGTGCATTTCCTGTAAGTGGGAGGGAGGATTAAGCAAGGGTCATAGTGTTTCTTCAAGGAGATGCTGCCTACCATTCTTGGGCCTTGGCCTGCTGCTGGCAGCTGAGAAGGAAAACGCTGTTGAGGAATATCCAGAAGGGGAAAGGGGAGGGTTTGTTTTTCCCATGTGAACTCTCGAAGTAACTCTTGGAGTGGTCTTAGTTCCAATCTGTTCAGACTTAGTTCCTACCCAACATCTCCCACAGAGCTCCCCCGACCTCTTACCGGAGATAGACCTCCGCACGAGCAGCCCCATGGGGATTTAAGGGTGGCTCCTCCTGGCCCTCGCCCTGCTGGTGATAGCGGAACTTATAGTGTTGGCAGCGCTGGGCCCCAGGCAGCTGCTCTGCCAGGAAGATGACAGCATCATGGTGAATGCCTAGAAGCCTTGCCCCACTCATTCCTGAAGAGAGAAGGTGAGGTCACATCAATTATGTGGTGGGCCCACCTCACCCTAGCGAGAGGTGTCATCCGAACCCCCCCATGTTTCTGTGGACCCAATCACTTACCACTAAAGGAGAGATGTCTGAGCCGTGCATGTCCTCGCGCCTCTTGCACTTTCTCAATCAGAGTTCTCCAAGCCCCTGGAATGAGGGCAGGGTCACAGCAGAGTCAGGGGCAAGTCTGATGGGATACTTTCCAACCATGCCATTGCTACCCTCAACTTACCCTCCAAGCTCTCTGCTTCTACACTGAAGCCATCCTCACTGCTGATCTCAAAGCGCAGATGCGGGCCAGCCCGTTTTGGAGCCTGGTTCTCTTTGTCCTCTGGGGATGGAGGCTCTTCCTCAGAGCTCGAAGCTTCACCTGGTCCCAGGCAGGTAAGGATGGGGATCACCCACTTGAACTTAAAAGTCCCCAGCCCCGTAGTGTGCTCCAGCTGAAACCATTCTCCCTTCTCCCCAGACACGGGAATCCAATTGGCCCCCCTCTGCTCCAACTACTCAACCCTACAAGAATGAATAAGGTTTTACTAAGGGGACTGCAGTTCCCCTTCCGCCAGACTTCTCAGCTGTAGAAGCAGGATCATAGAGGTACTGGGGATTGAACTACATTCCCAATCTAGTTTTTAATTTTTGATTTTGAGCCAGGGTCTTACCAAGTTTCTAAGTTGCCCAGGCTGGGCTTAATTTGAGATCCTCCTATCTCATCTTTCCAGAATACTGGGATCATAGGCCTGTACCATTTGCTGCAAATTGGCCCTGCTGTAAATTTTTTGACATGGGATCTGAAAATGTTGCCTAGGGTAGTCTTCAACTCTTAGGCTCAAATCCTTTCAACCAGCCTCCTGAGTAGCTGAGACTAAAGGCATATACCACCACAACCACTTGTAAGTTTCTATAAATACTATAAATATACTATATGAAGTCCATACATAGAGAATCATGTATGCCATACTTCATATGGAATTTACAGGATTTCTCAGGGGTTAACAAATTTTGAATACAGAGGAGAAAAGAGTTACTGACATAGTAATGTAGATATGATAAAAAGAGCAGGGATCAAGGTCAACTCAGAGATTTGGAGACTGAACGGTGAAAGAACAAAGCTGCCACTGACTGCAACAGTTATAGTAAGGAGGAAGTGAATTAGAAGCTGGACCTGGTGGCATAGGCCTGTAATCCCAGCACTTTGGGAGACGGAGGCAGGAGGATGGCAAATTCAAGCCCAGCCTAGGCAACTTAAAGTCAAAAATAAGGCTGGAGGAATGGCTCAGCAGTTAAAGCACTTTGGTAAGCACTAAGTCAAGCACTAAGTACCTGAGTTTGATTCCCCAGCACAACATAAGCCAGACATGGTGGCACACACCTGTAATCCCAGCACTTGGAAGGCCGAGACACGAGGATTGTGGTGAGTCCAAGGCCAGCCTGGGCTCCATAGTGAGTTCAGGACCAGCCTGAGTCGCAGAGCAAGACCCTGTCTCAAAAAAAAAAAAAAAGTCTAAATTAAAAATGGGATATAGCTCCAAGCAAAGAGCCTGGGTTGGATCCCCAGGATCACAAAAAAAAAAAAAAAAAAAAAAAAAAAAAAAAAAAAAAAAAAAAAAAAAAAAAAAAAAAAAAAAAGTGAGTGAGATAAAGGTCAAGGGTCAGGTACACGCTGACTCTGAGATGACTCTTAGAAAGCCTCCCCTGCAACTTGCCAGTGGAGACAGTGAGGGGGTAGGAGAAAGCAGGAGCTGGAGTCCTGGAGTCCAAGGCCGAGGTCTGGGTTGAAGAAAGCAATGTAGGGACTATCAGAATACAGACTGGGATTCAGAGCTATTAAGACAGAAGAGGATGGTGGAAAGAAAAGGCACGACCAGGACACACAGGAACACATTAAAATTATTAAGGAAGGACAAGGAAAAGGCATGACTAGAGGTGAGAGGATTGTGGGATCCTAGAAGCCAAGGGAGTCTGTCTTTCTGTCTTCTTTTTTTGAGACAGGGTTTCACTCCATAGTTCAGGCTGGTCCTAAACTCACAATGTAGCTGAGGCTGGCCTCAAAATCACAGCAATTCCCCTGTCTCAGCCTCTCAAGGGCTAGAATTGCAAGCATGCACCACCATTCCTGGCTAACTTTTATATAGAACCCAGAGTCCTGCACGTGCTAGACAAGTGCTCTAACCGTTAAGCAACACCCCCACTTCAAAGAAGTGTTTCGAGAGGGAGTTGCATCCAATGCATACGGCACTGTATCTGAGACTGGGAAGAGATGCAAAAGCCCAACATGATTTAGGAGAGTAGGACCCACAGAGCACTGTCCTGCTCTGTCATGTCTTAGGGCCACTCTGTCCACACACCCTGCACAGCATGAAGTGAGACTCTTAAACAGGACTCTGCTGAATGACTCACATCACCTTCAGCCCTCAGCAATGCAGGATTCACCTCTAACAACTTCTTCTCCCTCTTCTCTTCTCCCTGCCCCAACATCCCCTCTACTCTGCTCTGTTCTCTGAATTCCACCAGACTGACTACAGGGACCCTGTGCAGGTGCTCCCCCATTGTTTTCTTTCTATTATACTGCTCAATGGACACTGCCAGTCTGTTTCTTCTGCCAATACCTGGTATGGTCTCTAAGGCCAGGAACCTGTCTGTCACAGTCACTGTCAATCTCATGCTGTCTGATTCCAAAGAAGTCTCTCAGTAAAGCAGTCTCAGGCTACCTCCTCCACTCCTGTGCTCAGCAAGTAAGCTCTATGTAATGCAAAATCCAGACACCTGGACAGGATTGGGCGACAGCAAGTCCCAAGCCAGGCTGCTTAACCCTTAAATTACTTGGCTGTCTCCACTCTGACTACCCTTAGTGACCAACAGACAACTTCACTTAGGCTAGCACCAAAGCTTCCTCTGAGCACACCGCTACCTGAATCTCAATCTCTGCATACAGACCTGACCCCTCACATGTCCTCCATCTTAGAGCCTGTCCCAACTCACCACCACCCCTCCCTCCTTACCCTTACTCTTCATGCCCACCCTTCCCTCACTCCTAGCTTTTCTGACTCAGTTCTCATACTGGACACCTCTATGCTGCTCCTCCTCCTCCTGGGTCCTCAGCGAACATCTGGGTGAGGTGCCTCATCAATGGCCTTCAATTCTGGACTGACACAACATCCTCCCAACTCTGCTCACGTCACACACTGACGTGGCCTGGTGCTCTAGGGCAGCTGGGATGAAAAGACCACTCCCTTCCCTTGGACTCTGGGATACCACTTTCCTCTGATCTTCCTATTGCTCCAGCCCACATTTGGGTCCTAGAATTCCACATGCTCTGGATGATCCCAGAACTTTACCTCTGGTTTTAGTAAGAATCTAGACCTCTAACCCTGAAAGAGCAGGCTCTCAGGCCCTCTCCTGGGCTCTTGGGCATGCTGGATAAAACACTCCAAAGAAGCTCACATAAGATACTGAAATGTCTCTTCTTGTCACAAGACCATTAACTCCCCCAGAAGTACCTCTCTCGACTTTGCAACAAACCTCAGGCATGTATCCAGTGGGTCTGAGCTTTCTTTTTTCTTTTTTCTTTTTTTTTTTTTAAGATAGGGTCTTGCTCTGCTGTCCAACCTGGTCCCAAAGTCGCTATGGAGTCCAACTGCCTCAAACTCAAGGCAGTCCTCCTGCCTTAGCCTCCTGTGTGCTGGGATTACAGGTATATGCCACCACGCCCAGCTTCTGTGGTACTGAGAACTGAATCCAGGGCCTTGGGCTTGCTAGACAAGTGCTTTATTGCTGAGCTACACCCGCTCCTGCACTTTTTGTCTTTCCAGTACTGGGGATTGAAATCTGGGCTTCTCTATCCATGAGCTACATTGTCAGATCCTCATGTGCACTGTTCTGAAGTGGACCAATTCTGGATCTGTCACTCACCCAGCCGAGCCTAGCACAGAAAAAAGACAGTGAGAAGAAAAGCCGGTCTCTACCTGAATAGTGGTGCCACTGGGACTCAAGCAGCAGGTCTGAGGGACCATCAGGGGCCCGGGAAGGACCACCTTCTGGAAGTGGCAGCAAAGGAGACCGTTCCTGGAGGGGCCTGTGAGGAGAGACCTGTCAGGAGGGGAAAAAACAGAGGTCCCCCAGAGCCTCCAGGGAAAGGGCCTGGCCACTCACCCAGGGCTTTCCTCTCCAGGATTATCCAGGTCAAGAACTCCACGCACAGTAGGCGTTTTCATCCTCACCCGGCTAAACCTGGAGGGGAGGAACCATGAGAAGGCTGAGCCGCCTCTCTTCCTCCCCTGGCCTGCTATCCCAGCATTAGCATGCTAACTTACCCACTGCTGCTGAGCCCTGGATCTTGGGGAGTATCCTCTAAGGACTCCCCATCTTCATCCAGCCGGGCTGTTTTGGTTGGGGGAGGTGCTGGCTGGGAACGGCCAGAGAAGGTTGATACCCTCTTGACACGGATGGCCTGGCGGGGTGGACTGGGAGGCCCACTGCTAAATACCAGTGTCAGAGGTGGTGGGGGTGGAGGTGGGGGTGGGGCAGGGCGAACTACTCCTACCACTGGTAACACCCCAAGCAGAGGTCCTGGGGGCAGAGTCCAGGAGGTGGGAGCTGTGGGGGGAATGGTAGGTGGCAGAGGTGGCTGTTTTACTGGGGCTGGGACAGGTTCGGTTTCCCCAGCCATCTTCACAAATACTTGTCCCAGCTTGTTGACAAGGATGATTTTGGATGTGGCGGGTTTAGGGGGCTCAGGAGCAGGGCCAAGGCTTAACACCCGGACTCCTGGGGCCCCAGGGAGCCAGGCAAATGTCCGGGTGGGGTCCGCTGGGCTAGGGGGCAGGCCTTGAGGGGGCTGGCTGCCATTGGTCAGGGGAGGTGCTGGAGGAAGTGAGTCCTCTCTGGGACCAGCAGCCCCCTCCCCAGGCCCTGCTAGGTTCTTCAAAACAAAATCCACAATTTCTGATGGCAAGTCCTCAGGAGGTCGGGCCCTGTCCCCTGCAGTTCCAAGGACTCCAGCTCGGCCCACTCCTGGCCCAGAAGGAGGAGTTCCCTGGCCTCGGGGCTGCTGGACCGCCTCAGCCTCACTGTCTGTTCCATCATCCACTCCATCCAGTTGCTCGATTCTGGGGACTCCAGGGAGGGGGCCAGGTGCCAGGGCCGGGCCAGACACCACAGTCACAGGGAAGTGGACGTAGTGGGTGGTGGGGCTGCCCTCCTCCTCTGAGCTGTCTCCTGGACCCCCATGGCTGCTCCCCACTGCCCCTGCAGCCACAATCTCTTCCTGGAACGGCTCAGTTCCCAGCAGACTGGCTGCAAAGTCCAGGTCAGCAGCACTGAGTCCTGACACAACCTCCATGTCCTCAAAGTCTGGGCCCAAGTCTTCAGGGGGTGGTGGAGATGGAGCCAGGCCAGGGGGAGCCAGCTCCCCTGAGGTAGGTGTGAGGGCTGTAACAAGTGAGGTAGGAGGGGGCACCCTGAGCTGAGGGGAAGTTCTGAGAGGAGGAGAGGCCCGTCGTGATGGTGGTAGCCTGGGGGTCAGGGGGCTAGGACGACGGGAGCGCCTGGGAGGAGCTGGGAAGTCCGGGTCTCCCACTGTCGGGATATGGTGGGTCAGAGAAGATGGGCTTCCTGTGGGGAAAGTGTCAATGTCAGCCAGCAGTTCTGGCCTTCCCAGGTCCACCCTCCCTTGGATATTCCCCAGTGCTCACCAGGGGAGGGGAGGGGGCCAAAGGAGACACCCCCCAAGGGCCTCCGTGATGGCGAGTAGTTGGGCACTTTAATTCGAGCCCCCGAGAAGGAGCGGGGGGCAGGAGGGGGGGCGCTGTTTGAATCTGGTCGAAGTGGGGGGTCCAGATTCTGAACAGGTGAATGGTGCTCAGGAGCTCCATGGATTAGGGCATCTGTATCTGGTGATGGGATCTCATGATCTAAGGGCTCTGAAGAGGCAAGAGAAATGCATTAGGTGTGGCAGGAGCTTTTTAATCAATGCCTCTCATCACATGCCTCCCCTTCTTTTAAGCCAAATGGGTCTTTAGGGCCTCAACCCTGGCCGGGTCCAACATATGTGTCTCTGGTTGTCAACTGGGCTCCAAATCCCACTCATGACATTTGCAACACCCCACATATACCAGTGGCTTGGGTCCCTTCATAACCCCACCCTCCCATCCTCTGCCATCGCCGTTTCTCGGCTGCCTACTGCTCTGAGACAGACCCGCGTGTCACAAGTGGCAATGCCCCTTCTCTAGCATGGCCAGTCCTGTCACTTCCTTACCTGCTCTGTGCTCCTTACCACATCAAACACATCAGCCCCATCGCAGTGCTCGGGGCTCCTCCATTACCTAGCCTCACCCAGCCTTTAAAAGCTGATCGCTAACTTCTTCTCCCAACATGACCTTGTCTCCAGCCAGGATGGATGCATCTTCCTCACCCTCCCAATTTTGTGTCATGCACCAACTTGGAATAAAGTTATCATCCACAAGCAATCCAAATCTGTTCTTCCTGTACAGCCAACAATGATCTCTCCCTTTACTAATCTCCAAGACCATTCTTTGCTCTGTGCCATCTACCTATCAGTTATAACCTTCTCTGCCAGCAGGGCACAAGGGTGCCAGTTGGGAAAATAACAGATCCAGGTTCAAATACTGTTTCTACAACTGTGTTTACCACAGACAGCAAATATCCCCCTTGAGTGTAGTACAGCACAGTGTGCACCCTCCCCAGAGGGTGGAGTATATGTAGTCCTAATTCGTGAGGCCAGAAGTTGCTTCCTATGACTGCCCACTAGTCACCGTCCCCCTGAAGCTAGCTCTCACCTTCTCAATCCTTGAGAAATGCTGAGCATAGCCTATGGAACACAATGCACAGCCCACAAGTTATGTCTTATTGTCTTGCAACAGATAAAAATCAAGCATTCTGGAGTTTCTTAAAGGGATTAGGGGAATAGGGACTAGTAGGTAACTGTCTGAGGAAAGTAACATTCAGGTAAAAGAATGAGGCAGTATCAAAGCCATACCTGAAGAAGGGGCGGGGCTGTGCACAATTGTCTGGTTCTCCTCTGCTGCTTCTAAGTGAACAGGCTCTTCCCTTGGCCCCCATGGCCGATACTCTAAAATTCGGCACCGATACCAGCAGCGCCTCCGAGCATCCACTGTACTCCAGTACAGACGAGAGCACCTGGAGGGCAGATGAGAGGGACAAGAGAATTAGAACAACTTGAGAAATGGGATCCAGCCCTGGAGGACCCCATGCTCACTGATAACCCATGGAATGCTCACTGGTAGCCAATGGGAAAGAGCCGTCCCTCACAGTCCGAGAGATCAGACAAGGTACCCAGGGAGTCAATTCGGATGGAGCCTGTAAGTACCAAGAAGGCGTTAGAAGGGGAAGGCCGGGCAAAGTCAGTTAGAGTAGGCAAGACAGCAAGTGGCTTACCAATGAGCACATTTATGGCATCAGGTTCAAGCCCTGTCAAGAACTTCCGCTTAAAGTTGATACCCTCAAAGTCTACATAGACTCGGCGAAGAACATCAAAACCATCTGGGGTCACGATCTCCTGAGAGGTAGAAGGCAAATGGGACCGCTATATTGGCCGGGGCTGACAGAATATGGGGGGAAAACTAGGTGAGGACTGAAGGGACAGAGGCTTAGACTTCAGGGTTATAAGAACAGGAGGCACTAAGAGAGATGTGAGCTTGTCTCCCCTACTACATGGGCCTACCTTGCCATCTAGAAGGTCTGTGTGTTTCTGGCAAAAAACTTTCTTGTCATCCTGGAAAATGCAGTAGCTGGCCCGGGCACACATGAAGTGGAAGTTGCTGAGGCAGGAGGACAGGCAACAGCCCACTGTGGCACCAGGCTTCAGACAGAGCTCACAGCGCTGCAAGGCAAAGGGGCTGCTAAGGGAGTAGCCCTGGACCAAGTCTGATCAGCAGCACAGCCTCCGAAACTCTGCTTAGGCCTATGTCTAGCTCAAATCCTCCTCCCAAATGCACCCTGGGCAAGGCAAACATCCACACTATTTCAGTTTTTCATTTTTTTCTCAGTATGAGGACTGAGTCTGGGGTACACTGAGCTATATCCTCCAGCCTTCTGTCCACTTTTTTCCCCAAGTATGGATCTTTGCATTGAACGACATGTCCTAGTCCATTTTTTAAATCTGAGAACATGTGTTAAGGTGCTAAATTGGCTGAGCTGGACCAGAACTTGTAATCCTCTTGCTTTCAGACTCCCTAAGTGCTAAGATTACCAGTGTGTGCCATTACACTTGGCTCCCTGGCTCTTTTTAAATACTTTCAAACTTTTTTACCTTTTTTGCAGTATAGGGAATTGAACCTATTGCCTCCCACTGAGCTGTATCTTCACCTCTCTTTTATTTACTTTTTATTATTTTTTTTTCCAAGCCAGGGTCTTGCTCTGATAGCCAGGATGGTCCTAAGCTCACTATGTAACTCAGAATGAACTCAACCTCACGGCAATACTCCTACCTAGCAAATGCTGGGATTACAGGTGTACCCCACTACACCCAGCTTCCTTTTTTCAAATATGACCTCAGTTGTCCCTTCTGGCTGTGAACTTGAATCTTTATGCCTTAGCCTCCTCGGTAGCCAGTGTGCTACCGTGCCTGGTTATTTCAGATATTTTGGAAGCTAAGCACTGTAGTAAAAAGACAGTAACATTAACACTTACTGAGTGGCATTTCCTGTATTCCCCATACTGTTCTAATGTGGAATCTGTTGTATTCTACTTAGTCCTCACAACTGCCCCTGAAATAGGTATCTATCATTCAGTTCCCAACAGAGAGAGATTGACTGTATACTCTGAAGGACCCTGCCCAAACACAACAGAGAGTGGAAAATTTTTAGGGTGGGTGAGGTGGATGGTACTGAGGATCAAGCAAAGGACCTTCACACTGCGCTCCAACCCCAGACCATTTTTTAAATTTTTTATTTGGAGACAGGGTCTTGCTAAGTCATTAAGTTACCCAGGTTGGGCTCAAACTTATGATCTTCCTCCCTCAACCTCCCAGACCACTGGGACTATAGGCTTTAGGCACCAGACCTTACAAGGAATGAGGATTCTGACCCAGACAGTGCCTCATTCCAAGAGGGCAAAGTGAAAGTGAAATGCTACATGGTGGGAAAACATCCAGCATAACTCCAATCAACCAGAGAAAGTCTAGCTTTTAGTGTCTTGGGGTTCAAGCCTAGGTAACAGCAAGGGGATATATAAGAAAAAAGCTGCTATCACCTAGCACCTGAGTCCTGGGAGAAGCAAAAAGTAACCAAGAACCAGCAGTAAAAAGAACAATGGCAAAATAGTGAAATAAGAGCTCTTGCTTCTAAACAGAACCTGAGGCCTGTCTCCACCCAGGCCCAGAACTTACCATCTGCCTTCCACGAGCCACAGCAGCATGCACATTCTTGAGAGAACCATCATTTTCCTCAAATACTTCAGCTGACCAAATGGCACAATTGACATGTGTCCATTCATTCTGTCCAATGTACAGGAGCCGCCCCGCTTCCTGGGGACAGAAGAAGAGAGACGTGATGGTGGTGGCTCCAGGAAACAGACCCCATAACCTGGGACTTCTGGCAGCAGCACTCACCTTAGAGTCTGCATCACCGTATTTGAGGCAGAGTGCACACTGACGGGGGTCATCCAGGTGGGAAAAAGCAGCCGGATCCTTGCCCTGAAAAGCTGGAAAAGATGTGGAGAGGCAAGTCCAAGAATCAAGATCTGAGGTTTGGCTCACTGACACAGGGGCACTGGCTTCAGCCCCCACTTCCCAGTACCTGCTGATGGATTGCCTGGAGGCTGCCCTGATTCTGGGGTCTCTGGTTCCTGCTGTCTCCACTGAGCATATACATGGTCCAGTGAGGGAGGCAACACCGCATTGGGGAGCACACCACTGTGGACAGGCAAGGGTAGCACCTGACATGTCTAACAAGGGCAGTAGAACTGGGCCCACCGACAACACCAGCCTAAAAATGCCATGACACCTTTCGTTCTCTCTTCACATGGAGTTGCTCTCAGTCCTCTAAATAAGCCAGGCCTTCTGTGGCACCTTTGACTTATCAAATGCTAATACTTTTGCCTGGAATGTTCTTCTTCTACCTCTCAGCTCAGATACCACCTCTTCCAGGAAGGTACTTCTGATCCCCAGGTTCTAGCAGGTGCCTCCTCTGGGCTCCCAAGGCTCCCTAGGTTTCCCCATCACCACCCTGACCATCTTGGTCATTAGTGCCTGCCCAGCCCTACAAACATGACTACTGTGAGCAAAGTCCAGCCTTACTTGTTCACTGCTGTCTCCCCAACTGCCTCACACAGGTTAGAAATAAAGTAGCAGCTAACTAAACAAGCTGAGCCTTTGCTAGTCTGGAGTCACTGGAGAATCTGCCTGGTTCAGCCACCCTCCTTTCCAGAATCAACCTTAATTTAGTTCCTCTTCTATTCTCAGCCCAATTTGAGTCCCAGATTCCCAGGTGCCCTTGCCTTTGCCCTCACTCCCTGGTCCCCTCCTGCTACCCAGCCTTGCTCACTTTGGCAGCCGGGTACTCCGTCGCCAGTACTTGGGGTCGTGGGCGTCGAACCAGCCGAACGCAGATTCTAGCAGCTGGGGAGTGGGTTAACAGGATGAGAAGAACTGGCTTCCCCAAAGAGATAGTGGGGGTGGGGTCTGAAGGATCCATTCTCTCCCCCACCACTACCACCAACAGGTATACCCCACCCGAGCTCACCTTCAGTAGCAGCCCCTTCATCTGGCTTCCAGCCCGGCGCTCTGGGGTCTCTCCTTCCGAGTGCCTCATCAGGATACTAACCATGTCCTCCATGAAGCTGTGCTGTAAGGGAGTTTGTCAGAGTCTTGAATCCCATTCCCAACCTCCAGCCCTGTCCCTATTCTCAACACCTATCTGCTTCTCCCGACACTTCACTCACCACAGACTTATAGTGGCCTTCTTCAAAGCGCTGACCCACAGACTGCAGATCGCAGGGTCCTGTGTGTAGCTGCTTCCCATCTCGCCCACACTGCAAACGAGGGAAGTCAGTAGGGCAGCTGACGGCCCAGCCCCGCCCACCCTGCCTACAAGGCCCTCCAGACCTGTGTGCACAGCAGTAGTGGACCTGCCACCTTCGAGCTCAGCAGGCCCTGAAGCACCTGACGCAGGCCCCCCTGCAAGGCCCCACTCAGGGCCTCTCGCCAGCGGGGCTGTGTGGCCCCCGCACATGGCCCACATGTGTACAGCACCGAGTCTGGTAGCCCCGAAAGGATCTCATAGTCTTCATCTAAACAGCAGGGGAGGAATGGAGAAAATGGTTTGTGAGTCTGTGAGGGCTCCTGGGAGCCCCTAGCCATCAAGGACATTTAGCCTACTTGTCAATCAAGGGCCTGCAGTGATTGCAGGGCTGAGGCTGTAGCTCGAGCACTCTGGCTACTCACCTGAGAGCCCCTCACACTTGGCATGCACCCAGTGGTCACACTGTGCGCACTGCATCATCTTGCTCTCATAGTCATTATCTTCATAGCAGCGTGTGCAGATTGGGCAGTAGTTTCCTGGAGGAAAAGATGCAGTAGTCAGAAGGGCTGAGGCTATCACCTGCTCCTCAGATGCCCTGTTCCGGGGCCAACCACAACCTGACAACTGCAGAGGCTGATTCTACACCAGTTCCAAAAAACGGGCTGAGATAAAGCCTCCTTCCTAACTCTATGGCCCAAGGACTTTAAAAGAAACAAACAAATAAACAAAAACAGGCCTTCCTAAGTATGTTGTCAAAACATAGCTAAGTTCTGATTTTCAAATTACCCTACAGAGATCTGAGGTCCAGGGAAAACATTAGGGATGCAAACACTGGGTCCCCAGCCCTATATTTCCACTGCCCATGGAGGAGCTTTGCATCCCTCTCTTATACGCGTACTAAAAGGACTACTATACAAAGTGCCCCAAGTCAAGGGAAAAATTCTGCAGGCAGAATACAGAAAACCACCTGTGTATCTACCTACTCGACCTTTTGCTGGTAGAGACCCTGCACGAAGCCCTACAGTCAGAAGCCTAGCCTACTCCCCTGCGCCCCCCACCAGGCCCCATTCTCCTGCCAACTCCCACCTTTTTCATAGAGCTGGGTGCATCTGGGGCAGAGGCTGTAATCTCCAGACCATTCAACGTCCCAATTCTTGCCTGGAGTTGCCCCACAGCTTTTACAGCGCACGCAGGCTGAACAGATCTGGGGGAGTAGGGTGACATCAGGAGGAAGCCAAACATCTGGCTAGAACAATATGAGAGGGAGATAGGTAGAAGGAGTGAAGGGTAACAGGTGCGGAAGGACAAGAAAGAGGAAAAAAGTACAGGGAAGACAGGAGGAGAAAGAAAGTAGCAGCAGACAGCAAGCTAAGGCAGGGAATCCATAAGCTCGTGAACCACGACATTCATCTCTGCACCTAAATCTTGCCTAAGCAAAGATCATTTAGAGGAAACTACCATATTCTGGAAGGGATCCCCAGCCCTGCCTTCTTCATGAAAATTCTGGTCTATGGCAATGTCTGAGAGAGGAAGGAAAATAATCAGAACACCAAAATGAAGGCGGTGGGCCTCATCTCTCACCCAGTGGCGCCGTTTGCGTGTGGCCCGGGTTGGGTAGCTGGGCCCCAAGCAGGCTGGGTGGTAGGCGTGACGGCAGCGCTCACACTCCAGAAGGTGCTGTGGGATGTTGGGGAAAGACAGCAATGGCAAGATCTCCAGAGAGGCTCCCCCTTTCTCCAGGCCTCCTCTTCCCCCAGGCTGGCCCGCATGTCCAAACCTTGGATCCTCGACCTTTGCGTCCACAGACATGACAGAACTTGCAGCGGCGGCAACACCAGGTGTCATGATGCTGGGGCAGGGGCCGCTCTGCCTCCTCCAGGCAGAATGGGTGGAAAGGGTCACAGCAGACTTGGCAGAACACCAGCTGGGGGTTAGACACAGAAAGCAAATGATGGAAAGCATGAGACTAGAAGGCCAGGGAACAGGACTTGGCTGAGAACCCAAGCAGCTGGTCGAGAAGGGTCAATGAAGACCCGGGAGGCTGTGGATAAAGGGACAGCACCAACCTCATGTAGGCCTTTGCTGGCACATAGCAAACACACCATTGGTGGTCCCCCTGGGACGGAAGTGAGCACGCTCAGGCCACCCATCAGCCACACATTCTCTAGGTCACAATCCTCCTGGGGGAAGAAAGAACACAGGACTGAAAACACAAGTCAGATCCATCCTTAAAGCCTGGCTGCTCTGACAAAATCAACAAGCTTCTTCCGATCACAAGTCAAGTAAACTGTCCCTCCAGTGCTATACCTTAAAATCCACTCTGACCCGGTGCACACCATCAGGAGACTTCTGTTTTCCAGTCCAGCCATTAGGAAAAGAGGTAAAAGAGCCAGGACCCAAAGCATCCTAGGGAAAGAAGTGGAACTGATCAGCGGTTGTCAGCCTCACCCTCTCTGCTGACTCCTAACTCCCCCCAAACCAAAGAACCCTGTCTTTTGCCCAAATCCCACTTCACTTTCCAAACAGGCAAGGCCTTCCTCATCCCTCAGGGCCTGCCCTCTGGTATGGACACACCATAAAACTCAGGTGTGCCCGTCACTCTGACTTGCCAGGTTGCTCCTGGAGGGCAGGAGCCATGCCTCACACAGGGCTCAAGGTTCTCGGAGCGGGCCGTGCTGACCTTGTCCAGGCGCCTTCGGGCCTTGAGCTGCAACACAGGCTGTAAGGTGGGTTTGCGGGGCCGGCTCTGTTCCTCTGGTTCTGGCACTGGCAGCTCTAGGCAGGACATAGGACCAGTGAGATCCTTCTTTTCCGCGCCCCATAGCCCTCTTCTACAACTCCAAAATGTTACCTATGTTCCTAAGGCATTCTCTAAGTAACCAAGACCTACAAGGATGTCCCGTCGGCCTTGCTCAGTGAGTTAAGAACCTTGTACCAGTTCCATGCGTCCTAAAACTGCTCTCTGCCATGCTCTTGGATACACTAATAAGAGTTCTGGGTCTGGGGGTTCATCAAACTGGGATTCAAGGGGATACAGCGCGGTGGTACAGTGCCCACCTGGCAGACACAAGGCCCTGGGTTCTATCCCCAACACCACAAAACAAAACAAAACCATACAAGACAGGTTGACACAGAAAGCATCCAGTGGTTCGCACCATTTTCTCTGGGAGTTCGACGCCGAGGAGCAGGAGGGCCCCCAGGCTCTGAGTCATCTGAGTCCTCGAAGATATCATAAGAGGGTCGTTGTTTGACGCAGCGCCGGGCTGACTTGCGCTGCAGTAGGAGGGAGTCCTGCTCCTCCGGTCCTGGGGGGGCCACCACCTCCTCCCGGGGACCCCCAGCTCCCGCCCCCCGGCGTGGGCCTGGAGGGCCAGGGGAGGCCTCAGGAGATTCATCGGAATCCCACGGCAATAGAGTCTTCACTATCGTCCGGCCTGTGGGAACAGAGAACTAAGTTGGGTTTCGGTTTAGCCAGGGAGGGATATGAAACACAGGGACAAAGGAAAACTAGGAAAATGCTGGGCAGAAGAAAACAAATACGGAAGAGACACAAACACACTTGGCAGAAATAAAAGACAAGGTAGAGAACTGCAAAGAGGGAGACCAAAGAACATGTGTTTCTCTCCATAGCATAAATCAACAGAAGTTTTGTGTAGAAGCAGTTCTCAAACCTTTTACCTTTTTTTGCCAGTCGTTCCATCTTCCGAGCCTCTATCTTGTCACACTTCCGGTATCTGGGGAGGGGAGCAGCACGTCACCAGGGTAGGGGACTGGTGGTCTGGGGGAAGAGAGGAAGCTCTCCACAAGGATGCCAATCCCACTGCTCTAGCTGGGCAGAAAAGGAAGGGGCTAGGGTAGAAGGCCTGATGACTGACAATCCCGGGCAGCAACGGAGGCCACACCCCAGCTACTCACACACAGCACTGCTTCTTGGTGTTAGGGCCCCCAAACTTGGGCTTGTCTAGGCAGTTGACACAAGACCCACAGTCCTGCACACGAAGACAGCCCCGACAGTGTCCACACCGAGCCATCCGCATCTTCTTGCCATGGTGGGAGGGCAGTGAGCGCCGGGGTGTATGGGCCAGGGCCCCTCCAGACCCAGCAGGCTCCAAGTCTCCCCCAGGCCCTGCTGTTTCCACCTTTTCTTGCTGGGACCGGGATGGGACACTCTCAGTCTCAGATGCTGAGGATGTATCTATTGCACCAGAGGGAGGAGATGGAGCCACAGGACCACTAGGCAGCCTATCTATATCCCCATTCTCCTTCAGATTTCATTCAGTCAGCCCTCTGACCCCCACTACCCCACAATGGTAGGTTCTAGATGCCCCCAATCCAATCTCCAACCCACCTGCCACCTAGCCAAAGCCCCCAATACAGTCCCTTCTCTCCTAAGGCTTCTGGTGTAACTGCTCACCCCCAAACTTGACATGGCTGTCAAGCCTCTCCACCACACAGCCCCCTACCCTCTGTGGTGAGGTCCTGCCGATCCCGGAGAGGGAGGGCACTGAGGCGGGGGACATCTTCAGGTACCATGGCCCGGGCCTGACCTAGAGCCACAGCAGCATGACGGCAGACATGTTTGATGCGGGGGCCTTGCACAGGGGACTCAGGGCCCTGGGAGAAGAGAAACCAGTAATACACACAGGGAGTTGGTCCCTGTGCTCCTAGGGCCAGGCTTCTTCAAAGGATGCCCTCCTCCCACTACATACCGAGGCTCGTTCTCTCTTAGCTTCCACAGACTCATCTTCAGACCTGACACTGCCTCTGTCTGGGGTTTGCTTGACAGTCCCTACAGCCTCCTCCATCTGTTCTCCAGGGCTTGGCTGGTAGGGAAATAAACAGGGTCAGGTGCTGGAAAGTGAGGCCAGGTGGGGACAAAGAAATCAAACAGGAAGGGGGAGAGTTAGGGATGCCAGGGGACTGGGAAAGGACTGGTTGTGAGGGTGTGTTGCAGAGTGTTCAGTGGGGCAACTGGGTGGAGGAGGCACAGGGGTCTGGCCAAAATTCCGTGCTTACCGGCATTGATGCTGCCACCTTTTGCTGCTGCTGCTGCTGGTCAATCTTGAATAGCTGCACTTTGGCTCTCTTGAGGAGGCTGAACATTTTCTCCTCTACCCCAGATAGTGGTAGTGAACTCAGGCTTGCAAGCCGGGCCTTTTCCAGGGTCGGTGTGTGCTGTGGTACTGGCTGTGGCTGCACTGGTGGCAGTGTCTGGGGCAAAAGCGGGGGCTGCAAGGCCTGCAGAGGCTGCTGTAGCTGAGCCGGAGGCTGCTGCCCGTTGCTCAGAGCCGGAGACCCATGCGGGGGCACCTCGACCTTAACAGGAGTGGTGACCACAGGAGCAAATCGAGGCAGGCTGAGGTGGTTGGTGCGGCCCACTGCCCGTGGCTCAGGCTCAGCTGGAGAGTCATCGGCAGGAGGAAGCTCTGGCTCAGGGGCTTCAGGAGCTCCAAGAGGAGTAGTAAGCACCGATTCATAGATCTTCAGGTGGGCTTCACTTGGGGTAAACTGAGGGGCCCGAAGGAGCAGAGGCCTCCGGGAGGGAGTAGCAGGGGCAGGAGGTGGGGATGGGACTGGTGGAGGGGCAGGAGGAGGAGGGGGCAGCTCCCGGGTTAGTGAGGTCCAGCGAAATGTGGGTTCTCTTAGGATGGACCGTCTCTTCTCAGGGAGTGGGACTGGGGTAGATGGAGGAGTTGGGGCACGTGGCGGAGAAGGAGCCGGTACTGGTTCCTGGGGAGCTAGAGGGGAGGTGGTAATGGGAGGTCGGAGAATAGGCGAGACCTCTACCTTTAGGGGCTTGGGGGGGTCTTCATCCATAAATCGCCGAGGTGTCTTGATGACACGGGAGGAGCGGGCACTCACCACAGGCATAATAAACTGCCGGATATTCTTCAGAAAGGTGGTACTTTTGGGGGCCACACTGGGACTGTCTTCCAAAGGGCCTCCCATGGTGGTACTAGGGTTTAGAACAGGAGGAGAGGTGCCTTCTGGCCCTGCCCGAGCGGCCTCCCGCTCTGCCCGCTGGCTAGGAGTCAGGGGAGGCCGGCCCCTCTTCCTAGAGCACATAACAGGGACAGTAGGAGGAGGGGATTCTTCCTGTTCCTCTGGGGCTGGAGTTGGTGGAGTTGGTGGTGGTGGTGGGGACCCTGGGGGTGGGAGAGGGCAAAGCGGAGGTGAAGGCGATACTGAGGGAGGTGGGAGGGGAGAAGGAGAAGGAGGAGCCAGAGGAGTCAGAGGCGGTGATGGTGATGGTGGCTTTGCCTCTTCCTTTTCCGTGGCTATCATCTCTTCCTCAGCCACAGTTTTCTCTTCCTTCTCTTCTTCCTCATCATTGTTTTCTTCTTTCTTTTCTTCTCCCCCCTCCTCCTCCAGCTTCTGTTCCTGCTTTTTCCAACAAGAATCCCCTCCCTGTTCAGCACCAGCGTTTCTTTGGGGGTCATCCTGCCAGCTTTCCCCATGCTGACCTTGACCCTGTCCTGATTCAAGTCCCAAGGACAACTGTTCCATCTTCTTGTTTTTGGCTTGTGGAACAAACCTGATCAGAAGGGGGAGCCCGCCTCGGCCTCTGCCCCTGCCTCCACGACCTCCTCTCCCAGACTGTCCTCCGCGTTTGGGGGTCCCAGGTCCTGGGCCAGGCCCCTCCTTGCACTTCCAGCTGCCAGTTCGGTGTTTTACTGGAACCACAGGAGGCGGGGGCTCAGGTTTAGGGATTGTCACAGCCGCTTCTGCTACTACTACTGCTGTTTGTTGTTTCTTCCGGCAGGGGCCTGCTGGCCGTCCAGGAGGCCGTCCCCGAGACCGACGGGGGGTGGAGGGCTCACAAGCCCGACTCCGGGGGGCTGGAGGTGCCTGGGGCCGCCGGAGAAGTTCAGTCAGTGCCTGCACCATCCGTTCTGTGCCCTCCTCACCCCGTTTCCGAGTAGGGTTCTTTGGGGGGGCAGGAGCCACTTGTGCTAGGCGAGGAGGAAGGGGGGTCGTCTTATGCTTGCGGCCCCGACCTCGTGGGGCTCGACCTAAAAGGAGAATAGGTGTGGGGAGACAGGTCAAGCTGGCACTGCAGATTGAGGAAGGTGCCCTGGGAGGGCAGGGACTAAGTCTCACTTTTCTGTTTCCCCCACAGCCCAGCCTAGATTTAGGACTCTGAACACAGGACACACTCAGTAACTGATGGAGCCTAGTTGAACAAGGAGAGCTGACATAAAGGGAAAGAAGAACATTCTTGTAAAACTACTCTTGTAAAGGAGGTAGAGTTCCCCCATCACTCACCTCGCTGGGATCGAAGCGCAGAGCGCAGGGAACTGGGGGCCACATCTTCATCTGAATGAAAACCCTGAAACTCCTGATTTAGGGGACCAAGGGTGGAGGGGAGAAACAGCAGTCAGTGCCAAAGCCCTGGTTCCAACTGGGACTCAAGTGTTGAGGAAAATCCCCAGCTTCCCTCTTA
Organism: Ctenodactylus gundi; assembly: GCA_004027205.1. Classification (NCBI taxonomy): domain Eukaryota; kingdom Metazoa; phylum Chordata; class Mammalia; order Rodentia; family Ctenodactylidae; genus Ctenodactylus; species Ctenodactylus gundi. The sequence goes on along the minus strand of PVKB01002487.1, from coordinate 133,183 downwards.
ATGTGCCCTGCTTACTTATTTATTTAAAAAGAAAAAAAGTCAGAATGGAGTAGAAAACAGGGTCTCTTCTCAAGGATGAAGGCACAAGCCATTTCTGAACTCTCACCCCAGTGCAGACCACAGCTGCACAGCCATCACTGATTTGGTAGCCCAGAAGAAAAAAGACCAGGGTCTCCTTGGGTCAGGCAGTGGCTTTGTCCACTGAAGGCCAACTCCAGCTCAGAACAAAATGGGACCTCTATTTACACTCTTTTAGGCCATGGTTTCTTCTTGAATGAAACTGGAATAGGGACACCCCAGTGGGCAAAAAGAGAGGGGGATAGCAAATGGCTCACTTTTTCAGGATCCACTCTGAGCCCTCTGGTGATTTCTAACTAACCAATACAACCCGCACTATGCTACCTTTTCTCAAAGTCTAGGGCAGAAAGCTCAAGTTCACTTCGGACCTGTCAGACTCAAGGCTTAGCCTTTATTCCACTCCTCTTCAACCAGTGAGCAGTCCACCACCCCTCTACCAGACCTCGGAAACTGGGGGACTGGTGAACCGGGGATATGTCAGAGTAAGGAGCAGACCCGAGGTTAAGAAGAGCCCAGACAGCTCCAGCCCGGTTCCACCACCGCCACACCACCGCTGTCAACCACTACTGGCCGGACGAGTGGTGCTCGGGCTTGCTCACCCACACTGCCACTGCCCTACCTTCGCTACCGAGAGAGATCAGCTCAGGACACCTCGGGAAAGCCTGCCTGGAGCTGGGCGCCCGGCTGCAGCCAGGGCTTCCCTATCGGCTTCCAGAGGCCCTGTCCGCCCGAAGCTCTCTGCAGCCCTCCTCCTCCCGTGTCAGTCTTCGGAACCCCTCCTCTCCGCAGCAGCCCCGGGCACCCCGCTTCCTATGCCACCCTTCGGGGCCACCCGGAGCGGGGGGAGCCCCTAGCCTACGCCCCGCCCGGCGCCGGGGACGCCTCCGACCGCCTCACCTCATCGTTGGACTCCCCGTCACTGCTCTCCTCGTCCGGCACGCAGCCTCGGCTCGAGCCCCAGCCGCGGCCCCGGCCCCGGCCCCGGCCCCGGCCTCGCTGGGCGCGCGGGCCGGCCCACAGGCGCTGCAGCCGGCGCAGGCCCCGGCGGAATCCCAGCAAGCGGAGCAGGGCCGTGTCCTCCCCAGACTCGGTTCCGCCCGGCCCCGCAGCGCCGCTGCCGCGCCGCAGAGGCACCCGCACTCTTTCGGCCCCGCTGCCCCGTCCCCCCCGGCCCCCGCCCCCGCCGGAGCCGCGCGGCCGACCCGGAAAGCGGCCTCGCGCGGAGCCAGGCCCGGGGCAACTGCCGCCGCCCGCCGCCGCCGCCATCTTGGCACCGTGAGAGGGGCCGGGGAGGCCGGGGGAGGGGCGGCCCGTGCGCAGGCCGGGGGGAGGGGCGGGGAGGAGGGGCGAGGCGGGCAGGCTGCGGCTCACGACAACAAGCAGCGCCGCCGCCGGGCGGGCCACGCGCTGGGCACCACGGGACCGGGAGTCCGGGGCCGGGGTCGTCCCTCTCAGCCGGCACCTGAAGAGCCCCGACCCTGCGTCGCGGCCCGAGCGGGGGCGAGCCGCACAGGCCTCCGGGAAATGTAGTCCTGACGCCTCGCTCCTTCCGCCGGGAGGTCGGGAGCGAGGGCTGCGACTCCGGGGTCCCAGACCTGACCCCAGAAAGCCAGCTCCGGGTCTCCCGGAGGCGTGGTCCGCGTCTCAGACTCCTCCCATTGTTTTGGGGGAGGCGGTGGCCCCGCGGACTACCGCTCCCAGAGTGCCGCCAACCTCGGACCCTGGGAACCGGGTAGTCGCTGGGAAGTGAAGTTAGCCACCGTCTGGAGGCGTGAGCTAGTGAAGGGGCGACAGCAAAGGACTAGTCTCCGGTCCACGCATTATCAGACGGCGGTTCCTCTTGGCGCGGAGGGAAGAAGAGACACCGGAGAGGCGCGTCTCGTGGACTTTGTGCCCAGGGAGAAAGAAGAGACAGGTGGCCAAAAGCAGGGCCGGAGCATGCTCTCCCCTCCGCCCTGGGCCGGACGCACACATGTCAGAGTCCGAACGCCGTCGACTGCTGTGAAAGAGACCGGTGTCTTGGGACTCTCACCGGTAGCCCCCACCCGCGGGCTTGTTCCGCAGTTCGCCGGGACACCGAGCCCTTGGGGCGATGCCTCGCGAGGAGTTCGGAACACCCTGGGGCTTGGTGGGCATGAATGTAGGTCCCTCTGCTCAGTGTACGGACGTCCGCCAGGGGCCGCTACAGGACAAGGGCCCAAGCGCGGGTGCAAGTCTGAATTCGTGCTAACCAGACAGTGCAAGAAACTTTATTGTGGCGATGCAAACGACAGAACCCATACATTTGATCTCTCGAGCAAACCACAGTGCCCTCGCCACTCAGGGGCTTGCTAGCCCAGGCTTCTGCCACCCGCTGCCCGCCGGAAAATAGCCGGTGTTCTACAACCGAATTTGCTGAAGTCGCAGGGCCTCAAGAGCAGCAGTGCCGACTTAGAAGTCAGCTGGCTCGGCTTCCGCTCATCGATTAGACTCCTGACCAGAGAGGCTACTGATACTCCTTCAGGTGGTGGTGAAGGAGGGACTGCCAGCAGAGGTCATGGCCCGAGACAGCCTTGAGGAGGAGGAGGAAGAGGAGTAGAGAAAAGTGGAGCGTATGGTCCATCCTGGCGGGAGCTGGTTGGGCGAGTGGCTGCGCATATGTGTCTGCATGGAAGCCAGGCTGGGGCGTCCGGCCCCGCACAGAGGGCAGCGGTAGGGAGCGGCCCCGTGTGTCCGCAGGTGCTTGGTCATGGCGGAGAAGTCTCGGGAGCGCTGAGGACAGAGGCTACAGGAGAAGGGCTTCTCTCCTAGAGTGGGTGGAGGGAGAGGGCAGGTAAAGGAAGGAAGGGGCGAAGGTTGGTCAAGCTTAGAGTATATGGGCCGAGACCTAAAGAAGGAACTGTGCTGCAGCCGCTGGCAGGGATTCAGGAGCGGCGGACCAGAATTGGGAAGGAAGCAGACAAGTTACATTGGGCGTGGCGCCTGTACCTGTGTGGACTCGGTAGTGCGTCTCCATCTGATGCTTGAGTGAGAACCTCTTCCCACAGACAGAGCAAGAATGGGGCCGAGTCCGAGCCGGAGAGGGCAGGGGAGGGTGAGGGCGAGATGAGCCGCCTGCTGTATCCTCCTTGCCCATGTAGGTTGCCCGCTCACCTATGTGGACAGAAAAGTCAAAGCAGGGCGGGGCCGGGAAGCCCACAGCTGATTTTGTGGAACATCCTGGCAAGAACTGAGGAGCTTCCCTGCAAGTCAGATAAAAGTGCCTGCATCCTACTCACCTGTGTGCCCCTGCCCAGGCTCTTCCGTCTCCTCGAGGCTGAGCTGCACAGGGTACTGGAGCCGGGAACCTGGAGAGAGCAGAATGACGAGGTAGAAAGGAGCCCTCCTCAGGTTGGAGCCCAGTCTCAGGGAGAGCCGGCAGGAAGGGACTTACCTGGGGTGGGGCTGGAGGGGACCAACTGGTTCTGACTCCAGAGCACTTTGGGATGGCTCAGGGTCAGGGGGATCCTGGGAGTGAAGTAGGGAAGAATTAAAGCCTTGGCGAGACCTGGGAGCCTGCCCAACCCTTCCTGGCCCCTTTCTGATGTGGGGGGAATGTCCTGACCTCTCCTTTGGGGCTGAGTCATGGCTGTCCCTGAGGTGGGAACTTAAGGTCCCATGCCCAGTTCAGGAAATTGAGAATAGAGATAAGAGATCTGGTGGTTCCACCCAACCACTGCTGCCTCTCCTGGCCAGTCTCAGCCCAGAGAGCTTCCACGAGGCCCTTTACTTACCTCTGCTCCCGAGGCCAGACCTCCTGCCAGGCTGCAGTGATGGGGGTGCTACAGGAGAAGGGAGTGCCATATCTGGGCGGCCACAGAAGAATGCGCCACAGGGCAGGCTGGCCCTCCCCCGGCCAAGGGGCCTCGGCCCACGGGGTCCTGGGGATGACTCTAGTTTGGAGGCTACCCGGTGGGCAAAGGGGACCAAAGAACTCCCGCCGATGTTCCTCAGACACCCTTAGGCTCTCCATCACCCTCAAGACTGCTCTCTGCTTTCCATCTCTTCCCCCATCGCCAGCTGGGACTTGGTTGAGTTTCTTCTCCTTCGTTCTCATTGCCCCTTCATCCTCCCGTATGGCCTCCGTCATCTCAGGTCTCTCTCTCGGTAGCTTGTGTTTGGGCCGTGTCTCCTGTTCTGTCCCACTAAACCTAAAAAACTTATCTAGGTTTCTCTTCTCTCTAAGGTCGCCCAGTTCTCTCTCAGAATCCCTTTTGGTTTTCTCTGGCTCCTCCTGATGTTTCTTCAGCCCTGGATCCAGCCCTTCTTCAGTCTTGTCCCTTCGAGCACTCCTGCATGCCTCTTCTAGGGCCTGTACCCCCAAGGCCCTGGCCGCCTCCTCAAGAGGCCCCAGCTCCCCAGGCTGCAGCTCTATACTCTCTCCATAAACAAAGCTTAGAACCTGAGCAAAGGTGGAAGGACTGATGCCTTCTACCAAAGCCCACTGACCCCTGCAGCCCAGCTGCTGGCTCACACCTGCTAGCACCAGGCTGTGAGCAGGGAACTCCTGGCCCTCTACCACAATCAGGGTGTCACACAGTGCGGGCCGGAGCCTGGCTGCAAGCTGTACCAACCGATCAGAGCCATAGGGGCTGAGTAGTCTTATTAGGGTCAGGGGCATTGTGCCTTGCCTCGATACCAGTCTTAGAAGTGCTGAAGTAAAGGCTTCAATGTTGAGTCCATGGCAGAAAGGGGAGGAAAGAATGGCGTTGTCTCAAGCCTGTGGAGGTGAAGGGAGAAAGAGTGCATCCTAGATGGAGCTCTCTATCCTGAATGAAGCAGATGGACTCACCCAAGAGAGGACCTGAGCTTATCCAGAGTCCCTACAGGAGCCAGCAGGGAGAAGCAATAGGAGATGAAAATTAGATCAAGTGCAGGAATTAGAGAGGAAGAGCCAGGCAGTTAACGAAATATCAAGCCATGGGTTTCACACCAAAATAGGTGGCAATCTGTGGCGTAAAGGACAGCAGTCATGGATACTTCTGTTTCTCCAAGCCCTTCTTCAGAGAAAGACCTCAGAGCAGTCTGGGTTTTCCTCATTCCAGGCAGAGGAATTATCACAAAACTCAACCAATCCTGATATTTAAGAACAGAGTAAAATACAACTTCCTGGGAGAACTTAGAAAGTGAGTGGGTTCTCCAACAAGTCATCATGGGGAGCCCACCATGCCAGAAAGTCACATGGGACTTGCTGCAGGAGGGCAGGTTTTCTCAGGCATCACTTGCTCATCTCCCTGAGGTTGAAGCTTCTAGAACCCATTCTCAGAGAAGGAGCTAGAAAAGACCAAAGACTGCCATCCAGTGAGTTTTTTTAAAAAGAGAAAATTGAAAAGCCACAGGACAGAAGGCTCCTGGCCCAATGATGGAGAGAGGCTTTGGGAAAGGTTTTGACACCGGAGGGAGCAGAAGGGAAATGAAACCATTAAGGAACAGGCTATTTCCTCGCAAGATTGGGATAAAGAGATGGTTTAGTGTTACTCTTTAAAAGACAAAAAGTGAATAGAACAAATCAGGAGTTTGTCACACATCAAAACCACCACATTGGCTTTTAAGAAGACAACTGGGCTAGGCTTGGTGGTACAGGCCTATAATCCTAGTATTCTGGGACACTGAGGCAGGAGGATCCCAAGTTTGAACCCAGCCTGGGTACCTTAGCAACTTAGATTCTATTTCAAAATAAAAATGGAAGGGGTGCTGGAGGAACAACACAATGGTTAAAGCACTTGCCTGGCAAGCACAAGGCCCTGGGTTCAATTCCCCAGCACCACATAGACTAGGTGTGTTGATGCACACCTGTAATACTAGCACATGGGAGGCTGTGGCAGGAGAATTGCTGTAAGTTTGAGGCCAGCCTGGGCTCTGTAGTGAGTTCAGGATCAGATGAACTACAAAGTGAAAAATAAATAAAAAATAAAATGGGCTGGGGATGTAGGTCAGTGTAAAGGTCCCCAGTTCTGGCAGAAAGAAAGGGGGGTGAGAACCCAAATACTAAAAGTCCACGTGTCTTAGCACCCAGCTGGCATAGTCCTAGGTACAGGCTCTCCAGGAGTAAGGGTCCTTGGAGGAGGAAGAGTGACTCCCTGGATGTCTTAGGGTAAGGGCCACAGGTTGGCAGAGAGTAAGCAGAAAGAGGGTATAATGGGAGGAAAGCTTCCGCCTGAGAGAAGCAACGACTCACCCATCATAGCTGCCTCCTGGCACCGCATGCTCTGAACTGCTGATGAGACTTCTGTTCTACTCCCCTCCCCCTGAAAATAGCCCCACCCCTGACCTCAGTCCTCCATTAGAAGCCACAGGTCCCCGTGGGGGTGTGTTCTTATGCCCTAGGCTCTGCTTTAAACCTGCTGGAGAAACTACCTCCCTACTTCCAGAGGCCAGATGTTCTGCCTCCTAGCCTGCTGACTCTTCGTTTGTGAACTTCTGAAAGTCAAAGAAGGAAATCTGTAGCAACAAGGACTTTGGAATAATCAGACTTGAATTTGAGTCTCATCCCTGCTGTGGACTAGTTGAGTCACCTTGGGCAAGTCACCTCTTTGAGCCTTAGTTACTTCATTCATGAGATAAGGATAATCTCTGCGTACATCATTTGGAGGCAGGGGTGAGGATGAAAAGACTTGAATGTGAAAGTGATTTGTAAGTGCATGAGCACGGTGCAAATAGTATTAGCTGTTTCCCTGGAGGTGACAGGAGAGCTGTAGTAGCTTGAAGTTCTTTCTATGACCCCAGCAGTAAAGGAGATGAACATGTGGGTTCCACGAATAAAAAGGAGAGTTAAAAAACATACCTCCTCTCTTTTCCTGGCATGGTATTGGGAAGCTTACTTGCTCTATGGGAATGAGCCCTGTCATCTGGGCCACCACAGGGAACTGGACATGTGCGTGTGACTCAGATCCTCCCATTTAGCTCTAAAAGGGGCAACCCCAGTAAAGGCCTGTGGTGGTCTTTGAGGAGAAAAATCTCCTTTTCTTGAGCTGATGACAAATGACATTTCTTTGAAATCAGGACCCAGGAGTTTCTTTCACTTCCTGCCCAAGGGGTCAAGGTCCCCGGAGATTTCCCCTTTTCATACATTAGCCCTGTTTAAACGAAGGATGAAATAAGGCCTGGGAGACTCAAAATTTTTTTTCTGTTCTGTTATCACTAATTCTATAGCAAATTTCATTCAACAAAATTTGACATCAAGTATGCACAATACATAATTAGAAGGCAAGTCAGGCACTTAATAGGCTGATCTGGTGACAAGACACTGCATGGTTCTTGGTTTTCCCTGGATTTCTCCCTTTCATCCTGTTCCCCCTTTTTTTTGTGAGATAGGATCTCACTTTGTAGCCCTGGCTGGTCCTTAACTCACTATATAGCTCAGGCTGGCCTTGGGCTCACAGCAGTCCTCCTGCCTCAGCCTCCTGAGTGTTGGGATTACAGGCATGCACCACCACACTTGGCTTTATATGGTTCTGGGGAATCGAACTCAGGGCCTTGTGCTTGCTAGGCATGCACTTTAACTGCTGTGCCATTCCTCCAGCCACTCCCCCTTCCCTTCCTAAATGCAAATTTTGTATCTCTTGGTTCCCTTTATCTTCTTCTTTTTAAAAATGCTCCCTTTTCTGTCTTTCACTGTAGGACCCCAAAATATTCAGATTAGCCTCTTACTCTCTCCTTTCAGACCTAAGTGCCAGTGCTTTCACATAGCTTGGGTGTGAGCAAGTGTTAACCCTTCCTAGGTCAGAGTGTGTTGGTGGGCAAGGCTGGTGGAGGGGTGACAGGGTGGGGAGAGGGGAAGGTGAGTCAGAATGAAAGGGAAAATGCAAATGGGCAAGCTGTATTCATATGCTACTCTAAACGTTACAGATTTTCCATTTCTGAGCTTTCTAACTCCTCACATCACCACCCCCTGGGACTTATTAGCTATCTATACAGAGATGCATGAAACATCCATCCTGATACATATGTGGGCATAGGGAAGCATCCTTCAACTCAGAAATACACTATCCCTAAAGACAAGGAACGTGTGAAGAAAGCCAGAGGGAGAAGTTCCAAGTAAAGAAAGGTCCGTGATTCTGGAAGCCTGCACCGTCGCCCAGTGGAGTGTGGTCTTCTCACCTCCCATCCTTCGAGCGTGTGCCTGTGACTCAGCTGCCCCACCAGTGTGACTTTCCTACTGATGACTAAGAGTTGGGGGTCTGTGATCAAAAGGCAACAACTTTTGAAAGCCTAAAATGATCATCAAGGAGTGTCACCGGACTCTCAGGGAATCTAAAAGAGAAGGGAGGAGCATGGGGACTCCCCATAGGATGAGCAAAAGCCCCCAAGAGTGGGAAACCCCATCTTGCCTCCCACTTAGTGTCTGCCCCAATCTAAGGATATCCCCTGAGAGAGCACCCCCTCAGGGGTACCCTCAGGGCCTCTGTAGCTCAGCCCTTATGCTGGTGACACTCCAGACACTTCCCTAGCCTATTCCTATGTTCTTGGCCATGCAGTCCAAGCCATCCTGCACTGAGCAGTGACATCAGAGGCAAATAGCACTTTGGGAAGGGTAGGGACACTGTTGACTTGGTATTTTCGGAGGTTCTTCCTTTGCTGTTCTCAAAAACCTTGCTCACCTTCCACTTTTCAAACTGACTCAGTAGGATCTGTAGTTGTACCCCGGGGGGGGGGGGGATAGCCAGGAAACCATAATGGAAGAGGATACAAGCCTGCACCCTGGTAGAGGGCAGAATGGACAGGAGTGATCAGCCAAAGGAGTATACAGGAAAAGGAGGTCTGATTTTGCCTCTCTCTTTTTTTAATACTCATTTTTCTGAACCAAGTTTAAAGTGTGATTTTCCCCCCTTATCTTACTAGTAGGCATGACCAGTTCAACAGTAGAGGGAAATCGTGAAGCTCCCAGCACACAACCAGGCTGAAAAGCCAAAGCTTTCAAAAAATCCTTGTGTCATCAGCTCCTTCAGGCACAGCCCAGCTTGATATAATAATTTTAATATAGCAATATAAATGTCAATTTAGGGGCTGGAGGAATGTCTCAGTATTTAAAACGCTTGCTTAGCAAGCATTAAGTCAAGAGTTAAGTACTTGGGCTCGGTTCCCCAGCACCACATAAGCTGGGCGCGGTGGTGTACGCCTGTAATCCCAGCACTCAGGAGGCTGAGACAGGAGGATTGCTGTGAGCCCAAGGCCAGCCTGAGCTATATAGTGTGTTCAGGACCAGCCTGGGATGCAGAGTGAGACCTTGTCTCAAAGCATTTTTTTTTTAAAATACTAAAATTAGACCACCAGGATAGGCCAGCAACAATTATTTGTTTTATGAAAAATGTCCTCTTCTCATCCTCTCACTAATTTAAATGTTAAGCCTGTACCCTAAGCCAAGTTGAAACAAGATTCAGTTTAGAAAAATTCAGTCCAGAGGCACATCTCTTCCTTCTAATCAAGGTGCTGAAACTCTACAGTATTTTATATAGATTAAGACCAGATATTCAAATTTGACATGAGCTTTCAGGATGTCTAGCTTTTGTAGGTAAATACATCCAAACAAACCAGGCGGGAGACACTAGAGGGTGAATCAGTTTCTTCCTTCAAACCTGGACTCTACAGAGTGAGAACCACAGAGTGAGAAGCAGGTGTCTTACTTTCTCATTGTTGCGACACAATACCTGGCAACCCAACGGTTTTCGTGACTTTTCTTGTCTCTGTAATACCTGACATCCATAACTTTACGGAGGAAAGATTTATGTTAGCTTACAGTTTTAGAAAGTCACAGTCCATTTACAGGTGAGTGGCAGGAAAATGGTGGGATCACGTGGTGGGCCCACAGCCAGAGCCGGTGCTCCAGAAGACAGAGAGCCTCGCACCAGCATGGCAGAACCAGCACAAGCCCTTCCTGGTCATGCCTTAAGCATCAACTGAAAAGAGGAAAGATTAATTTTATCTCACGGTTTCAGAAGGTCTCAGTCTACTCATGGACTGCTAGCAGTGGCTACCCATCCCATGGTGGCCAGGAAGAAGGGCCGAGCTAGCAAGGGAGGGCTGCCCTTCCAGGTCATGCTCCAGTGATTTTCCCCTTCTGACCAGGCCCGACCTCTTAACAGGACAAGAAGCCAATGGAAATCCACTGATAAAAAGTAACTGTCATGATTCAGTCACCTAAATGCATGAGGATTTTGGGGGGACATTCTAGATCCAAATATAATATTCCACCCCGGTCCCTAAAAGACTGTGTCCTTAAACCAGTAATCACCGTGCTTAGGAGGCCGAGGCAGAAGGGGTTGCTGTGAATTTGAAACTAGACAGGGCTACACAATTCAGGACCAGCCTAGTCTACAGAGTGGAACTCTATCTCAAAACAAACAAAAAAAGATACTTATGCCCACCTCACTACTCAAAATGCATTTAATCCATTTCTAAGAGGTGCCAAAATTTTAACAATTCTAGCATTGCTAAGAAGTCCAAGTCCAAAGTCTCTGAGACTCAAAAGCAATTCTTAGTTAAATCTGAGCTCTTGTGAAATTTGAAGAAAAAACCATTTCCAATGTACAATGGTACAGGGTAATAATTCCCTTCTCAAAAGAGAATGATAGGATGGAAAGAAACCCAACCAAGGGCTAAGAGCATAGCTCAATAGTTAAAATGTTTGCCAGCAAGTGCAAGGCCCTGGGTTTGATTCCCCAGCACCATAAAAACTGGGTGTTGATGGGGGACATTCCAGATCCAAAACATAATATTCCACCTCACGGCAATCCTCCTGTCTCAGCCTCCCAAGTGCTGGGGTTACAGGTGTGCGTCACCACGCCCAGCTTATGTGATGCTGGGGAATTGAACTTGGGTACTTAACTCCTGAATTAGCACTGGCAAGGCAAGCGCTTTAACCACTAAGCCATTCCCCCAGCCCCCTCTACCCTTTTTTGTTTAATTCTATGAGTTGAGACTAGGTCTCCATAAGTGGCTAAGTTGCCCAGGCTGGGCTTGAATTTGCGCTCCTTCCTTCGGAGCCTCCCAGACCACCACACCTGCCTGATGGCTGTTGTCTGCAAACTTTTTTACCTTTACCTCAACTCCCTACAATCTGTGGAGATACACACTTTGCAGAGGAGTCTGTAGGCCCTCAAGAGCCACCCGCAGCTTCGAGGGGCTGTGGGCAGCTCCTCCTTTTTCTTATCATGGGCACTACTGCCTAGCTACACAACTCACTTCGCCTCACGCCAAAATACTCGGAGATAGGGCAGACAGAAGAGGGGACTGTGCTTGTTTCTGTGATGGGTCTGTACTCGGTACAGATTCACCCCGGAATCAGGATTAACTGCATGCGTCAAGTACCAGTCTTTGTACTGCCCGACAAGAATTGCCCCAGGATTGAGCCTAGCAGCGGGCTTTCTCCCTAAACAGGGGCTTGGTGCTGACTGGCTGCTAGCTCGCCCCAGGCCGATCTCCCGCTGTCTGAGGATCGATCCGCGAGCCCTGCGGGGGCACCGCTCATTGGCTGGCCCCACGCCGCCTTAGCCTGGCGTTGGCTCTCAGGTATGTCCAATAAGCCCGAAGGGCTCATTGAGGAGGCGGGCATTAGCCTGCTGTGTCGCTTTGGATAGGCCCTGAATCTTTTTCACTTTTGATTGATCAGAGCAGATGCTGACAGCTGTCAGGGTGGCCCGCCGAGAGTAGCAGGCACTCTCAGCGAATAGCGAAGCAGCGGGAGTAGGAGGAATAGGGGTGGGCAGGAAGACCCTCCGCAGAAGGGCAGCACCCGAGCTGGACGTGGTGGCACAGGCTAATCCCAGCACTCAGGAGCCTGAGGCGGGAAGATTCCTGTGAATTCGAGGCCAGCCCGGGCTCCATAGTAATTTGGACTGGACTACAGAGCAAGAACTTGTATTTAAAAACAAAAGTCTGAGGAGACATTCAGTCGGTGAGTGACAACACTGCGGGTTCACTCCTCAGTCCAGGGAGGAGAGGGAGGAAGGAGGGGGTGGGGAGAGGGAGAGCGCATGAAAGAGCCTGGGTCTGTAGCGGGGCTCTAACTCGGGACAGCCTGGACTAGTCCTACAGCTTGAAAGGCAGGGAAACCCTCAGAAAAGAGACGGAAAGCCTGGCGCTGTTGTACTAGGAATGACAGCGCCGCGTACCAGGCCCTTTCCAGGGACCGCGCTTGAGAGGCCATTTCATTCACTCCTTCCTAACCCCTCCAGGTTACCCTCGGGGGGTCAGAGAAGTGAAGTGATTCGTCACACAGCGAACATTTCTGGGACACGAACGGTGTGCGGGGAAGAGACCTGCCCGCGAGCTACATTGCACTTAAGCAGGGCTGATTGGTGGACGAGGAATGGTAGAGTCTGGTGTGGTCTTGGTTTACTTCATTCAGAAACCTGCCTCCCACGGTGCTGGGATGATAGACTTGCATCACTGGGTGTGGCTCAGATTGATATTTATGAGATGAACTTTTTATTTATGTTTGTTATTTTTTTTTTTTTTTGAGACAGGTATCGCTCTGTAGTCCAGGCTGGTCCTGAACATATGTAGCCCAGGCTGGCCTCGAACTCACGGCAGTCCTCCTGCCTCAGCTCTTGAGTGCCGAGGTTATGGCTGTGTGCCAGTACATCTGTCTGAGATGAACTTCAATGTCAGGAAATTTTCAGGACTAGGGGTGTAGCTTAGAAGTTTAAGCACTTGGCTAGCAAGCACAAGACCCTGGCTTTAACTCTCCAGTACTACATAAGCTGGTTTGGTGGCACATGCCTGTCATTCTGCACTCAGTAGACTGAGGCCCAACTATTGTAGGTTCAAAGCCAGCCTGGACCACAAAGTAAGTTTAGAGCCAGCCTGGACTACAGAGCAAGACCCTGTCTCAAAAAAAAAAAAAAAAAATCAGTCATGTTCCTCTTCTGGTGGTGATTTCTTTTCCTCATCAAGACTTGGTGTGGCTCTTCAAATAGATCATTTTTTTGTCCGTCTTTCTGTTTTACATCTTTCTGCTTTCATATGTACAGTATCTGAGAAGGCAGTTTAGTGAGACATGTGATTCTACTTCATATTTATATTTTTCCCAAAAATTGTATTGATATTCATATGTGAAACACAGTGTTTACAATGAACTTAAGTATTTTGTGCATATATATATTTATCACATCAACTTTACAATCCCTTCCCATTTTTGGCCCTCCCACCTGCTCCCTAATTCCCACTGTCACGCCATTTGTTTCTATAGAATGCCTGAATTCTGGGTTTCTCACACAATAATTTATTTAATCTTCTGTGTCTAACTCATTTCACTCAAATCACCACTCTTCATCTCAGATTGATGCCCCCAGAATGGGCTGCAGTGGTCAAATCTTGGTGCCTCTACTCTGAGTCCAGCAAAGCCCTTTCTTGGAATATTTGCCAAAAGTTCTTTTTTTTTCTATATCTTACTATATCTTTGTTGAGATTCTTTAACATGGCCTCACCCACCAGTCCACATAAGAAAAGAACTATAACAATGTAATTTACAAGGCTAGAAAATGTGAGAAAGAAAAAGAGAGAAGTTAAATTTCAAGTGTGTTAGCTGAGTATTGAAAGGTACATGTTTGTACATTCAGATGATATTCAGCTTATCATTATGTCAGTTTTCTTATAAAAAACTTACATCAAAGACTAAGTGAATTGCTACAATAAATGAACTAGAGTCTATATCGAATTGCTACATTAAATAAACTTAAATCTATATCACATAAGTACATTACACTTAAAGCAATAAATATAATGGCATACTTAGTTATTTCAAAATTTTTAAACTTTCATAAATTATTTACTCACATTTCACTAATTATTAACATTTTGCCAGGTTTGGTTTATCATTTTATCTACCTATCTATCCATAAATTCATGCATACGCATTTAAAAAGATTTTATACCAATTCTGTATGTTGAATATAATTATTATGTTTTGAAAACTTATATACTATTAAAAACAATAATTATGGGGGAAGGTTCACAGATTTTATGAGGCAGTTGGTGCTGTTTTAGAAGGATACCAATCAAATGATTCAAATACCAGTCTATTTTTTTGTTATACTTTTTCTTTAGATGCTTCCTTTCCACTATGTTTTTTGGTGCTGCTTGTTTCTGTCTCTCTCTCAAAGATTCAAGTATTTTCTGTAATGCTGGGCTAGTGGTTGTACATTTTTTTAGGGATTCTTGGTCATTAAAAATTTTTTACTTCCCCTTCAATTTTCAGGGATAATTTTGCTGGATACAACAACCTGGGTTGACACTTGCTGTCTTTTAAAGCTTGAAAGATTTTGCTCCAGGCTCTCCTGGCCTTTAAAGTTTGCATTGAGAAATCTACAGTAGGTTGAATGGGTTTGCCTTAGTAGAATAATGTCTGTTTTTCTCTTGCTGCTTTTAATATCCTCTCTTTATGCTGTATTTCTGAAGTTTTGAATATGATATGTCATGGCAAGTCTCGTTGCTGGTTGAGGTTACTTGATGTTCTATAAGCTTATTGTACCTGAAAATTAATTTTTTTTCTAGATTTGGGAAATTTTCCTGCATGATTTCAGTGAATAAATTCTTTATACCTTTGTTGCTGTCTTCTGCCCTTTCTCCTACGTCCCTAATTCTGAGATTGGTTCTCTTTGAATCATCCATCAGCTGTTGTATCCAGCTACTTTACTCATTTGTAAGTTTGGAGTTGTGCCTAATTATAGCATTTTTTCCCCCAGCTTTGTCTTCAAGGTCTGAAATTCTGTCCTCACAATATTTGATTCATCTTCCCCTGCTATCACATATATTTTTTATATCCTGAATTTCAGCTAAATTTCTTTTCAGAATGTCCTCTCTATTAAGATGTTCCTTCATATGTTGCATTTCCTTGTTTACTGCAGCAAACTTTTTATTTCTGACTTCTGTATATTCAGGAAGCTTTGTTTCCATTAGGCCCACTATTTGTTTAGTAAGTTTCTCTTTAAGTCCACTGATCAATGCTTGCATTTCTTTGAGACTATCTTGTTTGAATTGCCTGTTCAACTCATTTATTTGCTTTTTTTTTTTACTTCCTTCCCTATGAGTTCCACTATTTCAGGGCCCACGACATTAGTTTCTGGGGTCTCAGGCATGTCTGTGGGTGTGCTGTTGCCCTGTCTTCTTCCCATGCTTCTGTTGTTGAGGGGCTTCACTTGAAAGGCCTAGTTGAGAGGTTTCTTTGAATGAGCATGAGAGTGTGTTGGGGGAGCCTAAATTCCTTCAAGTTTTATGCTGGGAGTAGACAATAAGGGAGGACCTAAGAGCCCGTGGGTAGTCCGATGGCCTCTGAGGTGTTATGATCATGCTTAGCCTCCTCAGCAAAGCTCTCCTACCTGTCCTGGCTTCCCTCCCCTGAGGGCAGTGCTCTGCACCCTCGATGGAGCTCGCACTACACCCAGCCATTCAGGCTTTTCTCTCCTCTCCACAACTGTCTCTTGTGCCACGTTTTTCCTAGGCACTGTTTAAGAGTGACCCCAAAAACCTTGATGCACTCTTCTGAGCTTTCTTTTACTCTAATCAGTTCAGTCTCAGGATCTTTTTTTTTAATGGCTCCCACTTACGTCATTGCCTGTTATGGCCACTGAGTGCTGCTTTTGGTCTAGGGTCCAGAAGGCCTTTTTCTAGGGGAAGCTGGCAGTGTGTTTGTAGTATCCACTACAGGCTTGTTTTTGGAGGCTGGGGCTACCAGCTGCTGTAAATTCCCACTTCTGGATCCGAGCTTATTTTGGTCTGAGGTTCTGGTCTCCATGCATTCCTCCATCTGTAGATGCCAGTAGCTCAGGGCCACACTCAGTCAGCTGCTGTTTTCCTTCACTTCCAATATGTCTTCAGGATTTCTGACCTTCCTGTGTTCTTCTTTCAGTTGTTGGGGTGCTCCTTCTTCTCCTACTTCAGTCAGAGATTCCAGACTCCAAGCCAGCTTTCCTCTGTCTGCAGATGCTGGCAGCTCCCAACTGTTCGCAGCGGGCCTGGGGCAGCTTCCAGGGCTGCTGTTATTTTTCCCCCACTACCAGTGTTCCTTCGGGATTTCTGATCTTCCCCTGGCCTCCTTTCAGTTGTTGGGGCACACCTCCCTCTCCTAGCTACATTGAACAGGTGCTTTTTGACTATATTCTCAACTTTCTAAGTGTTTCTAGGAGGAGACATTATGCAGCTGTTACTTGGTCACCATCTTGACTGGAAGCCTCCTTCATATTTTTAATAGGTCTTTTACTTGGGTAAGTGGCTCAGGGAGACACTGGAGGTCATCTGTTGTAGTGTGAAGAAGAGTTAACAGCCACCTCCTTGTCACAGCTCTGTAGGAGTAAGAACAAAGTGCTAAAACTCAGAAGTCCCTCACCCCTGCAGTGTTCCTCTATCGCCCTCTATTGGCAAGACCTCAGCTGACAAATGGAATTTAGCAGCAATAAATTGCTAACTGGCACAGGTGGGTGGGTGAGAGAGCTGTTAAGAAAAATATTATGACAATCGCTAACACTGAATTCTCAGCGATTAGTTATTTCTCACTGAAGCAACAGAAAGGAGGTTGATGGGGAGAGGGAACAGTGGTACTTCATGTCCATAGCCTTTGTTTGCCTTCTCTAGCCTCAGAGCCCAAGCCTGCCTTGGGTAAGCCATTGTTTCCCACTTGAAGGCCACACAGGGGGTTCTGTGGATGAAGCAGAGTTCATTCCTGCTCTGAGGTCAAGTATGTGCCCCAGCAATGGTCAGAGGTTTCCATGAACCCCACAGTGATGATTGGACAGTTAACATCCAACAAATATAAAGCTAAACCATGCAGAAGGGACACCGTAACACTGCTGTAAGCTCACACACCCAGTCCTATGGTCTGAATCTGGCGTGTCCCCCTGAAACATCAGGCATTTGGATGTAACCAGATGTATTAATTGGGGTTCCTTCAAAAGAATTTACAGATTTTATCACAAAAGGGTCTAATAGGAAGGCTTACAAATCCAAGGGTAGAGATAGTCCAAGATGGCTGCTCAGCCGTGAAGTAGATCTTCCATCTGGGACTGCAGAACAGCCGGTGAGGTGAGAGTCTGCTTTAGATGCTGGGTGAAGACCAAAGCCCAAAGATCGGCAACTGAAGACCAGCAACAGGCAGACAGGAACAAGTAGAGACTGGAGTGAATCTGTGCTGATGATCTGCGATGTGTAGCAAGTCAGTGCAGGTGAGAGCTTTCCCAGAGGAAGAAGCTGTAACAATATTCCCTCTTCCTTCCTTTTATTCCCTTGGAGTTCCAGTTGGCCCTCCCACATCTGGGTGGGTGCTCTTCTCTCATTGGCCAACCCACAAATCACTCACACTCTAATCTAGACCAGTTCTTAATCCCCAATCTAGGGTGGTTCACAAATGCTAATCCTAATGGAGGTGTGGTTCCTAATTCCCTCAGGTTGACATAATCCCTTCAATGGACACACCAGGTAACTATGAGATGGTGTGCTGTTGGGAGGTGGGGCCTGGCTGGAAGAGGCAGATGCCTGGGGTTTGACCTGGAAAGATTGTTATCAACTTATTGAGACTTGGGAGTGCCAGGGCAGAGCTGTCAGGTGTGTTATTGACTTGTGGGCCAGGAATGAGGCAAAGACACCCACTCTGCATGTGGGGGGCCCAACTGGCAGCTTGAACTAAGTAAAGGAAGGAAGAAGTTTCAAATAATGACAATGGGTTCTCTGAGAAAAAAAAATTATGATTCAAATGTGAATGCAAATTCATTTTAAAATAAATTGTCATTCATCAAACTGGACAATTCATTCTGGAATCAAGGAAAATTAATCCCAAAAATATTTTGTAAGAAGAGACATATTTTGTGCATCTGCTAACCTTTCTTTTCTATGTCTCTCTAGAACTCTACAAAACCAGAAATATTCATTGCTTCTTCAGATGGACTCTGTACTTTGGGAGAGTTTTAGACTAGTAGAAAAATTATGAAGGGGGCTAAGGAACTAGCTCAGAGGAAGGGTACTTACCTACCATGCTCAAAGTCTTAGGTTCAAGTCCCAGCACAAAAAAGAAAGAAAGAAAGAAAGTAAAAAGCATGAACAATACAAGGACCTCTTATATACCCTTCACCCAGTTCCCCCTAATGTGTTCTATGGCATATTTATCAATGTTGAGAAATTACCACACTTTATTTGGATTGCAGTAGTTTTTTCATTAACATTTTCTTTTTTTCTTCCGGGGTCCAATCTAGGATACCACTACATTTAGCATACATTCAGCTTTGTGCTTTACATTATCACTGAACAATATATCTTGGAGAAATTTTCATACTCAGCAGATATCAATGTGATTTATGGTGCTGGAGGAATGGCTCAGTGGTTAAACTGCTTGCCTAATAAGTGCTTAGGTAAGTGCTAAGTACCAGAATTCGATTTCCCAGCAACACATAAGCTGAGTGTGGTTGCACATGTCTATAATCCCAGCACTCGGAAGGCTGAGACAGAAGGATTGCTGTGAGTCCAGGGCTAGCCTAGGCTCTACAGTGAGTTCAGGACCAGCCTGGGCTGTAGAGTGAGACCCTGTCTAAATAAATAAATAAATGTAACTCAACTTCAACTTAGCTGTACACAATTTATAATAGTCAAATCTCGGAAGAAGCCAATATGCCTGAGTACAGATGACTGGATAAAGAAGATGTGGTATATATACAAAATGGAGTATTACTCTGCCATTAAGAATTACCAATTTTTTGCCAAGATATTCTTTTTATTAGTATTTATTTGTGATACATAATAATAATCAACATTTTTAGCCAAAAATGAATGACAAATTTGAGTCATTTGTAGGAAAATGGATGCACCTTGAGATCATTATGCTCAGCAAAATGATTTAGATTCAGAAAGTTAAATAACATATAGTTTCTCTAATATGAGACAGCCAAACCATATCAAAAAGTAAGAGATATGAAAGTAAGAAGATGGACTTTGTAGGGAAGGAAAAGGGAAAAGGAGATGATATGTGTGACCAGTGGGGAGATTATGTCAATTTGAGGCAATTAGGAACCATGCCTGGATTAGGGTTTAGGAACCATGCCTTGATTTGGCAGTTAGGAACCAGCCTGGATCAGAGTGTGAGTGATTTGTGTGGGCCAGCGAATGAGGGAAGAACACCCATGGGGGTATGGGAGGCCCAACTGGGAACTTAAAGTGTATTTAAAAACAAAAAAGGAAGAAGAAAAACTATTACAGCATTTTCCTCTGGGAGGAGACTGGACTTGATGGGACTTGGCTTCCTGTTTGTGATGTCGTGAGGAGCTGTCTCCACCTCTGCCTCTGCCACGTACTTCCACTGCTGCTGTCTGCCCCCAAGTGGACTGTGACCTTCTGAAACTGTGAGTTGAAGTGAACCTTTCCTCCCCTAAATTTACTGGATATTGAGTCACAGCAATGAGAAAGTAACTAGAACAATATGTAAATTTTTAAAAGTAACCGCATTATATTCTATAGTGTGAAAGAAGTGAATTATTTAGCAAGTTCCCTTCTAATGTGATTCAGGTGATTTCTCAGTTATTGCTCCATCTTCTCTCTCTCTGTGTATGCACGTGTGCATGCGTGTGCACATGTGTGTGCATGTGAGTCTATGTGTGGTGCCAGGGATCGAATCCAGGACCTGGTGCATGGTAGCAAGCACTCTACCACTGAACTGTTTATCCAGCACAGTTATTGTTTTTTAATTAACCTCATATGTAGTTTTTTGCATGCACTCCTGTGTATATATATGCAGGATAGATTTCTGGAGGTGGGATCATTTGCATCAAAGAGGTGTAGGTCACACATGTAAATTAAGAAGCCAGGTTGCCCCCATGGAAGACATATAGGGAAAAATGAATGTAGTCAGAGGTACGTGTCCTGCCTGGTTGCCATATGATATTACAGTTGGTTCTTTCCATTCTATATTCTCAGATGGTGAGAGAGAGCTTGGCTCAGTGGGGCAGAAGAGAGAGAGGGGCCTGGGGAGGGGGTGAAGGACAAAGCCAGAAGGGCCTGCAGTGCCAGCTTAGGAGCTAGGCCTTCTGCTGAGGGTGCAGGGGAGCCATGGATGGCTACAGGCCAAGGAGGAATGAGGTCACTTAGAGGTGCAGTAGAAACAACCAGCACATTGCGACCTGGCCACTGTGTGGACTTCCCCCTGACCTTGCTCTCACCTCTTTGCTCCCCTCTCACCCACCATGGGCACTGGCTTCTGAGCAAGAGGGCCAGGGCACATGAACCTGTCCTGCTGGCAAAGGCCAGCCCTGGTCAAGCCGCACTGCTGCCAGTCCGGCTGAGCTGCACTCTGCAGGTATGCGGTCAGACTGAACTAGAAGTGGAAAGGGAGGCCTGCCTCCTCACCGGGCAATACCTGTTCTGTCCTGGCTGCTCAGTAAAGTTTGAAAATGTTTAGCAGAATTATTCTTCCCTCTCTGTATAACTGATATCCAGCATTAGCATTTTTTTTGAGACATGGTCTCTGTAGTCCAAACTGGTTCTGAACTCACTATGTAGCCCAGATTGGCCTTGAACTCACTGCAATCCTCCTGCCTTTGCCTCCCTGAGTACTGGCATTACAGGCATATGTCACTGTGTCCAGTTTATGTAGTGCTAGGGAATCGAACCCAGAGCCTTGAACTTTCTAGGCAAGTGCTTTAACCACTCTGATATTTCTCCAGCTCTAGCAGTAGTGTTTTTATTAACGTTTGTGTGTGTGTGTGTATGAACTAGGGATTGAACCCAGGGCCCTGAATATGCAAGGTAAGTTGCTCTACCACTGTGCTATATCCCTAGCCTATTATTTATTTATTTATTTAACTTTTTAATCTTTTTTTTTTTTTGGAGACAGGATCTTGCTCTGTAGCTCAAACTAGTCTTGAACCCACTAGCCTTGAACTCATGGCAATCCTTCTGCCTCAGTGTCCCAAGTGCCAGGATTCCATATGTGTACCACCACGCCTAGCTAATTTTTATCTGATGTCTCAAAATCAAACACAGGGTCTTATGAACCCTATGAACCCTGGGCAAGTGCTCTAGTCTCTGAGCTATACCCTAGCCCTAGGCAGTGGATTTCTACATTTTGTTCTGATAATACAGGAAGGAGAAGATCTCTTTTTTATAATAAAATGTCGGTCGTTTCTGCAGCTCTTAGAGGGGCCCTTAGGTGTGTGGTAGGGAGTGTTACATCCCCATGGTATGAAGGGCTCACTGAGGCTCAGTCAGTGCAAAGGTCTTTGTGAACCTGGGGCTGCCTCTTTGCCTCTGAAAATCCTAGTCACAGACTAACTCGCTGTGAACTTGCGCGTGAAGACACACCTGACTTCCAAATCAGATGAGGCGGAATTCCCCCACCTCTCCAGCCCTCATTCCCTTGTCATATATACAGGCTGGTCAAATATGTGCCTAGGGACGGGGATGACTTTCATTCCAGCAACTTCAGAAAAGCCAGTTAAGCCAGTTAGCCTGGGGGTGGGGGACTGCGGTCTGTTAAAATACGATATATATCACATGTAAGTGGTTTAAAAGAATCTGCTGGTTTGAAAAGTAAAAGTGCATATTGTTCACTACTTTTAGAAATGTTTTTATTAATTTGGGTTTTCTAAAATTGTGAAATCTTTTTGAAAATTATTTCAAACATTGTAAAGCCATGTATAACATACTTTCCTCCTCCTCTCCCACCTCCCTTCCACTCCCCTCTTTCTCCCTGGGTTATGGATGTGTAACCCTTTTTTTATTTTTTGTTTAGTGAGACAGGGTCTCAAACTTGTGATCCTCCCGTCTCAGCCTCCAGTAGCTCTAGGATTACAGGCATTCTACACCATTCCTGGTTAAATATTTATCACCATTACCATCATTATTATTATTTGAGAAAGGCTGTTGCACTGTAGTTCAAGCTGGTCTTGAACTCACTGTGTAGCCCAGGGCTTGGGCTCACAGCAATCCTCCTGCCTCAGCCTGCCAAGTGCTGAGATTGCAGGCGTGTGCTGCTACGCCTGTGGCTCATTTTTATGTGGTGCTGTGGAATCAAACCCGGGGCCTTGTACATGCTAGGTGAGTGCTCTAGCCACTGAAGTATGCCCTCAGCCTTAAATTTTATAATTTTTTTTCGAAACAGAAGGATTATATGATTTTTGCTTCTCCAAAAGCATCCCCCCCATTCTCCTTTTTAAAAAATTTTAATTATTTATTCTTGAGACAGGGTCTCGGCTCTGTAGCCCAGGCTGGTCGGGAACTCACTATGGAGCCCAGGCTGGCCTTGGACTCACGACAATCCTCCTGCTTCAGCCTCCCAAGTGCTGGGATTACAGGCGTGCACCACCATGCCCCATTTATATGGTGCTGGGGAATCAAACTCGGGTACTTAGCCCTTGACTTAGCGCTTGCTAGGCGAGCACTTGAACTGCTGAGCCATTCCTCCAGCCCCTGATTGTTCTATTTTTTTTTTGTATCACTTAAAGTTTTTAATTAAGGCAAAATAAAAAGGTTAAAGTGCTGTTGGGCAAACCCTACCTATCAATATGTGTTTTCAGGAATAAAGTACAGTTTGTAGTTTCCAAATATTTTTCTACTTTATATTTCTTATAGCTTTCCCCATGTTGAAACACAGAGATGCCATTCGTTGCTTTGAACTGCGTGTGATCTTTTAGAGATAGGCCTGGAAGTGCCACTTTAACCAATCCCTTACAGCTGGTCCCTGAGGTGACTGCAGTGAGTGTCACGGCTGTGCTTCCTACTTACGTAACGACCATGGGACATCATCACTGTGTCTGCTCACACAGCACCCAGCTTCTTAACGTCCACAGAGGACTCCAGCCTCAGGGCATAACATGAATTATACAGCCTGTCCCTTTCTGAAGGGTGTTCAATTGCTTCCAGCTTTCCATCCTAATGAACAACGACCCCTTTGACTATTACAGATCTTTTAAAAATGAATCCAGGGCTGGAGGAAGAGCCTAGCCATCTAGAGCGCTGGCCTAGCTAGGGCAAGGTTCTGAGTTGATTCCCCAGCACCGCATAAACCAGGAGTGGTGCCAGGCGCCTATAATCCCAGCACTCAGAAGGCCAAGGCAGGAAGACTGCCATGAGTTCAAGGCCAGCCTGGGCTTGCATAGTGATTTTGGGACCAGTATAGACTACAGAGCAAGGCCCTGTCTCAAAAAAATGAAAAACAAATTCAGCATTTGCAGACCGGTACCATAAATGGGGTTGCTGCAAAATGGCCAGAGGATAGGGCTGAATCTGGCAAGACGGAGGAAGGATGATGGGAACTTAGGTGTTTGCTGTCAGGATCCCTTACAGAGCTTGCTAGAAGCTAGCGCCCCTATTGAGAGGGTGTCCATTTCCTGACCTCAGCAGCCTTTCAATAAGCAAGCCCCTTCCCGGCACTACCACTGGGTGTGTCTTTTGTAGGATTCTCAATCCAGTTGCCTTCTCTTCCCTAGACAAAAGATGAGCCTAGTACCTAAACCGAGACTGAGATTTCAGTCCTGAAGATCTTGGCAGAAAGTGAGAGAGGAGCCCTTTGGCTGTTGTGTTGCTTAGCTATAAAGATATAAGTCTGTGTTTTTAGAAAAATCCTGTCTGAAAAGGGACTAGACTTCCTGGAAACTGAGATGAACTCCTGGATACAGACATACCTGAAACCAGTTTTCTTTTTCTTTCTTTTTTCTTTTTTTTTTGAGACAGGGTCACACTCTGAAGTCTAGTCTGGATTCATTAGGCTGGGCTCAAAGTCATGGCAAATCTTCCTGCCTCAGTCTTCCCAGTGCTAGGATTGCAGGCATGAGCCACCATGCCCAGCTGATTTTTATGTGGTGCTGGGGATCAAACCCAGGGCCTTGCACATGTTAGGCAAGCACTGTAACCTCTGAGTTATGACCCCAGCCCTGAAACTAGCACTTTTGACTTATCGATATGGATCATAAAAATCCAATGCCAGATGAGTTTTTGCCATGTTTGGTGGAACAGTTCCTGCTTACTCACCCTGCACCCTGAAAAACCCAAATTCATTCCTTCAGTCTGCACCCAGGGTATTTATTGAATTTATTGAATCTCTGATCCATGCCCAGACCTGTGCTGGGTGATGATGGGATGGCAAAGTGACTGACAGAATGTGTCGCTCCTCTCATTCTACAGAGCTAAAACAGACATCACAAACTACTCAGGAGCAGTGGCAACACCTTCCATGAAGAAGTTCACAGACTACGAGAGGGAACCTGGAAACAGCCTGATGGGATCAGGGAGCCTCCTGAGACGGGGACTTATTATGTGTACGCTGAAAGGTGGCACTGGAATGAGCCAGGTGAAATGAGGGCGAGGTAAGGGTCCAGGTAACAAATCCACAGGCGTGGGAGCACACCTAAGCCAGCTAGGGCCCAGAGACCTGGCAAGGGATCTTGGGAGCATCAGAAAGGAAAGGGAAGAGGTGGGTCGGCAATGCGGGTCCAGCCGGAGGAGGCAGGAACTTATGCGGGCTCTGCTTCTTGTTCCTCAGAGCGTGGTGTAGAAATACATGGCTATCAGCATCACCGGGAGCTGGGAGGAGACAGTGAGGTGGGGTGCCTGGCCCTCCCCACATCCCTCCCAGCCTGCCAGCCCCCGCCTCTCACCGTCCACATCAGGATGGCAAACCCAAACCATGAGATGCCCCAGGTGTAGCTGTCGATGGCATGGCCGATGTGCTCGAAGCAGCCCTGGGTGGGGCAGGGGGGGTTAGTTGGGGCTTGAGAAGAGGCTGGGAGAGGCTGGCAGCGGAAGGCCAGTCCCGGTGCACGCTGGGTGCAGTCGCTTCCCTCCCCAGCCTTGGTTTCCTCACCTGAGCAATGGGAATCCTGGCAGTGTCTGCACCCCAGGGAGGTTTGGGAAGCTGGGGACATGAAGTTGAAATAAGGGCTTGAAATGAGCCCTTAGGTTTAACCCAGTTCTGACATCGACTCATTTAAAATGAGTAGGGCTAGCTCTCCTCCTGGTAGCCCCCACCTGGCTGAGAGTCAGACACAGCCGAGTTGGAGGCCGGCTCTGCCGATTGCCAGAAGCAGGACCTAAGTATGATTCTTCTGAGCCTAGTTTCCCCTTCTGTGAAGTGGTGGTCTTGAGAAAGGTCGTGAGGATTCTGAGAGATGGTCGCTCTGTATTGAGTTGGGGCTTGAGAGATGGCTGGCCTGTTCTGTCTGCCCCTGAGGCAGACACCCTGACACCTGTGCTGCCGGGGAGCCCCCAGGCAGCCAAAAAGAGCCAGAGAAGTCAGTGGGACTGAGGGTCTGTCTGTCTGTCTTTCTTTTCTTCCTTCCTTTCTTCCTTTCTTTCTTTCTTTCTTTCTTTCTTTCTTTCTTTCTTTCTTTCTTTCTTTCTTTTTCTTTCTTTCTCTGAGACAAGGTCTTGCTATGTTGTTACCCAGTCTGGACTTGAACTTGTGGTTCTCCTGCCTCAGTCTCCCAGAATGCTGAGATTACAGCATGCAGCACGACACCCAGCAGGCTCTCCCGATCTTTGTCTACCCTCCTGTTTCTCTCTCTGCCTCTGCACCGGCCTTCACAGGCCAAGTATCTCCCTGGGGCTGGATTGCCTGAAATCATCTCCCAGCTCTCTCACTAGGCGAGCGAGCTCTTGGTCTTCTCGTCTGTAAGAATGGGTCACTATAATCCTCCATAGAATCGTGGTGATGATTAAGTAAGGTTAAAAACTAAAGCCAGGCTCAGGGGTGCGGGCTTGTACTCCCAGCCCTTCGGGAAGCTGAGGCAGGAGGATCTCATGTGTGAGCCCAGCCTGGGCAACTGAGAAAGACTCTGACTCAAATTCAAAAACTAAAAAAGGCTGTTGATGTATCTCAGTGTGCAGAAGCCTCTGGGCTTGATCTCCAGTACCACAAAAACAAACAAACAAAAGACCCCTGAAAGCACTTAGTGGAATGCTTATCACAAAGGAAGGCTCAGCAAACGTAGGCTGTTGTCATTATCGTCGCTCTCATTTCCTGAAGGAATGACAGAGTTGCAGATGCCAGGTCTGGATCAGACAGAGCTGGGTGCGTCCTGCTGACACGCAGAAGTAGGAGAGCAGGGGAGAGGTGGGAGACAGGCAGACAGACAGCAGAAGGGAGAAACAGCGCAAGGGAGGGAGCAGAGACAGGGCAGGATGCACGGGCAGGCGCAGCGAAATGGGAGACTTACCCTGGTGAACAGGTAGTCCATGTGGCCCACACGACAGCCCTCTTTGTTGAGGGGGATAAAGTTTCCAGTCCGGCGACAGCACAGTGGGGGCCAGGGGAACACCACTTCCGGGGTGGACAAGCGGAAGGCTGATGTGTAGTTCACCCAGTCCATGGGACCGGACGTGCCACAGCACTCTTGCTGGGGAGGAAGGGGAGGCTGAGGCAGGCTGGGACTCAGAGAGGACAGCCATGTGCCCAGGGTCACACAGGAGGGAGATGCAGGGATGGCCTTTGACACAGCTAGGCCTAACTTGTCCATGTCTTAGGCCTCAAAATGTGTGAGAGTGAGTTGGGGGACAAGGATCAGCCAGTGTTTGTCCTAAGACCAGAAGGCTGATGGGAAATTTGGATCAAATGCACACTCATGATTTCTTTTAAAATTCTCTTGTCAATAACCATGCTGACAAAATGACACCAAAAGGTAGATTTCTGGCTTTCCTTGGCCTTGTGGGCATTTAACTTGTGGTGCCCAAATGATCAAAAAAAAAAAAAAAAAAAAAAAAGGGGGCACGGGCACCCTTGTTCTCAATTTCCTCCCCATCTCATGCACTATCCTGTTGGATTTAAGTAAGAATGTGGATTCTGGAACCTGGCAGTCTGAGTGTGGGTCTTTCCAGTTTGGAAGCTTGCCAGCCATGGGACTTCATAACAGCCATCAACCTCTGGCCTGTTTCCTCACCTCAAAAAAGCTGATATTCCTTGGGACATGCTTGAGAGGATTCAAGAATCTTTACAAGCACTTTGAACAGTACCAAACAAAAGTTAGTGCTCAAAAAATAGTGCTGCTATGGTTGTTATTATTAGTATCTTCTTTATTACTATGGAGGCAGTATGAATCTAGGTGCCAGGTACAGATCTCAGTTCTGGTTTATTTTGTTTGTTTGTTTGTGTGTGTGTTTGAGATAGGGTCTTGCTCTGTACTCCAGGCTGGTTTTAAACTCAGTATGTAAGCTAAAGCCAGGCTGGCCTTAAACTTGCAGCAATCCTCCTGCCTCAGCTTCCTGAGTGCTGGGATTACAGGTGCGCACCACCGTATCTGGTTTACGTGATGCTGAGGAGTTAAACCCAGGGCTTGCTAGGCAAGCCCTTGAACAGCTGAACTCTGCCTCCCAACCCAAATCTCAGCTCTCACTAACTAACTAATTGTATGACCCTGGGAAAGTGACCTTTGCTCTCTGGGCCTGTTTACTTCTCTGGAAAATGGTGAGGAAGAAAGTAATCCTCCCTTCCGTAGGATCCATAAGTAGAAGTGACTCCAGTGCGAGTGGGCATGACCGGAGTCCTTCTACCGTGCCAGCCACCCTATCCACCTTGCCCACCTCATTCACGACTTATTTGTTTATTACTGCAGTGCTGGGGACCAGACCCAGGGACTAGTGCATGCTCGGCAAGCACTCTACCCATGCCTGCGCTCCCAGTCTTTGGCCCACCTCAATCATAATGCGGTCCCAGAGGCGGGTCAGCTCCTGGCCCTGGTCTGTGTTGGCGCTGTAGAAAGTCAGCATCTGCTTGGTGATCAGGGATGGGTTGGACACCATCTGCAATGGTCAGAAGAGCACAAGCCAGCAGGGCT
The DNA here is from genome assembly GCA_004027205.1 of Ctenodactylus gundi. Taxonomy (NCBI): domain Eukaryota; kingdom Metazoa; phylum Chordata; class Mammalia; order Rodentia; family Ctenodactylidae; genus Ctenodactylus; species Ctenodactylus gundi. The sequence goes on along the minus strand of PVKB01002487.1, from coordinate 105,350 downwards.
GGGTGGAAGAGAGGTCAACCCCCAACCCTCCCACCCACCGGGGCCAGCCCCTCCTCCTAGCCACGCCCCTCAGCCCCACTCAGGCTCACATAGTCGCGATGGGTGTAGGATGTGATGCAGGAGGCACACTCAAAGATGTAGACTATGAGCATCAGTACGAGGTACTAGGGAGAGACACAGGGAGGGACAGCCCTCAGGACAGAGCCTGGGAGCTGCACCCCCTTGAGAGATGGTGCACATGCAGAAGAAACAGCGTGCTGTGGCAGGGCATATGGACCAGGGGTAGAGGGCTTGCCCAGCATGCGTGAGACACTGAGTTTCATCCCCAGTGCTGCAGAAAAAAGGAACAGGCTTCAGATTTAAAGTATAGGGCAGTGTGTTGGGCATAGTGGTACACGCCTATGATCCCAGCACTCAGGACTAAGCTACTTAGTGAGTTTAGGACCAGCCTGGAATACAGAGCAAGACCCTGTCTCAAAAAAAAAAAAAAAAAAAAAGAGTATAGGCCAATGTGAATGGTCAAATCATTAAAAAATCTTCCAGCTTTTCTGTATGTTTGAAATATTTCTATAATATAATATTAAGGGAAAAACAAAAATCATAACATTTGAAGTTAGCTATTGGCTTGGATTGACCAAAATAAGTGTTTTCGAAAATACAAAAAAAAATGCTATCTTCAAGGCCATCAGTGACAATGAGGCATAGACTAGGGACTGAAAGATTTGAAGGAACTAGAGGGAATTTTTCTGGGTGCACCAATGGCCTGGAAGGCAAAAGAAAATTCTCTATAGTTGAGGTCTCATGGAAATGATTTGCTGTCTCACCTGTCACCCTCATCTTAAAGCCACAAGAGGTTGGGGGGATGTGTCCACTCTGCAGCTGAGATGGATGATGGGAGGCGACGTTGTGAAACATGCCCGACTGCTTTAAAACAATGTCTTTATCGTGCATAGAAGTGTGTACTCAAGTATTTATCAGAAAATGACTCAGTGTCTAGAATGTGCTTCCCTGTACTCCAGGAAGAAAAATGTTCCCAGGCAGAGGAGGCTGTGGATCAGGCATGTTGAAACCAGGTAATAGGTTCATGGGCTCAAAATACTTGTTCTACATTATGTTTGAAATTTTCTATAATAATTTTTTAGAGAATATATCTTTGTTGGGGGAAGGGGGTTGGAGGTATGGCTCAGCAGGTTAAAGCTCTCGTACTTGGGAGGCTGAGGCAGGATTGCCATGAGTCCAAGGCTAACCTGGGCTCCGTAGTGAGTTCAGGACCAACCTGAGCTACACAGAGAGACTCTGTCTCAAAAAAGAAAGAAAGAAGGAAGGAAAGAAACAAACAAAATGAAATATAGGATAAAGAAAGAAAGAAGAAAGAAGGGAGAGTGGGAGGAAGCAAGGGAGAGAAGGAAGAGCCCTTTCAGAGCTTTGTCTTTCTTCTTTCTTTCTTTCTTTCTTTCTTTCTTTCTTTCTTTCTTCCTTTCTCTCAAGGCTCACCCATCCCTCTCAACGCATCCCATGGCCTCACCGTGAGGATCATGGACCGGCGACGGCAGAGCGCGGCTCCCACACCAAAGCTGGCCACCACGAAGAAGGAGAAGCCACAGAAGATGGCAATCCAGGCACCAGCGAAGACGTCATCCTTGCCTGAGACGCCCATCAGTGGATACACATGGTACTGGTCAGCTGTCACCCATACCGTCTCGGCAAATAAGGCAAGGCCTGATAGCTGGATGGGGCAGCAGTTAGGACAGTGTGCTTAGGGCCAGAAGCCTGGCTCCAGGCTATTTGATCTGTGAGCTCCTTCCCTATTCTGAGCCTCTGCTGCCCTCTTGGTTAGGGCAGGCATGATAATAATGAGTGTGGCAAAGCTCGTTCCTCCATGCACTGTGATGAGCCGGGTGCAGGCCAGGAGGGGAGGAGAGCCCAGCCAGAGCCTGACCCCCACAGTCCGGCTGCCAGCTACTTCAAGAATGAAGGAGCCATGTGCAAAGCCTGGAGCTCACAACTGGCTCGGTAGATGCTTGGCCACCTGCCCTCCTGGAGCAGTGTTATTGATCCCTGAGGAGGTGAATTCATGGTCATGGCCACAAAAGTCACAAATTCATCAAATGTGGTTTGGTTCAGCAGTTCAGTCAATCCTGCAGCTACATCAACCCATGCAGGAAAACCACAAATCTACAAGGCTGAAGCCTTGATCAGGGGACCAGAGACCCACAACAGAGCGCTGTGCACTTGTCAGCGGGGCTCCCTGAGGTCTCATGAAGAGGATCAGTCGGGATCCAGGCACAGACGGGATGGGGAATTAGCAACATTCAGAGCCAGAAAAGGGAGAGTATAGGTTTACATGTTCTTGGCTTAAGGAATATTAGAGGAACTAATCCGGTTACCCATGGGGTGGGGCATGGGGTGTTCCCAAGGAGAATGCACCGAGGAAGATATCTCCGTGGATAAACCTAACAAGAAAAGCTAATGCTTATACTGAGTACTGACTGTGTGCCAGGCTCCATGTGTGAGAATCACTATTGTTACCAGCTATAATGTCCTAAGGTTATCCTGGTTACTCAGAGAAGTAACCCACCCCACCCACAGATCAAACCCAGGGGTACTTTACCACTGAGATATACCCTCTAGTTTTATTTATTTATTTATTTTTTGAGACAGTATCTTACCAACTTGCCCAGGCTAGGCTCAAATTTTCAATCTTCCTCCCTCAGCTTTCTGAGTACTTAGGACTATAGGTATACGCCACCACACCCAGCTCAAACGTATTTGTAAAAAACCCAACGTTGGGGCTGGAGGTATAGCACAGTATTTAAAGTGCTTGCCTAGCAAATGCAAGGCCCTGAGTTCAATTCCCCAGCACCACATAAACCAGGCATGGTGGTGCATGCCTGTAATCTCAGGACTTGGGAGCCTGAGGCGGGAGTTCAAGGCTAAGCCTGGGCTACATGGTGAGTTCAAGACCAGCCTCGGCTAGAGGGAGACCCTGTCTCAAAAAAATCAAATATTAATTAAAATTAATATAGTTCATCGTTATGGACAGCCATCTCATGTCTACTAAAATAATAATAGCCAACATTAGTTTGAGCAGGAAAAGTCAAGCGTCTCCCTTAGCGAGGATGCAAACCAGGCTATTTCAGGCTATTTTATCTTAAGACCCCAGCATGGTCCCACTAGAATGCCCGAGGCCCTCAGCCCCCACTCCACGCTCAGGGCTGTCACCTTCCCAGCACGCTTCTACAGGGGGCTCCCAGCACCAAACAGCATCTCACCAAAATGATGATGTTGCCCACGACCAGCAGCCCCACCACAACTGGCGATCCCTGCTCGCCCTCCGCTGCTGCTGCAGAAGCCATGGTCCTGCCTGGGATACACGAGCAGGGATCAGGCCTAGCAGCGACCGGGTGGCCCAGCAAGACACCCATCTCCACTCCTCAGCGGCTGCTAGGGGCTGCTCTGCTCTGTGGAGGACGCAGCCTGAAACCCCCTACCCCTGCCCCCTCCAACAACCCTGGCTATGAGCGCTTTTCGGTAGAGGGAATCCGGGGGTCGGCGCTGGCCCTCCCTGGGGGTCAGCCCCTCCTGGTCCTCCTGCCCTGCCCAGGCTCCCAGAGGCCCCTCCTCACCTTCGTGGCCCGAAGCCTCTCTGGCCAGCCCCACCCACAGCGGCTCCCCGTATATATGCCCCGGCTCCTCCTCCTCCCACCAGTCTCCAAGAACAGAAGGGGAGGGGACAAGAGACCCAGCAACAGTTTTTACGGGCTCCTCTACACTCAAGTGATTTAGGGACCTGAAATTCCAGATTGTGTTACTACCTGGCCCCCCGGGCGGGCGGGGTGCTGGGGTGGCGGCGGCGGAGGGGAGTGGAGCGCAGGGATTGCTGTGGGGGTGCGGGGTGGGGAGGGCGAATGCTCCGCTTGTTGGATGGAGCAGGAGCCCGATCGGGTCGACCCACTTGGGAATGCCGAATCTCAGCATCGCCTTCTCTGTCGTGTGACCTTCAGAAGACGGCTGCACTTCTCCGAGGCCAGAACCCCGGGGGTGGGGGGGCAGGGGACCCTCCCAGGCAGGGGAGGGCGGGGTGGGGAGCCGGGACAGGCGGGAGGCTGCCGGGGGTCTGGTTCAGAACACGGGTGTGTCAGGGGAGTTTAAAGACGCGGGCTTAAATCCCGGCTCCGACTCCTCTGTGCACTGAGACTTGGCTTTAACGTTTGCGCGTCTGCAAAGCGGGAGTCCTCGGACCCCGTGGGGGGCTACGTGAAGCCCGCAAAGGACGAGGACGCCGCGCCAGCCACTCTCCAGCCCCACGCTCTTTTCGGTAGCGCCTCCTCGTGGCGCGACGTTGACTCTTCAGGCGGAATGGTGGCTGGGACCCCCAGAGCTACTGAACTCCCAAGCCAGAGCAGGTACCTCGCTTTCCCTCTGAGCCCACGCTCCTCTGTTGTATATGAACTGGGCACGCCAACAGCGACACTTAGAATTCACCGTGGATAGTGGCTGGGTGCCAGGTTTGTTGGTGAAATCCTCTACTACTCCTACGGAAGCACAAGAAAGGCAAGTTTAAGCCCAAATCGGACATCCTGAGGAGACCCTGTCTCCAAATAAAAATAATTGCTCATTGCAAAGGTCCTGGGGTACAATCTTCAGTACCAAAAACAAGACAAAGCAAATCAAAGACACTGGCTTGGTAATAAGACAGATGAGGTGTTTTCTAGTTCAAATGGTTCATTGGGTATTCATCAACACACATAGATTTAAATTTGTTCGGCCAACTTACATGTATATTCAGGGTTAACGAGAAAAATGTAAATAATAATGCACATGAACAGTCAAAGGCACTTATAAGTTTTGGCTTAAATAATTTGCAGAATAGTAAGGCTATGCTAATAATAGGAAATATTTAATTTTCGAACAGGTGCTAACTGTTAGTATTTGCAGGTTATAGTAAAAAGTCAGATAGAGGGCTGGGCCCGTAGTTCAGGGGAACAGTGCTTGTCTAGCAGGGACAAAGACTTGAGCTGGGTCCCCAGCACCACATAAGCCAGGCGCGGTGGCTCACAGCTGTAATCCCAGCACTCGGGAGGCTGAGGCAGGACTGCTGCGAGCTCGTGGCCAGCTTGGGCTACACAGTGAGTTCAGGACCATCCTGGGCTACAGAGAGAGACCCTGTCTCGAAAAAAGAAAAAAAATAATCACAATGCCTTCTAATTTTGAGCAGATCCTTTCAAAGAAAACAGACTAATGGTGTTTTTTTAAGTGGGGCACATGGCAACATTTTAGGTCACCCAGGGACACGGAATGACATGGCATAACATGCCACAAACTTAGATGGTTACCCAGCTGTAATGAAATCCTTCTTATGGAGCAGGGAGACTCTGTCTTCTTCACACTTCTCGCCTTCTGAGGTGTCAATCTCAACTGGTCTGTGACAGACTAGACTTTTCCCCCCAGTACTGGGGACTAGACCCAAGGCCTTTGCATTGAGATACATCTTCCACCCTTCTGTTGTTTATTTGAGCCAGGGTCTTGCTAAGTCACTAAGTGGCCCAGGTGTGGCTTGAACGTGAGATCCTCCTGCCTCAGGTTCTCGAAGTGCTGGGATCACAGGCCTGTGCTACCAGGCCTTGGCTCAGACTAGACTTTAATGTACCTGCATTGTATTTACTTTCTGTTATGCTGGGACTCTGCATATTAATATGAGATATTGTATTACTTGCCATTTTCAGTGGAGAAATTATTCTCAAATTATAAAATATTTTATACACACAAAATAGGAACGTAATGTAACAACTACAGGCTTTGCCAGCTCTAAGTTTTTCCTATATTCATCCAGCTTTCCCAGCTCTAGTTTTCTATATTCGTTTGTTCTTTTAAGAAGACTGTATCCGAAGCTACCTGATGGCACCTCAGAAATAAATTACTACTGAATTTGGGCCTTTTCCCTCTCCATCCATCTTCCCAGGCTACTTTTTTTTTTTTTTAAATCTTAGGAGTAATGGATTCAGTTAATTCCCACTTTCTTTCTAATGCATTATTCACTATTTTTTGAGACAGGGCCTTGCTCTGCAGCCCAGGCTGGTCCTGAACTCACTATGTAGCCCAGGCTGGCCTTGGACTCAGGACAGTCCTCCTGCCTCAGCCTCCTGAGTGCTGGGATTACAGGTGTGCACTTCGGTGCCAGCTATTATGCTGCTGGGGAATCAAACTCAGGGTTTTGCGCTTGCAAGGCAAGTGCTCTACCTGCTGTGCCATTCCTCCAGCCCAGACGGCTCCTACCGTGAATGTATTTTATTCAATATGACCACATCCCATTGTCTTTCAGTGCCCCCTACTGGCTGAAATACTGCACTTTCAATAGTGGGTAAGAAGTTGACAGGATGATGACAGAAACACAGGACCTGACAGATGACACAAACCCACTGGGCCTAAGCGACACATGAAGACCGCTCCACCCCACAGCAGCAGCGGGCACATTCTACTCGTGTACCAGGGACGTTATCCTGCTTAGGTCTTATGTTAGATCATAAAACAAGACTCCCCGAGGAGGCTGGAATCATGCAAAGTATGGTTACTGTCGAGAGAAGAATGAAGTTATAAATCAATACTAGAAGAATTTTGGGAAATTCACAAATATAAGGCAATTCAACAACACACTCACTCCCCCACTTTACTGACATGTCTATACGTGATATGGGATACGTAACGTTAACACTGAACTTGAGTATTTTGTGCACTTTGTATGGCATCCATTAGAAACCCTTCCCCTCTCCCTTTCTGACCCTCCCACGCCCTTCCCCTCCCCACTTGGTCCCATTATTCACCTGGTTAGTTCTATGCAATGGCTGTCATCTGGGCTTCTCAGAGAAACCATTTAACTTTCTCCTTCTGACTCATTTCACAGAGCATGATGGTCTCAAATTGTAGCCATTTACATACAAGACTCAAACCTGTCTTTATAGAGTAGGACTCCATTGTGTATCCATTGGTCGGTTGATGCGTAGTTGGGTGCCTTCCACATTTTGGCTATTGTTAGTTGTGCTGCTATGAACATGGGTATGCATGGATCTGTTACATGATGCTTTTAACTCTTGGAAAAATTCCCAGAAAAGGTATTGCTGGATTGAAGAGGGTATTTCCAATCTTTTGAGAAACTTCCATATTGCTTTCCACAGTTGTGCCAGTTTATAGTCCCACCAGCAGTGTATGAGGGCTCCTTTTACCCACAGTTTCCCCAGCACTGATTGTTCAATACACAACATTCAGGGATTAGACGGTATCTTAGTGATGTTTGATTTTCATTTCTCTAATGGATAGGGATGTTGAACATTTTTCATGTATTCAGTGGCCATTTGAACCTCATCTAAGAACTGCCTAGTCAATTCCATTGCCCATTTTTCAACTGGGTCTTTGATTTTGAGGGGTCTTTTTTCGGTTCCTTATATATTCTAGTCATAAGCCTATCTGAGGTATAGGTGGTGAACATTTTTTCCCATTCTGTCAGCTCTCTTTTTACTCTGTTGATAATTTCCTTTGCCATGCATAAAACTTAAATTGAAATAACCTCATTTGTTAATGCTGGGGGTTCTTTTGCTATGGGGCAACACACTCTTTAAATAACTAATGGGTCAAAGAAGATACTAGAGGGATGGGAGAACAGCTCAGTGGTTAGTGTTTGGCTAGCAAGCATAAGGCCCTGTGTTCAATTCCCTAGTGCCACATAATCCAAGCATGGTAGCAAATTCCTGTAATGCCAGCAGCCAGGGGACTGAGGCAGGAGAACTGCCATTGTATTTGAGGCCAGTCTGGGCTACATAGTGAGTTTAAGACCAGCCTGGACTACAGACCCTGTCTCAAAAAAAGAAAAAAAAAACCCCAAACCAAAACAAAAAAATAACAGCTATTAGAAATTCCTTTGAAGCCTGCTATGTGGGAAGCAGGCCTGTAAATCTAGCATTCTGGAAGACTGAGGCAGAAGGTTTGAGCAACTCAATAAGACCCTGTCTCAAAAAAGGGCTGAGGATGTAGCTCAGTGCAAATATCCTGGGTTCAATGCCCTGTATACACACACACACAAATACACAGCCAGGTGTGGTGGTGCAGTTCAGCACCAGTGTGGACTATAGAGAGAAGCCTCATCTCAAAAAACCAAAAGCAAACAAAAGGTTAAAAATCCATACAGATCAATTTTAGTATTTATAGGTCTTAAGGTCGTATTACATAAATACTTGATTATCTGACACTCAAAACGTGGCCAAAATTTAATAATAAAATAAAAACATACAAAAAAGCAGACAATCTGCAGCCCCTCTTCCTGGTCAGGGCACCAGTTCACCCCAACTTCTTGCTCAGCTGTATAGATCTTTTAGATACACGGAGCCTTACATTTTTCCATTGAGTTTTTATTAGTCATTAAGTCATGATTCAGGGTCCCAGGCAGGGACCCTCATGTACAGGTCCCCCTTTACCACCAGGGAGAAGGACAGAGGACAGAGAACAGGAGCAGCAGGGCAGAGCCAGGTCAGATCTTTCCAGGAAACGTGCCTTCAGCCCGGCGGTCATCCCAGGTTGAGACCTGCGGAGAACAAATGGTGTTACTCTCCCTCTGCGGAGAACAGAACGGGTAGAATTCGTAGTCTCCCTCACTTTGCCCACCTGTGCATCTGCGCAACGAATAACTACATGGGCCTGCTATGTGCCAGCCACTGTCTCAGGAGCCAGGGAATCAGCTGCTACCCAAAAGACAAAAATCACTGTTCTGAAAGAGAACACACACTAGGGGGAGAAACAGAAAAATCCCAGGCTCAGTTCAGGGACATCTTTGGGGAAATGTGATACTGCTCAGAACTTAAAGAGAGGATGGTCAGGCTGATTTAGGTACCTGAGAGCCCACACTCTACAATGACTGTCAGGATAAAGACTGAACATCAGGCAGCCATGAAAACAAATGAAGCCGATTTATGTTCTGACATGAATGAATTGCTAAGATACGTAGTCAAGGGCTGGGGGTGTAGCTCAGCGGTTAGGGTGCTTGCCTAGCAAATACAAGGCCGTGGGTTTGATTTCCCAGCACCAAATAAAGTGGATGCGATGGCAAACTCCTGCAATCCCAGTGCTAAGCAGGTGGAGGTAGGAGGATTGCCGTGAGTTCAAGGCCAGCCTGGGCTACACAATGAGATCAGAACTAGACTGAACTACAGCGCAAGACCCTGTCTCAAAAAAAGGAAGTTAAACACAAAAGTGCCAAACAGAGTAAAACAGTAGAACACAGTGCCACCCCATTGTCCAGATATCTGGATCGTATGAAACACAGACATATATGATACACGGATATCTGCATTATATAAAACACACCAGAAAGGCCCATTATCAGACTATTAACATTTCCAATAATTAACACCGTGTTACTTGTGGACTTCCTTGCGGGTGGTCTAAGCATATTCATTTTCATACACCCTCTCACATCTGTATGTGAGAAACACAGGGACCGTGGAGACTGACTCCATTACTTCAGGCTGTGTCACTTCGGGCAAGTTACCCACCTCTGTGAGCTGCAGTTTCCAACTCTGCAGAGGCGGGACAAGGCAATGGTACCTCCTTCCTTCCTTCCTTCCTTCCTTCCTTCCTTCCTTCCTCCCTCCCTCCCTCCCTCCCTCTCCCTCTCCCCCTCCTCTCTCTCTCCCCCACCCCTCTCTCTCACATTAGGCTAGGCTACGTAGCCAGGCTGGCCTTGAACTTGATTCTTCAGCCTTAGCTCCCAGTGCTTGGTTACTGGGTTACCAACACATGTAGCACCCTGCCTGGCTTCTCTGATGACTCTCATTGGGACATGTACCTTTTCACACCTGGGGCTCATCTGAATCCCTCATATTGAACTTAGAAGGCATACAGCTATGAGAAAAAGAAAATTTTTAAACTATTAAAAACAATGGCTACCACATGTGGCAGCATATACTATAATTCCAGTACTCTGGGAGGCTGAGGCAGGAGAACTGCAAGTTCAAGCCCAGTCTGGGCAACTTATTGACTTAGTGAGACCCTGTCTCAAAAACTAAAAAACAGACTAGGGATGCAGCTTGGTGTGAAGGTCCTGGATTGGATCTCCAGTACCGCAAGAGACAGGGGGGACAAAAAAAGACTTAGTACAAAAGCCCTGGGTTCAGTGCCCAGCATCATCAAAAAAGACAATGGCATGAGAACAGGTACCTAATACATATTAAATAGCAAAATGCAAAAAAGTACACAGAAGCCAGGCAGGGCAGCATACGTCTGTGGTGTACCCTCGTAACTGCAGCACTCTGAGAGGTCAGACACGAGGATCCAAAGCTTGAGCCTCGCCAGAGCCACTTAGTAACTAATGCTGATGTGATATACATGTGCACAAAATACTCAATTTCAATGTAAACATTATGTATCGCACAGAAATTAATAAAACACAGAAAAAATTAAAAACAAAAAAGTTTGGGGATGTAGGTCAGTGAGAAGGCTCTGAGTTCAATCCCCTATACTATAAAAACAAAACCAAACAAAAGCAAGAACATATAAATACACAGTATGATCTATACCTATATAAAATATAAAACATATCCACACACATATTAGCACATAGAAAAGGAGTGGAAGATTTGCACATAACTCCTAAAGCACTTGGAAAGGGGTGCTAGGAAGCTTTCATGTCCATATTATATAAATCTCTTGTTCACATTGGGCATGGTGGCACATGCCTGTAACCTAGGCACTCAAAAGGCTGAGTCAGGAGGACTGCTTTGTGTGGGAGGCCAGCCTGGTCTATGTAGTGAGTTCAGTACCAGCCTGGCCAGACTATGGAGTGAAATCCTGGTTCAAAAAAATAAAAATAATAAAATAAAATAAGTCTCTTGTTCTTAACAATTCCCCAAAACAAAAACCCACTCCAGTGTTATTTTTAGAGGGAAAGTAAAAAAAAAAAATTAACTTGAAAATAAAGAATGGCTGGAAAAAATGATTTAAATGTTCGTATTATAGGATAAGAAAACTTCACCCCTGACCTTGTCCTCACAAATACACATGCTGAGTTAGGGGACTTTTTTCTTTCTTTTCTTTTCTTTCTTTTTTTTTTTTTTTGAGATAGGGTCTTTCTCTGTAGTCTGGTCCCAAACTCACTATGTAGCCCAGTCTGGCCTTGAACTCATAGCACAGCAATCCAACTGCCCCAGCCTCTTGAGCGCTGGGATATAAGAATGCACCACCACACCTGGCAATTTTTTTTTAAATACACAAAGAAAACCTGGAAGATCAAGTAATATTATCAACCAGGATGGGAAAAGAGAAAAATTTTCTGCCTCTTCCCTTAAGTTTTTAAGATTATGTGAAATGGTTATATTGCTTATTAAAAAAAAATTTTGGAAAAAAGCCACATCTGCTAGGCATAAAGAGGTCTGTGCAGACTGGTTTACATCCAGTCTTAACAGGGCAGTACCAGGACAGAAAGCATGCTTCCTGGACTCACTTGATGCAGACCCTGAGGCCGTATGAGGAAGGCTATATAATCTTAACACCATGCTACCCAACATCATCCAAGGAGAAATTCTGGGAGCCCAGGATACTCAAAGAACACTTTGAGTTGCACCTGGTATTCCAGGCCTATAATCCCAGGGCTCTGGGAGGATGTGGCAGGAGGATCAGAAGTTCAAGCCCAGCCTGAGCAATGGAGAGACTGAGTTTCTTTCTCAATCCTGGGACAGAATACCTGACACCCACAACTTAGGGAGGAAAGATTTATTTTAGCTCAGTTTCAGAAGGTCTAGGTTCAATTATGGGCAGATGGTGGTGGCAAAAACACACTGTGGGGATGGAGCCAAAGAACGAGACCCTCACAGTATGGTGTAACAGAGCCAAGTCTCAGAGAAAGGGGGGGCACTGCACTTATCCTCCAGGCCCTGTCCCAGTGGTCCGCCCCTTCTGGGCCCAGCCTCAGTGTTCTGCCCCTTCAAGGTTTAAGCCCCTAATTCACTACACATGCATGTGCAAGTCTGTAATCTATAATCTACCACACATCTGTAATCTAATCCACATGCCAGGAATCTATAACCTGCCACGCACCTGTCCTCCACACACTCCCATCATCCACGCCCCCAGACCAGGCTCCAATCTCCCAACAGCACACGGTTCCACAGATAATCAGTAACATCCAAATACATGAGACTTTGGGGGACTTTCCAGATCCAAACCACAACAGTGACTTGGTAAGACCCTGTCTCAAGATCAAAAATAAAAATGGGATAAGAATGCAGCTCAGTATGAAGGCCCTGGGCCAGATCCCCTAAACCCACACACAAAGAAAATGTCCCAAAGGCATTTTATTCTAGAGAAATGGGCTCCAAAGATGCACACTCAGTATGACTAAAATACTAAAAAACTAGAACTTAAAATCCAACCAAAGGGGACCAGCTAAATAAAACACTGCTTATTAAAACAAATAAGGCACATATTTATGCTTCAAGATACACTAAACAAAATCAAGTCACAGAACAGAACACACAGTAGAAACCAACCACACACAAAAAGTTCCACGGGGTTATTCACAAGTATAAAGGTGCAAACCTGGAATCCCCAGCACCCTGGAAGACTGAGCAGGAGAATTTCAAATTCCAGCCCAGCCCAGGCAACTTAGTGAGACCATGCCTCAAACTGAAAAATAATTGTTATACTCTTTTCAGCAACTTTATTTATTTACTTACTTACTTACTAGTACTGGGAATGAAAGCTACGGTCTTTGCACTGAGCTGTATCTCTAGTTCATTCTTCATGTTTTTGAGTTTAACCATCAAGTTAACCAGGCTATAATTTGCAATCTTCTGCCTCAGCCCCTGAGAATGCTGGAAGTACCGGCCTGCATCGTGGGGCCTGGCTCAGAAATTTAAAAAAAGGACTTGAACTTCTTTCAATGTGTCTTACAGTTACTGGGGTCCTTTGCTTTAAAAGTAATTTGAACATAAATCTTTCATATATAATAAATATAGTACTGGTGGGATAGCAAAGTAGTTAAAGAGTCTGAATAGCAAGCACAAGGCCCTGGGTTCAATTCCCCAGCACCACACAGGCTGGGTGTGATGGTGCACACCTATAATGATAGCACCTGGGAGGCTGAGGCAGGAGGATTGCCATGAGTTTGAGGCCAACCTGGATTACGTGGTGAGTTCAGGACTAGCATGGACTACAGAGAAAGACCCTGTCTCAAAAGAGTATAGCGAAGAGTATTAAATACTAACCAAAAGGTCTTGTGACATTAAGGCAAATAGGACTGCCTTACTGTGTCCTTATTTTTTCAAGATGTGTACTGATGCAAGCAGGGGTGAAGCAGCGCATCTGAGATTTGCTCTAGACTACTTCACCTAGGGAAAGAAGCAGCCAGGCCAGTGGTGCACACCATTAATCCCAACACTAAGGATGCCGAGGTAGGAGAATTCGAGTTTGAGGCCAACTGGAGCTACACAGGGACTTCGAGTAAAGCTTGGACTTGAAGCCTGGACAGTGGGCTTCTGTCTAAAAACCAAAAGAAACATATGAGGAAAATCTTGATTACTATTCACTGAGTGATGGATGTATTTGGAGTCACTGAATGATCTTCTCCACTTCTATGTATAATTTGGAAATACTCAAAAGAAAAAAAGGACAGGATTACACAGACACAGTAACCGAGCACAAGAGTGAGGCAAGATCCAACAAGATGGCCTTGGGCACCTTGGCTGAGTGTTCTACCTGGCTCCAGGATCAAACAGGAAGGTACACGCAATGCTAGGAAGGAGAAAAACTCTGAGTCCTATGGGATAGTGTCACTCTGTCCCCCCTCTGCTTCACAAAGACGCGCTCCCGCCAGTCACCACCCTCCCTTCTGTGAGGCACTCCCGGCATCCCCAGGACCGCTGAGGGAAGACATACCCAGGATATGGGGCACAGGGACTTGTATACCCGCCGGTACCACTCGCACACAGAGACATCGCCCCCTTTCGCAGTCATTGCTTTCTGGCAGCGGTGATAGTCTGTGAAAACAGGGGATCAGGGTCAGCCCAGACCAAAGGCTGGGATATACTTCTGGTCAAAAGTGAGAAATACTTTTTACTTAAGATTAGTTCTATAAGCATACACATATATATATATACACTGGAAACACAAGTTTATGAGTGTATCAAAAAGGGCTAGACACATATCACTAAATTGCTTTAGTAACCTTACACAAGTATTCAATTTGAAAATTCTGATGTCAGGAATGACAGGGAAATAGGAGAGGCATGTGTGGGGATTGTGGAAGTTCGGGCTTGGGGCAAGGTAAGGGGAAGATGTTCCTGATGCCAAGATGTGGAGCCCTAGAAAAGAACACAAGAAGGGGATAATCTGGTTCTTAAAAGTAGGCATTGGGCTAGCTCAGTGGTTAAAGCACTTGCCTGGCATGTGTAAGGTCTTGGGTTCAATTCCCCAGCACCTTGTACAATTAGCTCACCACGGTGGTACATGCCTGTCATCCCAGCACTCAGGAGTCTAAGACAGGAGGATTGCTGTGAGTTTGAGGCCAGCCTGGGCTATGTAGTAAACTTAAGACCAGCCTAGACTACAGAGCAAGACCATGTCTCAAAATAAAATAATAAAATAAAATGATCCTGTCATCTGCCAAAAAAAGAAAAAAGGCTGATGATATACCTCAATGAGAAGGCACAGGGTTTCAATTCCCAGTATCACTGACTAACTTACTTACTTAAAAAAAAAATTGCTCTAGCTTAGGGCTGGAGGAATGGCTCAGCAGTTAAAGCACTTGCCTAGTAAGTGCTAAGTCAAGCACTAAGTACCCGAGATCTATTCCCCGGTATCACAATAAGCCTGTAATTTCAGCACTCGGGAGGCTGAGACAGGAGGACTGTAGTCTGAGGCCCGCCTGGATCACAAACTGAGTTCAAGACCAGCCTGGACTACAGGGTGAGACCCTGTCTTAAAAAAAAAAAAAAAATTGTTCCAGCTTTTACATTCTTGGACATATTCCTTAGAAAGAAAAGCATGCACATGGACATAAAATTACATTTGTAAGAATGTTTACACTGTACCATTCATAAAAGCCCCAAAACGAAAATCACACATATCTATAATATTGTGGAAAAAGGAAAGAGAGCAAACTGCACAACACAACATTATGAGTCTATAAAAATATGGAAGAAATACAAACAGAAAAAAAACACACACTATGAAGTTCGCAAAGTGGCGAATCTAAATGCAGTGGTTAGATAAAAACATGGCTGATCACTTTAAGTTGGTGGGGTCAGGTCACACTGCTAGTGGAGAAGAGTAGGGTATGGTGTTCAAGATATGGCACAGGGGCAGGAGGAACAGCACAGTGGTTGGATGGTTTGCCTCCAAAGCACAAGGCCTTGAGTTCGATTCCCCAGCACCACATAAGCCAGGTATGGTGGTGCACATCTGTAATCCTACCACTTGGGAGGCTGAGGCAGATGGACTGCTGTTTCAGGCCAGCCAGGGCTACACAGTGAGTTCTAGACCAGCCTGGACTAAAAAGAGAGACCCTGTCTCTCAAAACAAACAAACAAATAAATAACCCTTTATCCCAAAAAACAGGGCATAAAGTATGTAGGGATCAATGGGCTGGCAGTTTCTTTTTTGTATGTGAAATTATAGTTGTACAGGGGGTTCTCTTTAGAATTACTCATTTAGCCATACAAGTTTTATTCCTGTACATGTTACATCATGCATGTGCCCACAGGTGCACACACCCCTTTACAAGTCATTGTAGAAAAACAAAGTTTGTACCCCTGACCCACATCTTAAATACAGCTAATGAAGAAGGACGTGGGTCCTCCAGAGAATGAATATCCAGAATAAAAGGGAAGAGGCTGAAATGCGTGGGACCCACTGAGCAGGCAAGAGGTGAGTGCCTTCAGGGAATGCCTGCATTTGCCCCGCTTACCTAGGTAATTCTGCCAGCAGTTCCTGGTCTGGTTCTGATTGGGAAAGCGGCTGTCAAAAGGGGCAGTCTTGTAGTTCTTAATTTTGGTCTTGATGTCTTCTTCCATGATACTCCTGGAGGCAAGGGAAGCTGGTGTTAGCAAGGATTCTGGGGGCCTGAGCGTGGAGAGGTCAGACCAACCATGCCCAGTGGAGTCCCAGATACAGAGCATAAGCTGGGTGTGAATGGGCTGTCATCTTCTCCCTCTCAAGATACACACATAGACAAAAAGGCAGGACAAATCCACAGAGCTGAGTGTAGAAGTCACAGCAGGGTTGTAGGACAACTCCTCGGCAAAATCAGGCCTCATTCTCACTACCTAATACTCAGTAAGCACTTATAAGCAAGGCACTTTCACATTTTACTGCTACAGCCACTCTGAACGGCAGAAAGCAGGTCTAAAATACCAGCACTCTGGGAGGGTAAAGCAGGATTCCAAGTTCCAGCCAAGCCTGGGCCACTTAGTGACCTCATGAGACCCTGTCTCAAAATCAAAAATTAAAATGGGATAGGGAGGATGTAACTCAGTGTGAAGGTCCTGAGCTCAATCCCCAGTATCCTCTGCCTCACCCACCAAAAGGCAGAAATTAATACTATTCTTGCTGCCTACACAAGGGACAGTGTAGCTAAGTGACTTCCCAAGGTCATAGAGCATACAAATGGTAGAGTTGCCCCAGTCATTGGCATAACCTACACTGCAAAGGTAAATCTTATTTCTTAATCTTTTTGGTGTCAAAAACTCTTCAGGGGTCGATAGATCCCATAAATATCTTTCTCAGAGTATGTTTAAATTCATTTTAGGGGCTGGGGGAACGGCTCAGTGGTTAAAGTGCTTGCCTAGCAAGTGCTACGTCGAGCACTAAGTACTCGAGTTTGATTCCCCAGCACTACGTAAGCCGGGCGTGGTGGTGCACACTTGTAATCCCAGCACTTGGGAGGCTGAGGCAGGTGGACTGTTGTGAGTCCAAGGCTAGTCTGGGCTCCACAGTGAGTTTAGGACAAGCCTGGACTACAGGGTGAGACCCTGCCTCAAAAAAAAAAAAAAAAGCATTTTAGAAACTGCACATCATAACAGAGAAAATCAGTTATATCTAACTAAAGACTTACCAAGTATCATGACTTAGGGCTGGAGTAATCACGAGTGAAAATGATACCCTGTGACATTTGTAAATATGACTACCTGTAATTTGGATTGTTGACAAAGTCACAGATACTGCGAATACTACTGAAGTTATTGCCTCCACTCCTAACGGAAGGTAATGCTTATTTCAATTAGATGTCAGTAAAAATGCCAATGTAACCCCCTTCACGCCTCTATTACCCATTCAAGTGTTAGCATTCCTTGAGTTGTACTGATTCTGTGAACCAAGGGCTAATCATCTTTGATATGTCTCAGTTTTCACGAAGGAATCTGAGAAAAAGTGCCTATAATCCAGAAAATCCAAGAGGTCACGGAGCCACACAGATGACTAGCGTCTAAACGTCTGGGACAGCAGAGTCTTGGGGAAAGGATCTGGGGGAAGTGAAGAGGCAGAATGTAAAATACCAGCTGCCCGGACACAGATGCAGCTCTAGGGGTAGTTTTGTGCGAGATCTCGACCTCGTATTTGAGGGTGACCGTGAAGATGCTGCTGCAGCCTCTCCAACGTGCAGGAGGAAGGGGACACTACAGAAGACAGGCTGCAGACCAAGCAAGCGGCAGAGTCCACGCTCGTGGACTTGAAGATTAAAAGCACTGCACTCCCAATTACTGGGTCCAAGTCCTGACCCGATGCAGGTTCGGCTAAGTCTCTTATATTACTGAACCTTAGTTTCCTGGTTGTCAGAGGGGATGATCGTAGACTCTAACTTAAATAGATTGGAATCTTAGTTGGTATAAGCACTATATAATCGTTAGCTACCCTATTAAGAGTGCTTTTTTTGATAGAGGGGTCTCGCTTTATAGTCCAGGCTGGCCCTGGACTCACAGCGATCCTCCGGTCTCAGCCTCCCGAGTGCTGGGATTACAGGTGTGAACCAACACGCCCGGTTTATGTGGTGATGGGGAATCGAATTCAGGTACATGGCGCTTGCAAGGCAAGCGATTTAACCCGCTGAGACATTCCTCTAACCCCAGCTATCACTATTAAGAGAACAGCAGGACGCCAGGGCCCAAGGCGGGCGGCCGTGGCTGGTCGGAAGCCTCATAGCGCTAATGGGGAGGCTACGGTCCGGTTCCTCAATGCACTGGGCTGGGGTCCCAAGTACCCCAGTTTTCCACACTCACCTAAAGACGACCCTTAAGCAGCAAGAAGCTCAATGTGACCCTCACCAAAGACGCCAATGTCTTACAGGAAGCGGAATTAAGGCTAGCCGGAAGCTGGGGAAGCGAAGACGAGATGAGTCCTCCGAATGGGTAGAGCGGCCACAGGAAGACGACCTCCGAAGCCACACCGACCACGCCCATCCAAGAGAACTCCGTTTTTCTATTGGTCCGAATCCCTATTTATTGTCATAACTTGCCCTATCGTGAGCTCCGTGGAATACCGCAAGGCTAGAGATGTCTATTAGTGTTTTTACCAAGGAAACGAGTGCTGCTGGGCGTGGGAAGGTGTCCTGGCTGAAGTATTTTATTCACTCAGGAAATACTTATTGAGTGCGTACACCGTGCTAAGCACTTTTATAAGAGCTGAGGAAACATCGCTGAAGAAAATGCAAAATCTCTACCCTCATAATTATTTACGAGGTCAGGATCAGGATGAAAACACTGCAGAGAATTAATGGATTCTAAAAGGAAAGACATGACCTAGCCCAGGAGAACTAGGGAAGGCTTCCTGAACGGAGAGCTAGTAAGAAGTGAGGTAGGGGCTGGACGTGGTGGCACAGGCGTCTAAACCCAGATGCTGTCGAGGGACCGCAAATTCGAGCCCAGCCTGGGCAGTTTAATGAAAGCTTGTCTTAAAAAGGCCTGAAGGGGTTGGGAGCGTAGCTCAGATGTTGGAGGGTTTGCCTGGTATGGGCAAAGCTCTAGGTCCCATTCTCTAGGACCACGTAAAAGTTACTCAGGTGTGGTAGCACATACCAGTAATCCCCAGCATGGGGATGGCGGAGACAAGAAGATTGTCCTGAATCCGAGGCCAGCCTGGGCTACATCAGTGAGTTCAGAACCAATCTGGGCTACGGAGTGAGACCTTATCTCAAAAAAATTAAAATTAAAAATTTTAAAAAAGAGCTGAGGATATAGCTCAGTGGTAGAGTGCTTATAGGTAAGCATGTGTAAGCCCCTGTGTTTAACTCTTAGTACAAGAAGGTTAGTAAGAAAGGGAGGGAAAAAATTCAGGCAGGCAAATAATATTTTAGGCAGGATAAATTGCAAGAGCCTAGCTTATGTGGTGCTGGGGAGTCGAACTCAGGGCTGTGCACTGGCTAGGAAAGTACTTTAACTACTGTGCTATTCCTTCAGCCCTAGTTAGATTTTTGTTGCTATAATGAAATATCCAGGGTCTGGGAGCATAGCTCAGTGATTAGAGCACTTGCCCAGCATTCACAAGTTCGATCCCCTTAGCACCACATAAAAATGAACCAGTTGTGATGGTGCACACATGTAATTCCAGCACTTGAGAGGCTGAGGCAGGGTTGCCATGAGTTCAAGGACAGCGTGGGCTACATAGTTCAGGACTAGCTTGGAGAGTGAAACCATATCTCAGAGACAAAAACCAAAGCCAAATCCCCAAATAAGAACAACAACAACAACAACAACAACAACAACAAATACCTGAGGCAGGGGAGTTTATTTTAGCTCATGTTTGAGAAGGTACAAAATCCAGACAGCATAACTGAAGCTCTTGTCAGGGCCTCCTGTTGACTGTGCCACTTGATGGTGTATGGCTTTCCTGCTGCCAGAATGCTGAGGTGGCCCAAGGAGACAGGACGCACCTCTTTCAGGCTGCCTGTGTTTCCATAAACTACACACGAATGTGGAGGGGTACAGTTGTAATCCCACAACCTTGCAGGCAGAATATCTTGTCTCAAAATGAAAATGTAGGAAAGGCTGGGATATATTAATAGCTCAGTGTGAGGGCCTTGGATTCAATGAGGGGAAAATGAACTCAACTATGGGGGCTCCACCCTTTGGAGATTAAATTCTTGCATACATTTTTGGACAGCATCCACAAGCCTTAGCAGGTCTGATTCCTCCAGTTCCTACACACAGCTGGCACACAGCAGGCCTGAAGAGAGACTAGGTGTGGTTTTTTTGTGTCTCACCACAGGATGAGTTCACAGACGGCATCGGGTCTCAGTCACAGCTGTGTCTCAGGATTACAGGCAAGGAAAGTGGGTGGCTCCTTACCTCACAGCTAATCAGCATCCTGGTCCCTGTGGCTGGCGCAGGCCTGGACTCCCAGCACTCACTCAGGGAGCCTGAGGCAGGAGGATTGCAAGTTCAAGCCCAGCCTGGGCAGTATAGGAAATTTAGCAAGACCCGGTCTCAAAATATAAAGAAAGGCTGGGGATATAGCCCTCAGTGAGAAGGCTGGGCTCAGTTCCCAGAACAGAAAGAACTAATCACAGAGTTGAAGAGTGCCAAGAGCCTTTTTGGGGCAGATTCCGGGAAAGTGGCTGCAAGGGGCCGGGGCCCACGGCCCGGAAGCCCATACTCCCTGGACTTGGAAGAGAGCCAGACACGGGTAATCTTGTAGGGACCATGAAGAGTCCGTCCCATGCTTCAGAATTAGGAGAGGAAAGAGACAGGGGTCCGAAAGCCCGGGTCTCCGAGGGGGTGGGCCGAGCTCCTAAATGTGGCTGCCCTGAGTCTCGTCTGCGGGTCTAGTCGGTGTCAGTGGGAAGGATGGACACAAGCACGCGTGACAAGTTTGTACAGGATGTTTTTATTGGGTCTCTGTCCCCTGCCCGCCCCCCGAGCAGTCCAGCCTGGCCAGGCCGGGTACGCGGCCCCCGAAGCGGTACGTGTACTTGCGCCCGCCGCTCTTGAGCACGATGTCGCGGCGGTAGTAGTAGCGCAGGCCTCTGCTCAGCTTCTCATAATTCATGCCCGGCTTCCTCTTGCGTTCGCCCCAGAGCCGTGCCACCTAGAGTGAAGGGCCGGCTGAGAGGTGCCCGGGGCCGGGGTGATCGGGATCACGTTTGGGATAGGGTCGGTGGACGCTGGGGTCCAGACCCGGACGAGGCTTGAGCCGGGCCTGCAGAGGGCGAGCTGAGGGCTTTGCAAAGCTACGGGTGGGGCTGGATCGAGCCAGGGCATCCGGGAAGGGACGGACTGGCCGGGCCGGAGAGCTGCCCACCTCTTTAGGGTCGCACAGCTGGAACTCGCGGCTGTTGCCGGTCCAGCGGATGCAGCTGCTCCGAGCGCCGTCGTGAAGCAGCTCCAGGAGGAACTGCCACAGCTGAATGGGACCTGCGGGGTGGACACGGGTGAACGCCAGGGTCCCCAGACCCAGGCGCCGCTGCTTCGGTGTGACAGGGCGCTTTCATCTCAAGGGGTCGGGTCCCCACACCTTTGGACCTACGAGTTGGCAACGCCCTGTCTGTCCTTGGGGAATCTCTCCACACAGTGCGCCAAGAGTCAATCCACTAGCTGCACGTGGTGGCGCCAGCCTGTCATCCCAGGGAGACTGAGGCAGGGGGGTTGATTGATTGATTGCTGTGAGTTCGGGGCCAGCCTGGGCCATATAGTGCGCTCAGGACCAGCTTGGATTACAGAGTGAGACCTTGCCAAAATAAATAAAATTTAAAAATAAAAATAAATCCTCTCTCAGCTGGGCTTTAGTAGCGGATCACTGTAATCCCAGCGCTATGGGAGGGCTGAGAGGCAGGAGGATCGCAAATTTTGAGCACAGACTGGGCAATTTAAGTGACTGAGAACCGTCTCAGAAATTAAAATTACAAAAAGGCTAGGGATGTTTATTCTCCTGAATGGGGGTGTGGGGAGAGCCGGGCTCGGTGGCGCAGCACTGGATTGGGGATGTAACTCCCAAGTCCCTGGGCTCGATACACACACACACACACACACCCCACCCCTCATACACGCCACAGAACTGGGGACGTAGCTCAGTGCGAAAGCTCTGAGCTCGATCCCCAGTACCCAGAACGACTCCCCCAATAGCCCTGAGGGATGGGGCGTCCAGGGATCCCATCTTGGCTATTTAGGGGTGCGGCCTCCCCCCTCGGAGACCCAAGCATCTGAATCCTCGCTCTGTCCCTTTCACACAACCCTCGAAGACCGTCAGTCCTCTCCCCCTCCCCTCGTGGGCGCTTCGCACTCAGCGAGAGTTCTGCGGGCCGGGACCTCTGGTACCAGCGCCTCCCGCCCCCTCACTCTGGCTTGGCTCCCTCAGACGTCTTCAGGACTTCTTACCTCTGTGGTTAGTTTTGGGGGAACGAGTCAGGGCGGCACGGTCTGACCGGTGGCTCGGCTCGGAGGAAGCGGCCGGAGCCGAACACTGGTACTCCTTCGAAGAGATGCGCAGCCCTGGATTCCACGAGGCGGTACCGTCCGAACCCACAGGCCCGCTCCACGAAATGGTAGAGTCCGCGCCCGGTTCCCCGCTGAGGCCGTTGCCCCAGTAGGTGGCGGCGTGGGGGACAACAGGACAATCCCAATGATCGGCGCCCACGGCTGCCGGCGCGGGTGCCCACGAGGTGGCGCCATGCCGGCCCGCAGCTCCCTCGGAACCGGCCAAGGAGGCGTGGTCCGGGCCGGGAGGGGCGGGGCCCGGCGTGTGGCCGGCGAGGCTCCAGGGGTCCGAGGCGGTGCACACCAGGTCTGTCCAGTCTCCGGACCACGTAGGGGCCTGCGGGACGGGCTCTGTGAAGAGCAAAGAAACCCGAGTGAGGGGAACCCGTACGCCCTCTCCAAGTTTTAGGGGCCTGCGCTCTCAGTCCTAGGGTCTTGGGGGCAAGATCTCAAGATCTAGCTCTGCCACTTTGAGGACGCGTGTCCGCTTGGCGTGTCGCTTGGCGCTGGGACAGGTCCCCGGCCCCGGGACCCCATTCGCTCCTACCCCCGCCTTTCTACACGCACTCACCAGCTCCCCACGGAGCGTCCGGGTGCGGCAGTGCGGGGCCCCATTCCAGCTCCGGGAATCCTGTGAGAGACACGATCGCAGCTGAGTGTGGGAATGGATATGAGCAGTGACGTGCAGACCCTGCCACCCACTCTGGCCTTTGTCGGCGATGGGAGTCATTCCCCGAGGACCCTGGCCCCCTCATTTCCTCGAAGCACCCGGGGATCCCAAGCACCCAGGGGTCCCAGCCAGACAGCCACCTTTCCACCACGTATCCCTTGTTGACGTGTCTGCTTGGAGTGCCAGTTCAGGAAAATAGAAGCCAAACTCGGTTCCTTCTGCAGGTAACAGGGACATTAAGGCAGGGTCAGAGACCAGCAGAGACCCCCCCTCCCCCACCCGGGCAGTGCCCCACATATCCCCTGGGCCCCAGCAGCCTACCCTGCATCGGCAACTTGTTCCCCAGAGGCACTTCCTGTGGTAGTGCTTCATCGCAGCTCCACAAGTCCATGGCTGTTCTGAGTGTTCTGGGTAGGGAAAATTCGGAAGGGCGGTGGAGAAGCTGGTGACCCTGCGGGGTCCTCGAGCCTGGGCACCAACCTTGCTTCCCTCAGACCCAAGAGTCCAGGGTCCTGCTCCCTATTTTCCCAGGAACCTGGCACATTGGGCTCCAGCCCACACTTCCTCTCTCAGGCCCCCAGGTCCTTCCTAACCCAGATGCCCAAGTAAATATCTACTCCCTGGTTCATGGCTCACCTCTGGCGGGCTCCTCTGTCCCCAGCCGGGGGTCTCGGCCCCATTTCATACCATGCAACCCCTCCCCTTGGGGTTGGGGCAGGGGAGAATTTTCCGAGACGTCAGAGCAGGGGTCGCAGCCTGGGTCAAGTTGCAGGGATGGGGGCGGGGCTGAGCCTCATTCCCCCCCCCCCCCCCCCCCCCGCATTAGGGATGCGCGCTGGCCCCTGGAGTTGTCCTGGTGCAATTGTGGCTTGGGATAAGACAAGGTTGTGGGGAAGAGCGGGCTAGCAAAGCGGGTTCTAGGGGCTGGAGAGTGTTTACAGGGTGATGGGGTGATGGACAGATTCATCGTCTTGGGGATTTGATCCTCTGACATGGGAGGTGGGGTGATGGAGGAGGGTCTGGGGTCAGCTGGATTGCAGGACTTATCTGAAACAGGAAGAGGGATTTCCGGCCAGATCACCCCTTCTCCCCAGCGTCAGCTGACGTCACAGCAGTAGGGTGACCACAGGAGAGCAACGCTGACCCTGCATCCCCCACCAGGATGAGCTGGGGAGGGGGTCTTGAAGCTGTTCCGCCGGAGTGTCAAGCATAATAAAAATATTGACATCCACAATATAGACCATAAAAATAGTAATACCAGCAGCTAATTATCAAAATCAGGACTCCTTGCCTGCTGATGAGTAATGTGCACTGGGCCTTCATTTAATCCTTTAATGAGGTAGATCTAATTCTTAGCCTTGGTTTATGAAGGAGGAAAAGGAGGCAGACGTCCTGTTGTACTTTCCACAACCCATGTACTTGCATGCTTTAACAGTTTGGGACAATTGGGGAATATTTTCTAAATGTGACAATGGCCTTCTAGGTAGCTCTGACTGGCCTTGGGCTCACAGCAATTCTCCTGCCTCAGTTTCCCAAGTGCTGGGATTACAAAGGTGCATCACCATGCCAGGCTTTATGTGGTGCTGGAGACTCAAACTGAGGTCCTTGTAAGGCAAGCACTGCAATCATCGTGTCATTCCTTCAGCCCCGACAAAGGCCTTCTATAATATTTTTATTAGGAAATGAACACAGATATTTAAGGGCGAAGTATATTATTTATAGTTTGTTTCAAACGATTCAGAAAAAACCATACTCATAAGTATATGCATACATCAATGTGAGGTATTTGAGACATAGGTGTACTAAAAAATTATCTGAAATTCAGTAACTAGTTTGCCTCTATTTTTATTCCTTGAGTCTGGCAATGCTTGGTCCAGGTAACCTTGCTTCAGGTCCTGGATCTGTGCATATCTTTTTATATAAATAAGCAAATATGAACTGTGTGAAATGGTACATGTCTGTAATCTGGGAAGCTGAGGCTGGTGGATCGCAAGTATGAGTCCAGCCTGGGTAATTTAGTGATTTACCAAGACCTGCCTCAAAAAAAAAAAAAAAAAAGAAGCAAAAGAAAAAAGTCTGGAATGTGTCTTACTACAGTACTACCCAGTACTGGGGAAAAACAGAGTAAATAGGGCTAAGGTGTAGCCTAGTGGTTACAGCACTTGCCTAGCAAGTGCAAGGCTCTGGGTTCTATTTCACACCAATAAATTAGCTGGGCATTGGGGTGCATGCCCGTAATCCCAGCACTCAGGAGGCTGAGGCAGGAGGATTGCTGTGTGTCTGAAGTCAACCTGGGCTACATAGTGATCTGAAGAGCAGCCTGGACTTCCAAGCATAGACCTTGTCTCAAAATAATATGGACAGTTCCCAACATTCACCCAGCTCCTTGATCAGTGACTTTGCTATTCTGGACGGTGGACTAGAGCGCTGTCCTTCTGTGCATTTCCACTAGGAAAGCTGGACCCCAAGAGGTAGTCATGCAGGGTGTGATGAGGGTCACAAATTCAAGGCTACTCGGACAGCTTAGGAAGACCCTGCCTCAAAAACTAAGATGGTCTGAGAATGAAAAAAGGAACCAAAAGGGGTTAATTAAGGATGTAGCAGCATTCCCTGGGTGCAATGCCCTAGAGCATGTGTTCTCTCTCTCTCTCTCTCTCTCTCTCTCTCTCTCTCTCTCTCTCTCTCTCTCTCTCTCTCTCTCTCTCTGGGAATCACATGGGCATCGTTGTTCCATCCACCTCAGTGCCCTGAAGTTGATCTCCGGGTCTGTGTGTCTGTCCATGGCTGCCTGTCCTTTGGTTGGTGGAGTCCACAGCTCTAGTGCCTGTTGCAGTGAGGCCGAGTCACCCAGCCTTTCAAGTCTTGATCCCTTCTTTCTGATGGCTCCTGTTTCCTCTCTCTTCTCTGGGTTTTCTCCCCACTTGCTTCCCATCACCCTCCCTGTTCATTCCCTGTTTGTGCATCTGCCCATCCTCAGCCACAGGGAGACTCCTGCATACACCTTAACAATTCGTCTCCTCCCTGGTCCCTGTAGCTGCAGTGAGAAGGGAGTCAGAGGTGGGAAGAGCCAGTGAATGGGGAGTGCGGAGATTGAGGATCCAAGGACTGGGTGGTCCCAGGGGGCTGAGGGGCACTTCCTGGCAGGGAGGCCATTAGGCCCCTAACCAGACTGGAAAATGTGACGTCAGAGGCTGTAAAGAATTGGGGGGAGGGCAGGAACAGAAATTTGACACTTCTCCTGGGTGATCTTCTTGTGCAGAGGCCTTGGTATCAGACCTCCAACCCTGTGCCCTACTCGCTCCCTCATCTAGGGTTCTGATGGCTTTGTCTCTGGGAGACTCTCATTCCTTCCCCACGCTCCCCCCTGAAATTTCTCTCCTCTGGCCTGGACTTGCCCCAGCTTCCTTCTAGGCCTTCAGCAGTGCTTTCTTTGGGTTGGGGGTGTGGTACTGAGGATTGAATCCAGGGCCTTCATGCTGAGGTACATTCCCAAATTAAAAAAAATATAGCCAGGGCTGGTGACACAGGATTGCAAACCTGAGGCTAGCCTGGCCAAGACCCTGTCTCAAAATCAAAACTAAAATTGGGTTAGATATAGCTCAGTGAAAAGGCCCTAGGCTTGATTTCCCAGTACTAGACATTTACATAATAATTTACACACGCAGTACTGAGGATTTGAACTCATTGGTACGGTGCCACCGAACTATATTCCCAGACTTTTGAGACAGGGTCTTGCTAAATTCCCTGGGCTGGGCTTGAATTTGTGATTCTCTTGCCTTAATCTCTGAGAGTTCTGGGATTACAGACAAGTGCCACCATGCCCAGTTGGTCTCAGGGCTCTTTAACATCTGAGGGAGGGTCTTGCTCTGTGGTAGCCCAAGCTGGTTCTAAAGTCACTAGGTAGCCTGGCCTGGGCTCAAACTAAGGGAAATTCTTCTGCTTCAGCCTCCTCAGTTCTGGAATTAAGGGCTTTATTATTGAGACAGGATTTCACTCTATAGTCCAGGCTGGTCCTGAAGTCACTATGGAGCCCAAGGCTGGCAATCCTCTTGCCTCTGCTTCCTGAGTGTTGGGATTACAAGTATGCACCACCATTCTCAGTTTATGCAGTACTGGGAAACTGAACCCAGGGCCTTGTGCTTGCTAGGTCAGCACTCTAACCTCTGGGCTATTCCTCCAGCTCCAAGGGATCTTTATAAAGTGCCTATCTATGATGTTAAGTCCCTGCTTGCTGCCTGAACTTTGTTGGAGCTTCTCAAGCAAAGCTTAAACACTCAGCCTGGTATTTCAGGTCTTGCAGGGCCTGCATGTACTTCAGTAAGCAGACAAGAGCCCAGAAGATACCCACAGCCTTAGAGACAAGGGAAGCCTTTGGAGAGACAACCCAAGTGACATCAGCTGGAACTTCAGAGTGCAGAAATAACAATGTGAGATCCAGAGGGTGAGGATGACGGTCTCAGCAAGGACAGCTCCTTCAGGCTCTCCCTGATTAAGGACAACACTCCCCCATCTGGCATGGAGCATACTGTGACAGCAGACCATGGACTGAGTCATCACTGCATCCCAGCATTGCCCAGACCTTTAGTTCGCCCACTGCTAAATGGATGAAAACCTACCAGGCTGCGCTGCAGAGGGGCAGGGCTCATAAGACACCCCCCCCCCCCACCCCCAATACTGAGAACAGTCTGGAGTCAGGACATGAATCTTGGCTTTGCCCTAGCCCAAAGCTGGTCTCCTGGAACGGCTCTTCCTCTCCCGGAGTGGCTGGCACTAGGTACGCATGGAGGTTTTAGTAAGGGGCAGTGGCACACAGCTGGAGCTCAATCTGGACGGCTACCTGGGTAAACTTCCAGGCTCCCGTGTTTCTCGGGTGTGTGTGGGGGTGCTAAGTCCTGTCCCCAGAGTGCTTCCAAGCCCAGCCAGGGATGGAAATGAATGTAAATTTATTGAAACTGGTTTGGGGTGGATGGGTGGATACGTGGGGGTTTTCCAAAGACAGCAGTGGGGAGCAGCCAGCGCCCGGCCAGGGGAGAGCGGGTGCCCAGCCACAGACCCTATCTGAGGCCCAACTTCTTTTTTTCCTTCTGCTTCTTGCGGACCACGTCCAGGTTCCGGTCCTTCCACATGCTCTTGCGGAGCTTGATGGGGCGCGAGCCCACATACTTCCCTGTGGGAATGGGGGTTCCAGGTCAGGCTTAGGCCAGACGCCCACCACACCCACCATCCCCAAGGGAGGCCTCACCCACCATTCATCTCCCGCATGGCGCGCACGTAGTCACTGGGGTCCTTGAAGCTGACAAAGCCATAGCCCTTGGTCTTGCCGGTGCGCTTGTCGCGGATGACTTTAGCCTTTAGGAAGGACGGGAAGCGGCTGAAGGCGCGTGCCAAGATGTCATCATTCACCTCATTGCCCAGATCCCCACAGAAGATGCGGAAGTCATCTGCAGTTGGGAGAGAGAAGACGTCAGAGGGACAGATGGTGGCTCAGTAACCACCCTGTTCGAATGACCCCACCTTCTCTGTAAGTATCCCAACCCCTCCCTACTCCATCCCTGCAGTCTCTGCCCAGGAGGCAAGTAACAGCCCAAACCAGTGTAGTATCCCCATGCCAGGGAACCTGCTCAACATTTTTGCTTTAAACACATGTGGTGCTCCCATCAGCCCTTTTTTACTGAGCCACCAAGAAGTCAAATCATTCCCCAGCCTTACAGGACCAGGAGGCAGCAGCGCTGGGGCAGGAGCTAGGCACCTGGCTTCAGAGTCCTCACTCTCCGTCTCTAACTGCCTTGCTGCCCTCACTCCAGGGATGCTGCCTCTTCCCATGACAAAGCCCTGACCTTTCCTCCAAGACTCTGGTGTTCCTCGCTTCCCCAGACACATCCCTGGGACATGCCTGGGCCCTAGACACTCATGAGCCTCCCATCACGGCACCACAGCAGACAGGCTGCACCTTCTCAGAGCTCCGCCTTCTCTGCTAAGCCTATCCTACCACCACCTGAGCCCACAACACACGCCTGATCCTTCCCTAAGGCTGCAAGTCTTGGGTACATCTTCGGTGTGGGCCTGGGCCTCTATTCACCATGCTCAATCCCAAGGAATCATGATGCTCAGGAAGGACACACTACCCTTCCCTGGGTGGGGACAGGAAAAGAGGCCTGAAAGGCTAAGTGACTTGCTCAAGGTCACAGAAGTAGGGGCCCAAGTCCACACTGGCCCTATCTGGGTCAATGATGCTTGGCCCTGGTATGGTCCCAAGAGAGGCAGCAGAAGTCAAGGACTGGGGTGGGAGACGGGTTTACTTCTTTCCTCAGCTATTACTGTGATTGGGTAATGGTAGTCTGCAGTGATTAAGGACACCCTGAGAAAACATTAGGCCACCCCAGGAAAAAATAATCTGACAAATTCAGAGGATGGGACATGATAGGAGGTGCTCCTCCTACTCTCCTTGCGAGAACCATGCTTGCCACTTAGGCTGACAATCCTGGGCTGTTTGGCGGCGGCTCAGCAGGTATCCCCTAAAGCCTCTGTCCACCTAGCTCTATGGCCACCAAGCTAGGCTAGGTGCTGGTGAAAACCTGAAGTGCCACACACAGTGTAGAACTGGACAGGGTGAGATCCAGAGGGAGGATATGACAGGAACCCACTCCCGCACCTCCCAAGCCATTTTACATGAATAAGTATCCATTTCTCCAGGGTGAAGTGAATGCCAGGATGTAACCGGGCTTTTTTTTTTGTTTAAGCCTAGCCCATTTGTTTATTCATTGTGGTGCTGCGGGTTGAACCATGTGCTTTTAGCACGCTAGGCAAATATTCTCTCATGGAGCTACAGCTCCAACACCCTTAGCCCAGTTTAAACAAATACACAAAGTAGAAAGCAAAAAATAAAATTAAATAAATTGTAAAGGCATAAAACCACATGGATCCTGGTTAGGGGCAAAAAAGAGCCATAACTGTTTTGGAACATCTGGGGAAATGTAAGTTGAATGTAAGATGCCACAAAATTACTGTAATTTCCCTTTTTTGAGAGAGGGTATTGTTCTGCAGTCCAGGCTGTCCTGAACTCACTATGTAGCCCAGGCTGGCCTTGGACTGCAGCAACCTTGCTTCAGTGGGATTAGGGATTATGGGTATGCGCCACCATACCTGGCTATTATGTCGTTCTGGAAGATCAAACCAGGGACCTTGTGCTTCCTAAGTAAGCACTCTAATCACTGAGATATGCCCTTTGTTAATTTTCTTTTGAGACAGGGTCTTGCTCTCTATCCCAGAACTCACTGTGGAGCCCAGGCTGGCCTTGGACTCATGGCAATCCTCATGTCTCAGCCTCTCACATGCTGGGATTACAGATGTGCGCCACCACGGCTGGCTGTGATGCTGGGGAATGGAACTTGGGCACTTAGCGCTTACTAGGCAAATGCTTTAACCACTGAGCAACTCCTCCAGCCCCCCGCCCCTTTGTTAATTTTCTTAGATGTAATAATGGTATTGTGATACGAAAGAAAATGTCCTTTTAGGAATACCAAGGCATTTTGAGGTGAAATAGTAACTTACAACTTGCTTTAGATGACTGAGCCCTAACAGTGGAAAGAGGCCGGGGATGCAGCTTCAGCAGAGTGCATGCCTAGCACGCCTGGGTCCGATTCCTAGTGTTGCACAAACAATGAAACTTCCAAACAATGAAACATAGGCGGGAATAAAGTACATACATGAGAAAGTCCACTGTGGAATCTAGGTGGTGGACCAGCCATTCCATGTCACTGTTTTTACACTTGTTTTCATAAGAAGTTGGGGAAGAACGAATGCTTTTTGACCTTTAGTAGGCCATGCTCCTCATGGCTATAATGTGAGTCAAAAGCCCGGGGCACCAACCACCTCCACCAAGGTCTGGCCTGTGGCTGGGGGAGGGACCTGCTCCTCAGAGCCACAGTCTGGCCATCCCTGAGGTCGGTTAACAGCAGTGCCTACCCCACTGCTATGGAGTTACCTGGCTCCCCTTTCCTGTCCACAACCCACTGAGGTAGCGTGGCCTGTCCTTGGCTGGGCAGTACTTGACCTCCCCAGTAGCTCACTCACCTGCATCCCACTCCAGCAGGCTGGGGTCTTCCCAGCTGCTTCCAGCTGCTGTGCGAATGCAGCGTTTTAATTTCTCTGGTTTTCCTTTCTTCTTGTCTTCGCCCAAGGGCTCTGGAACCTGAAGAGCAAAGGGCTTGGTGCTGTGGTCTTCGCGCCTTGGCCCTCTGCCTCCAGTTAAAGGATTAAATGTGCTTCTGGGTGTGGATTCTGCACGTCTCTCTTACTTTCCCCCAGTCCTCACACCCTCTAGACAGAGGACTGTGCAGTCACACGTGTGGAAATGCATGGGCTCTTGCTTGTCCTCCCACCTCGCCTATCCCACTGCTGCATATCCTGCTTACCTCAAGAGCCATGAGGCCGGGGGGTGGCTCCGGCCGAGGAGGCCGGGGTCGTGGACGCAAGGACAGGAGTTCAGGAATGCGCAGCGGGGGCAGCAGGCCACGTACTACCTCCAGTGGGAGGGGCAGGGGCTCGGGCTCAGGCAAGGGCATGGCCAGAGCCAGTGGCAGGCTGGGCCCAATAACAGCAGGGCCTGCAGGAGCACCACCTGCCCCTACAGCCACAGCTGCGCTTGCCTCTTCCAGCCCAGCTGCTGCTGCCACCACTGCTTCTTCTTTCTCCTTTAGGCCCAATCCTAGGCCAAGGCCCAAGTCTCGGGGTGCTGCTGGCTCTTCCTGTGGGCAAGAAAAGGACATGGGAGGAAGACTACAGACTCAGACTTTATCTGTCCCCACTTGTACGCCAGAGCACGGGCTTGAGAGGCAGGGAGAAGACGAGAAACAACAGCAGTGGAGCTGGGGGCACAGCCCCGTGGTCAGAGCGCTTGCCTAGTAAACACAAGGCCCTGGGTTCAACTCTCCGGCACCACATAAGCCAGGCGTGGTGGTACACGCCCGCAATTCCATCATTTGGGAGGCCGAAGCAGGAAGATTGCCGTGAGTTTGAGGCCAGTTTGGGCTACACAGTTTAGGGCCAGCCTAGACCATAGAACAACACTGTATCTCAAAAAAAAAAAAAAAAAAAAAAAAAAAAAAAAAAAAAAAAAAAAAAAAAAAAAAAAAAAAAAAAAAAAGGCAACATAGGCTGAGAGGGAGACAGACACAGGTAAAAGTATGACAGAAAAATGGAGAGGCAGGGGACACATAGAGACAGAGAGACATAATTCCACAAGCATGTACTACTTCTATGCTCTCTTCAAAAATGAGACAAATGTAGATACTCAGTCACAGAAAGAAATACAGATAGAAGGAGACTAAGGTAGGGACCACCTGCTGCAGAAGAGACAGCAGAATCGTCAGGGGATGGATATGATCAAAATATTACATGCATGTATGAAAATGCCAAAATGTTTTGATGCAATATATACATAACAAAATACTCAAATTCAATTATGTAAACATTATGTATTGCATATTTACATGCCAATAAAATGGGAAAAATGCCAAAATGAAACTTAATATTCTGTATAATTAATATGGACTAATAAAAAAATACATATGGGGGGAAAAGATGGAAACAAAGTCAGAGAATTAGCCAGAGGAAAGGCAGGACTGACAGGCTGCTCACACACCACACCTGGCATTGGCTCCCATGCACACTCACCAGGGGAGGCCGCAGTGCAGCCATGGAGCTCAGCGGAGGCCCTGGGGCCCGAGCCATCGGTGGCAGCATCATGGGTGGTCCAGGGGGCCCAGGCAGTGGGGGTCCCACAAGGGCCTGGTGTGGGGGCCTCAGGGCCATAGGGCGGGGAGCACCTGCTGCAGGAGAGAGAGCGGGATCTGTCAGGGTGTTAGTGGGGGAGTCACCAGGCCGGGGTGGAACTTTGTGGCAGGGATGACGGCCCTGCCCCCCTCACCTGCTCTCTGCAGCACGTGAGGGACGAAGGCTGGACGGAGAATAGGGGCCCGCTGAGGGGCCACAGCTGTGGGAGAAAGAGATGGGGGGGTGTCATGGGCGACAGGGACACTCAGGGCAAGCTGTACAGGTAGTAATCGTACCCAAGAAATCCTGGAGAAGAGTCTGGGGACTCTTCTGGAAGATGGAGGGGTCTTTCCAGGGTTTATTCAGTCAAAATTTACCATGAGGATCTCTGTGGGCCCAGCTCTGAGATGGGCAATGCTAAAGGTTCTCAGGGAGTTCCTGGTTCAGAGTAGAGAGAATAAGACGCATCTCCAGAGAGGGGCGCCCAGAGTGACCAGGGCTGGA
Organism: Ctenodactylus gundi; assembly: GCA_004027205.1. NCBI lineage: Eukaryota > Metazoa > Chordata > Mammalia > Rodentia > Ctenodactylidae > Ctenodactylus > Ctenodactylus gundi. The sequence goes on along the minus strand of PVKB01002487.1, from coordinate 71,963 downwards.
ATGGAAGGAAGCCCAGGCAGAGGGATCTGGGCCAGGAGATGGAAGATCAGGGGGCTGCCAGAGCCCACAGGAGCTCCCAACTCAGCCCCAGGCAACAGAAAAGAGAACAGGACCTGTGAGGTAAGTCCTGGAGGATAATTAAGAGTTAGTTAGGCAAAGGGTAAATGGATATGTTACTGGCTGGAAGAATCTTTGTAAGCAAGTTCTTTTTTTTTTTTTTTTTTAGTTTAGGGGGACTGTCACTAAGGAAGTGGTTGGTTGGGGAGCATCACTGAGAGGCGCCTAGAGGACAGGAGGCCTCCCCAGCTTGAATCACTATGTCCTTCTAAGGGCACCCGGGAGTGCCCAGCAGGATCTGAAGTTGGGCAGGATGACTAGGTTAGAAATGCATTTTGACTAAAGTCTTACATGTTAACACTCCTCAGATATCATCAGATAAAAAAAGATAGGAGGATTTAGAAAACAACACACTTATCAGATTTTTAAATTCAAATGAGAACACACATGCTTTTTATATACATAAGGGAATAATGTCATAAAATTGATTTGGCGGGTAGGGGTTACCTGAACAAAAGGTGGAGAATGTAGAAAACGGCCTGTGGAGAGCATGTGCTGGAAGATTACAGCTGGGTGAAAGCAGCAACAGGGAGAAAGGACCTCAACAAAAGCTCATCTTGGTAATGTCTGGGGCTTCTGGCCAGGCTGTGCAGATATCTCTGCGAACAACCAGGTCATGCAGGGTCTTAACAACTAGATGAGATGCTTCATGCTGGTTTGGTGGGTTAGTCCCTTGTTAAGATAGTATGCCACGCTTACTATGTGACAGGAGCCAAGAGTTTTGCCCTTTATAAAGATTCTATTTTAGAAGAAGCAAAAGATGAATGGTAACCATAAAATGCAAATGACACAGCTTGTTACAAGCTGTTAGGTACTGAGGAGAAACAGAGCAAAGGTTTGGGATTAGGAATTAAAGGAGGTTTGCAATGACAGGTCAAGACCAAGGTGACTTGAAAAAAAATCAAGAAGCACAAGGTTAGGTTTGTGCTTCAGAAAGATGATAAGGTGGGCTGGAGGAATGGCACAGCAGTCAAAGTGCTTGCCTAGTAAGCACCAGGCCCTGAGTTCAATTCCCCAGCACCACATAAACTGCGTGTGGTGGCACATGCCTGTAATCCCAGCACTCAGAGGCTGAAGCAAGAGGACTGCCTTGAGTCCAAGGCCAGACTGGGATATATAGAGAGTTCAGGACCAGCCTGGGCTACAGAGTGAGACCCTGTCTCAAAAAAAAAAAAAAAAAGAGAGAGAGAGAGAGAGAGAGAGAGAAACAAAAAAGAAAAAATAGTAATTCAAGCAAAAAGTCAAAGTCACCTAAATCAGTGTGCCTGGTTAAATGTAGGGGTCCTTCCCCGACTTACCTGCTCGCCGCAGGAACATGGCTTCTCGAGCCTCTGGACTGTCCAGGTGACTTCGATCACCAGCGCCAAAGCCAACTGTTGGGAAGGGAGAGAGAAGGATAGCAGGAGGAGAGCCCTGCGATTCTCTTCCCTCCATCCTGCCTGATCCCTTGCCCCTTGCCTCCTCTGTCCCTTTGTTTGGAAGCACTGATTGTACTGAGCCCAGACCCTTTTTATTTTTGATTTTGAGATATGAGCTTGCGAAGTTACTAAGTTACGTGGGCTGAACTCGAACCTGGAATCCTCCTGCCTCAGCCTCTGAGTGCTGGGATTACAGGCCATGCTACCAGCCTGGCTCCCCTTGACGCTCCTCACTTACCTGGACCCACAAAAGGAGGACCGCCCACCATGGGAGGAACTACTGTGGCAGCAGCAGCAGCTCGGGCCTCTAGAGTCTGCTGGACCTGTGGGGTAGAAGCTCAGGGTAAGCAGCCCGACTCAGTGTCCCCCACCTTCCCTGGCTGTCTCACCACAGGGAAACTACACTTTTACCCTCACTGCTCTCTGTACAGCTGGCATGGGTCAGCTCTCAGCTAAAATTCACTTCTCAGGGGGGTTCTGGGACCACACTAGCAAAAGCAGTCCTTAGCCTCTCCCCACAGCAATTTCTCCAACCACCCTGTCTCCCCTTCCCCACAGCGCCATCTGAAATTAGGACCAATCTGTCCTTGCCATCTTCAAGGCTACCACCCTGGCCCGAGCCACAGTTACCTCTCGCCTGGATTAATACAGCAGTCTCCTCCTCAGTTCCCTTGGTTTTTGCCCTTGTCTCCTACAGTCCAGAGAGCCAGAGCCAGCCTATTAACCTCTAAGTTGGAACATAAAGCCAGTCTGCCCCAAATCCTCCAATAGCTCCCACCTCAGCGTCAAAAGTCAGATTCTTACAGCGGCCCCTCCGGCCCTACTAGAGGTGGCCTCCAGCACCCGTCTTTTACCTCCTCCTGTTTATCTCTTTGCTTACTCAACTCCAGCCACTGACCTTCCTGCTGTTCCTTGAACATGAAGCTAAGCACCTGCCTCAAGGCCCTCATGCTGGCTGTACTGTGCTGGAAATGCTCTTATTCCAAACACCTGCGACAATTCTAACACCTCCTTTGTATCTTTGCTTTCTCAGAAAGATCTTCCCTACTTATATATACTTCTGGTTTTTGGCTTTTTTTTTTTTTGTACTGGAGACTAAACCTGGGGACTTTACACTGAGCTACATCCTTGTTCATTTATACTATTTTTGAGATAGGGTCTCAGTAAGTTAAGTTGCCCACACTGGGCTCTATCTAACGTGGCATCCCAGCGTGCTGGGATTACAAGTGTGTGCTGCTATACCAAGCTTAAAGATCTGCCCTTCTTATTAGAGCTTGATCCAAGTAAAATATAAGCTGCAAAGAGTGCTTTGTTTTGTTTTGCTCTCTGCTATGAGCACATGAAATTTAGTGCCTCATGCATCTGAGGAACTATTTAACTTAAATATAAATTTCAAATAGATACAGAACATTCCTGTCATTGTAGAAAGTTCTACTGACAGCATGCCGTAAAATGTAAGCTCTCAAAGGGAAGAAACCTTGTTTTCTATCCTCAGTGCCTGGCACAGGAAATACCTCTCATGCTAATTAGTCACCGCTCTCCGTACACACCGTGCTCATGGCATGTCACTTACGCGCCTTAACTTAGCCTCACCTGTTGGTATGTGTTGGTCGCAATAATCGGGCGGATCACAGGAGCTGCTGGGACCTGCATCGCGTCTACCGTGGGGACCGCAGGCACCGCAGTTGGGATTCCGGTTACGGGAGCTCCCAGGACTTCCTGCTCAAACCTGGGGGATCAAGACAGACACCAGAGGTCAGATCTCCGCACCGATTCTGGAAGCGCTGGGTAGCTCGCGAGTGCGCGGTGCTGTCTGCAAAACATCTTCCTCCACCCCGTCCCAACACCATCCCAAAGTTCCCATTTCCTCATTGACAGAGCCGTATCCTGGGCCTGCGGCGGCCTGAAGGCTCCGAGATTCAGGAGCCGTGATTCCGGGATGGGTTTTACCACTCCCTCTCTGGGGCCTTACAGGGCCATCTCTGCCTCCATTTCCTTCAACCGCTCCTCGCCGCTCTTGCCCGGGATGCCGGCACCGGGGCCCGGGACCACGGGTCCTCCAGCACCCGGGAGCCCCGGGGTCGGCCCTGCCCCGGCCATCGCTACCACCGTCTCTCCGCAGTTCCTAGTCTCAGCTTGGCCGCGGCCGGGGGTTGGGCTGTGTACTCTCCGACTTCGTCAGGATGGGCGCCTGTGGATGACGTGTCAAAGAACGCGATGGACGCTGTCTCATGACGTCACAGATCCGCTAGCAAGGCCGACGAGAATTGGCTACTTCGGGGAAGACTGTAAGCCAATCAGACTGCGGGAGAGACGAAATAACGGAGGACCCGGATCTCTCCGAGCGCATCAAAGAGAGGCGGCCACGCCTTCGTGGCGGGTTGTGGGCTAATCAGAGACGTGAAGTCCGTTGGTTCCATGCTTAAGGTGGAATCTGGGCCACTGAGAGGGTAGGGAAGTTTGCAGGTGTCTCCAGTGACACCGCGAGTCCCATGCCGGAAGTTTGGAAGCCTGTCGGAATCTCCGTCTACCCGAGGCTAGCTGAGGCTGGAGACAGGTGGGTGCGGGACGCCTGCAGTGGAGTGGACAGGCTACCAGATTCTTGGAAAGACCGCAAATGGGGAAGCTGGAGGTGCCTGGCCGGGACTTCCTGGAGGCGATGACAGCTGGAGACATACTAGAGAAAACGGGGAGAAATGTTCTGGACAGAACTAACTGTTGATGCCAAGACCCAGAGACGGTCTAAGGTGTCAAGTCGGAAGAGCACACGTCGGTTTGGCCCCTGCGCTTTTTCTAGGGTAATCATTTGACCTTTTTTTTTTTTTTTTTTTTTTTGTATTCCGCAAGGCATTTTATAAAGTTTTTCAAATACACACAAAATTAGAGGAAATAGTATACAACATTAGAGGGTAGTATAACAAACCCTCCCACCATATACCTCAAATACCACTGATAAGTCTACACTTCAGGTTCCCGCTTAATTCTTTTATTTTTCCTAGAGTGTGTTAAAAGCAAATTCCAGACATCTCTCATTCACTCATAAATGGGTTCGTATGTCTAACAGATAAGAATTATTATTAGTTTGTGGTACTGAAGGTTGAACCCAGGGCTTTGGCACTAGGCTTCATCTCCAGACCATTTTTTTTTTTTTTTGACCCAGCACTCGGGAGACTGAGACAGGAGGATTGCCCTGAGTCTAAGGCCAGCCTGGGTGGGCTCCACAGTGAGTTCAGGACCAGCCTGGGCTACAGAGTGACACCCTGTCTCAAAAAGAGAGAGAGAAGAAAAGAAGAAGAAAGCTTTTAAGGGCTGTTGGGTAAATTCATATTGGTAAAATAAGACAACACTTGACCTGTTAGGTTAAGTTATAAATGGCTAGATTTTTGTCTCTTTCACATTTTTTGTTTTCACTTTGTGGTCGGGGTTTTAACCAGAGCTTTTGCGCTGGGCTGCATCCGAGCCATTTTCATTCTGAGACAGGAACTTGCTAAATCAGACTTCCAGGCAGGACTTGAACTTGTAGTCGTCCTGCCTTGGCATCCTAGAGTGCTGGGATTACAGGTGTGTGACAACACACCCACTTGAAAATCTTCTGTCTTAACCCTGCCCTGCTCTCCGCTAGATGGAGCTCCTTAATGGCCCCGGCACATTTCAGCATCTGCTACCGCATACACCATGCTTCATTTTCTCACAGCAGTCATCTGTCAACATTTATATATATATATATATATATATATATATATATATATATATATATATATATACTTATATTACTCACCAATTGTCTGTCTCACCACATTAGGATGTCACCTCCCTGAAACTAGGAACTTGGGTCTGGGATGCTCAGTGCTGTGTTTCCAGTGCTAAACGAGGTGCCCGATTACGTGTGCTAAGGGGGAAAGTGATATTGGGACTATAACGGGTGCTCCAGGTGTTATCATGTGTTCCCCGTGTTCATGGCTTTGGTGAGATAAAAGGGCAGGCGACAGAGAACAAGGGCTGCAGGCTGGGTAGAGACGATGGGTAACCAGTCCTGACCATGCCTTCTTTCAGATGTTTTATTGGGGAACATGAGGTGTTGGGGTAAATAAAAGTGAAGTTCTTGGCTTTAGCTTGATCCCTCTTCTCACGTGCGCAGCTGCTGCAGGGCGCCCTGGGCCTGGATCCAGCGTAGCTGCCACTGGGGCAAGGACAAACCCTGGCATAGCTCCTCGGAGAGGGCCACTTGGCCTGGCTGCTCCCACCTGTGAAGGGCCTGGCGTCAGAGGGAAGGCCTAGCCCTCTGCACCCTCCCTGGCTTTCCCCTATCACCATGGCCTGAGCCCTGACTTTCCAACCCAGCTCAGGCGTGCCTGTCCCATGTCCCTGTCTCACCAGTCTCCTACAACCCCCTGAAGCTCCGGGATGCGCTCCAGTGCCTGTTTTAGCACATTCTCCAGCCTCTTCAGAGTCTGCCCCAGACACTCCTTCTGATCCTTTTCCTGGGACTCCTGGATCTGCAGCAGCTCTGGAGGTTAAAAGCCCAGGACACCTTTGAGTTGTCTGGCTTGCAGGAGCCTCATGGCCAACAGGTCATCAAGCCTCTAATCACCTAACCTTGATCTCAGCATCTCTCCCAAACCTATCCCTCCTCTTGAGTCCTCCTCCCACGCAACTCCTAAGGCCTTGTCCTGGGTGCTTTCTTCCCTCCATATGACTCTATTGTGGCCCACCCACTCAAGCTTCCTAAATTTCAGCCTCCTTTCCTCCCTCCTAGGCCCCAGGCCTCAGTCTCCCACTCTGGTCACCCTCTCCAGAGTGATCTTCCTGAAGCCTAAAGTTGATCCTCTCCCTTCCCCACTTAGGCTCCTCCAAGTTTCGGAGAAACTGTGAGAATGCAGACAATTACCATCATCAAACCAGAGACATAGAAATACCTGCTACGTGCTGGACCGAGTTTTCCCAGCAATTCTGTAAGATACTATTATTATGCTTACTCCAATGAATGGGAAACTGAGGCATAAAGAGATCATACCATGAGGAAAAGAGCGGGCTCAGAAGAGAATCCAGGTAGTTTAAGTCTGTAGCCCAGCTTTTAACCACTCTGGCACACTGTCTGACAGCGGTAAGCGCTTGGTAAACAATGGGCAGTGTTGCCTAGTGATTAGGAGCACAGACCCATGTCACGTCTGACTGTGGAGGACCCCAGCTCCATCAGGTGGGCAAGACCCAAGCTCTGTGAGACCCTGTTCCCTCATCTGTAAAATGAAGCACAGTGCTTATCACCTGGGCTTGCCATGCGGATCTAACAACTGGCTGCTTGAAGCACCCAGTACACAGGGAGTGGGCAGTTAGCATGGGTGCTGGCCATAGGCAGAAGTGAAGCGCTGGGAAGTATGGGAAGCAGGGCAGGCCTACCCAGGGCAGATGGTCCTGGCGGCAGACTGGACTTCATGTGGAGCAGATCCCCACACCGGAGGCTCTGCTGGTCCTGAAGGAACAGAAAGTCCTGGCGAAGAGAGGCAGCCCTTGGGAGGAGCAGCTCTGGTGCCTGAAGAGAAGGGAAAGGAGGCAACTGAGGGCAGAGATAGTGATGGTGGTGGGCAGGCAGGTCCTAGGGGACAGGCGCTTACCTTCCCGGCAGGCAGCCCCAGCGAGTGGCTCAGCGTTACGAGGCTGGAGGCCCCTGGAGATGCAGGGTGCAGCTGGTAGATGGACGGGAGGGTGGTTGGTATGGGCACTGACCTGCGGAATGGAGGGGGAGAAGCAGGCTGGTTGGACATTCTGGGTTCGAGAAGCTCTAGAGGTCTAGGAACTATGAGGTGGGCCTGGGGATAAGGGAGCTGGACAGGGGCTGGTGACCCCAGGGTAAAGTCTGGCAGCCTGGGAACACTGGGGCTTTATTTTATTTTATTTTATCTTATTTTATTTTATTTTTGAGACAGGGTCTCGCTGTAGAGTCCAGGCTGGTTCTGAATGTATTATGTAGCCCATGCTGGCCTCAAATTTACAGCAGTCCTCCTGCCTCAGCCTCTTGAGTGCTGGGATTCTGGGCACGGCGCGAGGAAGACTGGCCCGGGGCTCACCTTTCGGAGCCGTGCCGCAGCAAGCTGCCCAGCAGGATGTGTGGCAGGTGCCGGGCTGCTTCCTCCAGGTAGCGCAACAGCTCTTGGCTCTGTGGTGCCACTGCCTCCGAGGCAGGGATCACCTTTCGCTGAACCAGAGCCAGTACCTGTTGGGAGGGAGAGGCATGGATGGGCATCCCGTGTCCACCCAGCCCCCCCACCCCGCCCCCACACCGTGTTGCCTCAGTATGCACCTCACCTCCTCAGGACTCCGGCACAGGCGGGTCTTGCTGGCTGAGTTTCCCTTGATGAGTAGTCGGATCTGTTCCTGGGTTTCCGCCTGGGGAACCAAACGGCCACTCAGACTAGCTGCATTCCTTCCCACCTGTTTCAGGCTACCCTGAAGCACAGGTCCTGCTTCCTCCTGGCCTCCTCCCCAGGCTGTGGCCTCTACCAGGCCCTGTCTCTTACCACCAGCTGGCGCCAGTGCAGGATGCGCTCCTGCTTGGCCTGTAGCTCCCTTAGCAGAAGGTGCTGATGCCCAGCTGCATCCTCTAGCTCCTGGCAATGGGCACGCAGGGCCTTTAGCTCTGCTCGCAGGCCACAGCGCCGAAGTTCCAGCATTACTGCCTTCCTGGGAGAGAAGTAGGAGACAGCAGAGGAGAGCAAAGGGCTAAGACCCAGGCTAGAGAGGAAGGTGAGATCTGTAGGGATACACAGAGTACTGTAAACACAAGGAATTAAGCCTTAAGGAAAGGGGGACAAAGAGGGGATCAACAGGGACAGCCTATGTCCAATATCCTGAGATGCCCGAGAGAGAGATGGCCTATAGGCCCCTGCCATTTGCCAAGGGAGCCAGCTTACCTCTCACTGGGTCCCAGGGTGCATCTCTCTACCTCCCCCACCAGGGCTTGGAGGCAGCCAGTTAGAACCTGATGCTCCTTCAGGAGAGCGCACTGCTGGCTGATGAGCACACCTACGGCCTGCCAGCCCTCCTGGTGGGGAAGAGGTACAAAGTATGTGGACCTGGTCCATGGGAGTGAGAGGACTGGATAAGTTTGAGAGAATGCCTTGGAGTTACCTGGAGGAGATGCACTGTAGATGGCAGGGCTTGGATGGAGTTGGCCTGGGCTGGAGTCTGTGACCTGTGTGTGTAGAAAGCCACTGAGACAGTAGCCTTGTGTCCCTGCCTCGGTACTTGGGCAGCCACAGCAGGCTGTCCGCTGCATCAGTCACTGGGATTCAGTTCTGCCATCAACGCATGGCTGTTTCGGTCCTGACCCTGACCCTGTCCCGGCTTATCCGCCCACCTGCCTGCCCTGGTTAGGAGCATTCCACTCCACACCTGGATTTCTCCATGTTTCCAAGCCCGTCCCCATTGCATAGGGACCGGATATCTGCCTCCCGTTCTGCAGCCAGGTATTCCAAGGCAGCCAGGACATGGCCTGGAGGATGGTTTGTCAGCAATGTCTGGGAGTGGAAGAAGGTGGAGTCAGGGCTGTAAGCTGGGCCCCTGTGGGAATGGGGTAGGAGCTGATACTCTGAGGTTTGATCACAGGGTTGGGGGGGTGTGGCCTTTCTTACCTCCACTGAGCTAAGCCACTGCTGATAGGAAGTTCCAAAGTGCTCAACACAAGGGCTTCTATGAGGATGGTTAAGGGGACAGGAACAGTATAAGTCAGTTATCTCACTAAGTCACCACCACTTTACAAGGTAAAGGCTGTAGTAGTCATTTTACAAATGAGGAAACTCGTCCATCTATGCCTGCTAGACTTGAGTTCTCCAGTTATACCAGTTTGCTGTCCTTGGGGCCTTTCTGATGTGCTCTACTTGGGACACGCTCTCACCTTTTTATCTTAGCCACAGAAACCCTGCTCTTGCTGCTTCCTCAGCAGCATCTCAGGCTTATCCATTCCCCAGCCCTGACCACCTGGCCGACACTGTCCAGGATGAGTCTGTTTTATTCTCTTCCCAGTTTGGAAGCCCTGTCAAGGTGGGGCTTAGAACTGACATAGTCCAGAAGCTTAACATCTATGGAACTAATAAGTGACCTCCCATCCCCAAAGCTCAGGTTCTTTGCAGGGTCCCTGGGGTCTGGGGATACTCACGAGATGCTGCCTCCCCTCGCCTGGGGAATCAGGAGTTTCTGTAAGAACTTGGCCCGAAGTGTGCAGGCTGCTCGCACATCACGCTAGGGTGGACAGGATGAGGCACAAAGGGGACTCAGGTGTCTTCCTGACCTGGACTCCTCACCCCACCTCCAAGGCCCAGGACCCTTACCAAGACCACAGGCTCCAGGGCCAGGGCTGCTGATGTCAGCGGTGCAAAGGACACATCCACCTTGGCCTTCCTGCAGGGAAGAGTGCAGGTGAGGCTGGGTCCCTGGGAGAACAGATCCCCTCCCACTCTCACCCCCCTGGTTAAGTCACAGGGATTGCTGAGCCTGAGCCCTCGGCACCATCCCTAAGGTCAGGCCACTGTTCCCTCCCATAGGACTCCTGCCTTAGCCTCCCTCACTGGTTTGATGATTGCCCCCTGCGGTCTAGTGGTCAACAATCCTGTTAAAAATCTAGGAAAGATCATGTGACTGCTCACATCCTCCACAGCAATGGGTCATGTTCTGAGTAACAGTGGTTACCAGGCATTATTCCAAACGCTCTACACAATGTGATCGCTTACCTAATTACATCCCTACCATGTATGAGCATTAGCTCCAGGTCACAGAAATTATACTGAGGTACCAAGAAGTTAAATATCTTGTCAAAGGCCACACAATTATTAAGTGGCCAAGCCAGGGCCTGAATTCTTAAGAGTACAACTCCAGTGCTTCCATGGCGCTCCATCTACCTGTTCAGCCTCCCTCCTCTGGCCCCTCTTGCTTCTGAAACCTGATATGAACTGGCTTCCTGCTGGTCTCCTCACAGACCAAGATGGAGGCCTCTGTTCTTGCTTTCCCTTCCTTGTGGAAGTTTCTCCCCCAGCTCAGATGCTGCCTCCTCACATGTGCTGCTTGCCCTGAGCTCCCCTCCCTTTTCTTCACAGACTTATCTCCACCTGAATTTGCAGGAGCTGTTTCTTAGTTTACAAGCTGCCTTTTCTGCATCAGAGCATAAGCTCTGGGGGGTGGGGTGGGGAGGAAGGGATGTGTCTACTATTGTGTTCCCAGAGCTGGTGTTCTGGATATCCAAATGTACCATTCTTGCCACCAGGAATACAAGGGTATAAAGTGACAAACCAGGACCATAAATCCTATGGCTGGGTGCTCAGAATTCTAGACCCCAAGAAGGTCACAGCAGAGCACTGCAGTCTTTAAGGATAATGGCTGCCCTACTGAGGGATGGTCCTATGGGTACCCGAGGCCCACTTCTCTGTGTCCTGAAGGCGCCTGAGCTGATTCTGTAGCCTCTGCGTGGGACCGCGAAGCTCATGCTGCTTTCTTCGAATGGCCCCGGCTTGGGCCTGAAGGAGGAGAGCTCGACGCTGGGTGTCTTGTATATTCTGCAGTGCCTGCTCCGTGGCCATTTCTGTAAGAAAAGCAGGGGTGGCTGTCAATGTTCCTCCTACCCTGCACCCCACTGCCCATCTTCCTGGCCCCATGGATCACCCTGAGTTTCAGTGTCTCGCTCCATCAGCTCCAGGCTCTGGTCTAACTCTTGGATTTCGGCCCGCAGGCGGGCTATAGTGGTTTCCAGCTCCAACTTCCGACGGACCTGGTGGGGTCAAGTACAAGGTCAGATGCTTAGTCTGATTCAGGCTGTCTGACATGACTGTCTTTTGAGAGGTACCAGACTCGTCTGCTGGGAGAGTGGCAGACGTTTGTTTTACCCGCCAGGCTAAAGTACTATCTGGCTCTCTCCTTTCTTCTGAGATTACCTCATTCACCCTCTCAGCCTGTTTGCTGTCTATACTGCTGACACTCATCTGTCCCTCTGTCCTGGTCTCTACACTGAGCTCCACATCTGGAGTCCCAAGGCCTTCTGGAAGCTGCCTCCTAGGCATCACTTGGGCCTACTCTATCCACTGCATTCCACACTGGCCTCAGCATCTCTCCCAAACCTGCCCCTAACCCCATCTCCTCTCACTAGTTTTGATGCCAAAGGACCGTAAGCCTTGGGAGTGCCAGGTTCAAGGCTGCTTGGTGACTCAGTGTCTCCAGCATACCCAGAATTAGGCTATGCCTACAGCAGAAGATCACATGCTCTTTTCTGGATGAGAGAAAAATATTACAGCACAGGTCCTCACCTCTGGACTGTTCTGGTGGTCATACCTGAAAAAAGTAAGGCCACAATTAGGAGATGAATGGGGCTTCCAGGGGGAGGGCAGAAAGTGTGAGGTTGTAGGTGAGAATACGGCTACATGGAGCCAGGGAAGATAAGAAGGGATGGCTTTGAGAAGCACTTACCACAGTAGGTTCCCTCGGATCTTCTTGACATTCCTGAAGTGAACAGGTGGAAGGGGAAGTTATCCCTGAGACCAGCTCGCCACGCCACTCCCCCCTTTCCCTCCCCTCCCCTAGCTTCGCTCACCTCTGACTGTGCACATGTCGCAGGATGTAGGCCCAGATGTCAGCCCCCTGGCCCAGACACAGCCTGTGGGGAGAGTGCAGTGGCAGGGTTACACGCGGACATCTCACGGGTGGAGGATCCTCACTCCCAGGGTGATAGTGATAGGGAAGTTTTGCTCAGTTCTCAGGGAGGGCAGGCCCATGCTTTTGGGGTAAGATACTCTCCTTAGTCACCCACAGGGTCAGCTTCTTACTAAGCATGAGGATAACCTAATTCCATGGTGGGGCGCTCCCTTTTTCCCGGGAGAGGGTTAATTTCCATCACTTCCTGAGGTGGGGGTGAGACGTGTCCCACGGGGAGTGTTCTCTCATGACAGCCATGGGTCATCCTCCTACAGATCCAGTCCCCAGTCGGGCGGTCATCGTAACTCCCGAGCGTCTTCACTGGCGAGTGTGGGGTGCCAGGGGTGAGCCGCTGCAGGGACAGCCTTACTACGGAGATGCTTTTCCCCGCGGGGAGGGGTCTTCATTAACTAGCATACGGCTCTCATTAACGCCAGGGCCCCCGCTCTGGGCGGCTTCCCAGGGTGGGATGGCAGCGTGGGTCGCGATCAGGTCCCCTCATCAAATTCGGGATCCTCGTCTGGACATACTAATCCCGGGGCGGGGGGCCCTCGGTATCTCGGGGTGCTGCGTTGCCGATGAGGTGCGGGCTCACCTGCGCAGCGTCGACTCCGGGGCTCGGGCTGTTGCGGGCACCCCCATCTCTTCGGAAGCCCAGCGACCCAGTTCCCGGGCTTCCTGCGCTAGGTCCATGGCCGAGCCCCACCAGGGCCGCCGCCTCCCGCCCTTTCTTGAAGTGTGGCGCCCGTCTCTGACGTCACGAGCGCGCCGTTGGTGACGGCGGCAGTTGCTAGGCAGACTGCGCTCCCAGGGTGGCGAGGCCCTGCTGCGTCCCGCAGCTCTCGCTCCTGGGCGGTGAACCGATGAAGGGAAAAGGCGTCGGAGAGATGGTGGAACTTGCTCGCTTGTTGTGTCCTACTGCCGCTCGCCAGACATCCCCAAGGAGGCAAAAGGTCTTTAAAGTCTCCCTCTATTTTCTTGACAAATGGCCTCGGGGACACGCTGTGGAATCCAGGCTGACCCTGAACTCACTACGTGGCTCAAGCTGGCTTCCAGCTCATATAACCATCCTGCCTGTGCCCGGCTAATATTTCTGTGGTGGTGGGGGATTGAACTCACAGCCTTGGGCGTGCCAGGCAGGCACTGTAACCACCAACCTGCGCCCCAGCCCGAGGCTCGGATCCCATGGAGAGGACAGCCAGGGGCAGAAATGCCAAACCCAGAGCCTGCGCACTGAGCAACATCAGCCGGCCACTTTTATTTTTTATTTTGGGTCTCGCTAAGTCGTTAAATTGCTCAGGCTGGGCTCGCATTTACAATCTTCCTGCCTCAGCCTCCCAGAGTGCTGGGATAACTTCCTGCGCTTTGAGTTTAATAATAGGGCCTCTCATACTTGAGTAGGGGAGTAGAGACAGGTAGCATGACCCAGGGGTCTCCCGGTATGCACTTTTCCGGTTTTCTTTCATACTATTTCATAAATCTTCATGGAGCTGGACTATCCTGTGTGATGCTGAGACACTGGTGACCAAGACAGCTCCTGTACTCACCATGTGGAGCTCACAGGTCAGAAGGAACACAGATGTGAGGCTAGGTAAGGATGGTAGAAAATAAGCCCCCGGGATGGGTCAGGTTGGGACATCAGGAACGTGAGAGATCTGCGGGATGTCTCAGAAAGTGTGAGAATTCTGGAGAGCCCAGGAGGCCAGGCCAGAGACCCCAGTATGCTACAGGAGTGGTTCTAGAGGAGATCTCAGCTGCCACAGGGCCTTGGTGCATGGCAACATTTAGGACCCTTTCATTCACCACTCTGTCTTCACTCTCCAGCACAGAGCCTGGCTGTCCAGTTTTTGAATAAACAAGTATGAGACTAAAGGTGGGTACCCACAGCTCAATCATTAAAGGGCTTGCCTAACATGCACAAGGTCCTGGGTTCGATTTTCCAGCAACACATAAAAAGTAGCCAGGTATGGTGGCCGACACCTGTAATCCCAGCACTTGGGAAGCTAAGGCAGGTAGATTGCTGTGAGTAAGGCCAGCCTGAACTACAGAGCAAGACTCTGCCTTTAAATACATAAATAATAAAGCTGAGCACCCAAGGGCTGGATGAGGGATCGGCTGAGGACAGTGCTGGATCAGGGGAAGCTGGTTAGATGAGTCACAAGGTTGGACTGTGGAGGTAGGGGACATCCAGGATGAGGGTCAGGATGCTGGCCTAAGACTTATGTCAGGACCCCGTGAACATCACCAAGGTCTGCCACTGGCTGGAGCAGTAGCCTGGCCCCTTGGACAATTGCTACTGATATTTCTGAGTTTTTAGGTGAACTCCAAACAGCTAGACTCTGGCAGACTTTCTTTTCTTTGGCCCTGGCGTACACTTTTCAGAGCAAAGTCTTTTGCCCACAGAAAAGCTTGCCTCTGAATGCAGAGAGGGTCAACAGAGCCACCAACAGCTTGCACAAGCCCCCGTTACGTGAATGTGTGTTTATTCGGGTTTAGTTACAGAGCAGCAGATGACTTCAGGCTGTAGTGCTTCTGAAGTCACCACCCCTTTTGTGCCAAGCTCCTGGCTTTGTAAGGCACTAATTAAAATGAGAAAAGCGAATAGGATCATTGGGAAAAGTATATATTCCACTCCCATTCCATTTTTATTAGGAAACTCTACTGGTCTTAGTAAACACTGCCTAGCCACAATGACAGATGTCCTTGTTATACTGACTTAGCACCTGGTGGGGTGTGGCTGGGGGCCCATTGAATGACTGGTGGGTGTGGGATGAGAGAGGTGTGCAAAGATGGAGTCACTTTGGCTAGGGTTTGGAGGACAACTCTCACTACAGAGACCTTTGGAATAGAATGGCTGTTAAGGGAATGAAAAGACAAGCCACAGGCTAGGAGAAAATACCAGCAAAACACATCTCTTACATGACTTGGACTCAAAATATATGTAGAATTCTTCAAGCTCTACAGTTGGAAAACAGTCAAACTAAAAATGGGCAAAAGATGTAATCAGATACCTCACTAAAGAAGTGATATAAGTGGAAAATATAATAAATATATGCAATTCATGTATTTATAAAATTGTTAAATTAAATCACTAATCAAAAATATATGATATTAGTATCATATATCATCAGGGAACTTCAAGCTAAAACAACAATGGAACACCCAGAAGGCTGAGGCAGGAGGATCAAGAGTTTGAGGCTAGCCTGGGCAACTCAACTATTGCCAAGAAGTGTTACTAGGCCTTGTGGTGCAGGCTTACAATCCCAGCATTCAGCAAGTCTGAGGCAGGGAGATCACTGGTTAGAACCCAGAGGGGACAACTTTGTGACTTAGCGAGACCCTGCTTCCAATATATATATATATATATATATATATATATATATATATATATATATATATATATATATGGGCTGGAAATGTAGCTTAATGTGAAGGCCTAGGGTTCAATCCCCAGTACAAGAAAAAAAAGCCCTCCAAGTAGAAAAATGATGTCAGATTTGGATGTACGCAAGGGGATGAAGAGCACTGGAATTAGAATATATGTGTCAAAATATCTTCAAATTGGTTTTAGCCAGCACATTGGTGGTACATGCATGTAATTCCAGCATCTCAGCAAGCTGAGACAGGAGGATCATGAATTCAAAGCTATCCTTGGTAATTCAGCAAAACCTTGTCCAAAGAATAAATAGGTCTGGGGATGTAACTTAGCACTCCCTGAATTCAATCCCCAGTACTTGCAAGTAAAAAGAATACATGTATTCAATTTTTAAATTATTTGAATTTCTTTAAAGGTAAAAAGTTTAAAGCAAAAAATATGAGATGCATAATATATATAAACATATATTTACATATGAAAATGTGTGAAGTCATAAAATCACAAGGGCTGGGAGCAGAAAAATGAAAGCGAATTCTGTAAAGTTCCTATACGATTGCAGGACAGTTCCCTGAGGATCTCTGGACTGACCCAACTCTCCTTTTTTAGCTTGTAGTTCTTTTTGAGACAGGCTCTCACTCTACAGCCCAGGCTGGTCCTGAGCTCACTATGTAGCCCCAGGTAGCCTTGGACTCATGACAACCCTCCTGCCTCAACTTCCTGTGTGCTGGGATTATAAACGTGCACCACCATGCCAGGCTTATGCGGTGCTAGAGAATTAACTCAGGGCCTGTCATATGCTAGGCAAGTGCTCTAACTGCTATGCTATTCCTGCAACCCAGTTTCTAGTTCTTATCGATGCTGTGGAATGTGTTGGGGACATACCACCCTGAAACAAGGAGGACATGACAATCCTATCAAACTAAATAAGCAAGTGGCACACCATTCCTGGGTAATTCACTCCAGCTGCGCAGTGCCCTTGGGGTAAACTTAAGCAGAAAAGCACATAACAGGAAAATAAGCCACATCCAAAGACGGTGAAAAAAACCTAACCCAGCCTCCCTGCCGGTCAGCCTTAAATGAGGATTCTTCCCTGCTATTCACTGTGGGGAAATCTTTTTTCATTTCAGATGTAAAACGTAGTCACCATAAAAATCCACCAACAGCTCTTCTAGGAAGCTGTCACGTGCCACACTGGCCTTTAGGGATGCCCTGAGGTTCTTCACCCCTCCACTACAGCCTCATGCTCAGCTCTGCTTTTACCACGCTATGCCCCCAAGGCCACCTGGCCTCTAACACTCTTCACACTGGTACTCCTGGATTGCTAAACCCAATGGGATGTCCTCTCGTACCTGCATGGGCAGGTAAAAGCAGTCTCCCCACTTTCACTGCTTTTCAGTGAGGACAAGTGGACCCCATAGCATACCCCCAGGTCCTCTCTAGTGCCAGCAGCAACCTCTTATTTCATGCACATGGTCATTTCTAAGATCTTCTTGGCATGGGCAGGTATTTCCACATCTGCACTGACCTCTGGACTGACCCAAGTGCTTCTCCATACTCCATGACCTCTCAGAATTCCCTCATTGACTCATTCCCACAATCCCAGTTGGCTCACTTCATCTCTGCTGTGCCTTGCAAAGGTCACTGACATTCTTCCGTGGGCCATTTCAGGGGCCCATTTGCCCTGCGGTAGCTACTCTGTTGCGGGTTAGATCTAAAACGCCCTCCCCACCCCAAGGCCATGTTTAAGAAGATGGGTTTTTAGAAAGTGATTGGATGAGGTGGGCTGTAACTTCGGTGGATTATACCCATTGATGAGATTATAATTTGATGGCATTTGGAGGTGGGGCATCAGCGAGGTTAGTCTCTATCCAGTCCCTTCTCCTTTCCTCTTCAGTTTCCCAATGAGGCCTGACTGCCAGGAGGGGAGCAGCTTCCCTCTACCATGTTGTCTGCCATGTTCCTGCCTTGGAACCAAACTGACCATGGACTGAAGCCTCTGAAATTGTGAGCCCACGTAAGCTTTTCCTCATATAACCTGTTTATGTCAGGTTTTTCCTCCCAGTAACAAAAAGCTAGCAGTCTTTCATGACCGGACTGCAACTGCCCTGATGTGCCCTCTCTGTCCCCATGTGACCCTCTTTATCCATTATAATCTTGTCATTCTTTCATCACCCCAGTGTTCTGATATTTCTCATTTTCTTCCTTGCCCTCCTCACTGGGGTGAAATAAAGTTATCACCATGTTGTTTGACCCATTTTGTTATGGTTTGGATCTGGACTGTACTCCAACAGCCTCATGTATTTGAATGTTGTAGAGTATCTGCTGTTGTAGAGTATGTGCTGTTAGGAGGTTGGACCTAGCTGGAAGGGGCCAGTACTTGGGGCTTGACTCAGAAGGGGTGGATCACTCGGGCTTGACCTTGAAGAGTATAAGCTAGCTTCATCCTTCCTCCCCCTCCTGGCTTCCTGTCCGCCATGCACAGCACCTGTTCTGCTAGGTTTCTGCCATATGGTTCTACCATTGCTGGCCACCGATGAATGGACTGAGACCTTCTGAAATTGTAGGCTAAAATAAACCTTGAGTTGTGCATGATGGGTATTGTGTCCCAGCAATGAAAAAGTATCTAAGACAACCCTCTTCTCTGGTGAAGCACGTTTCTTTCCTCTTCTCGTTACACTTGTCCTAATACTGCCTTCAACAGAATTTGTTACTGTAACCACCCCCACCCATGGTACTTCTCTCTCATGGGCTCCTCACCACCATGCCTTCATCTCTGTCTGGAAATAAGGATCACACTGCCTAGTGATCATGTACCACAGAATATACTAACTGCTTTCAAACGGAGTTTCTTCCCACCTTGCTCCTGGGCCATGGCTCCACCCAGCACCCCTATGGATAACATGTGTGTGGGGGGTGCTCTTCTTGGCTGACCCTCATCTTCATTCTTGGTCTTCACCCACAATATCCAGGATCCAAGCAGACCTGTTCATTTCAGGTGGATAGTGTCAGAATTGAATTACATTTTAGGACAGCCCAGTTAGTGTCTGCTTGAGAACCTGGTGTGAGTATCGATTGGTTTTAGGTGTGAGAGGGATCCTTCGCAATCACACCGTTGTGAGAAGTATCTGAAGGGCATGCAAACATAGAAAGAACACTTCGGCATTTCTTTTTCTTTGTTTTCCCCTGCCCCAGATAACGTGGCACTCCAGATGTTCAGAAGCAGCTGTTCTGCTTAGCCCAGATAGATACCTGGAGCCAAGGTTAAGCTGTGTTGTTCATATTTGGTGGTTTGTTCATGAGCTGGAAAGGTTACCTTAATAAGAACATAATAAACATCACGAAAGGGTAGAGGCTGAAGAGGGAGATGCTTATGACGATGCCAGTGATAGCCAAGCACAAGGTGATTTTAGAGGCCGTTGCTGCCTTGTCATAGCGATGTGAACGATTGTAGACCGTTGTCTGAGTTTCAGGGGGGAGAGGAAGCGAGAAAAGATGAGTTTAGAAGGCTATTGGAAGTCAGGTGTGGCGATGTACGTTTTTGTCATCCTAACACTCTGGGAAGCTGAAGCAGGAGGATGTGTCAGGTAGTGAGACCCTGTCGCAAAATTAAGAAAAATAAAAAATAGAAAAGGGCTAGGCGTGTAGCTTGGGCAAAGGCCCTGGGTTCAATCTTCAGTATTGCAAAAAAAAAAAAGAAAAAAAAAAAGAAAAGAAAAACAAGACACAGAAATACAATTATTGGATGGAGGTGTGGAATGAAAGGACCCCCACGAGCAGTGCACCTGTCCCCTCCCCCATGCTACTAGCACCAGAGACAGAAGTAGGAGCTGAGTCCTAGGGCCATGATGAAAGGAGAGGAGGTGAGGACAGACAGAATGTAGACTCCCACCTGGTGAGAGAATATTAGGGCTGACACACCCACGGGGACACAGCAGCAGGTGGCCAGAAGGGACAGGTAGAAGTAGCTGTCAGCCGAGCTGTCAGAATCTTCAGACATAAGTTCTAGCACCTGTGAGTAGACAGAGTTAGGTCTGAGTGGCGCTTCTGGCCTCTTCCATCCCTTGCTACTCCTAACACATTTCTCCTTGGCTCCCGTAAAACCCTCACTACCTTCTACTGCTTACCTGCCCCTCTAATCTCCATCCCGCCAACACCTCTTCTGTCTGCTAGAACACCTCATCTGTTATAATCCTTTTTCCTTCTGTCATAAAACAAAATTTCCTGGCGTATATAATTGTTTCAAACTTCTCCGTGATCCCTCCTTTGCCCAGTCTACTGTCTCTTCCAAGTTCTCTGACTGTGGTGATTCTTCCTCTCTAAAGCCCCAACTGAACCTTTATGACATAACACTGTCATTGCCCCTAAAGCAGCCTTCTCTCTGCTCCTATAAAGCATTCTGTGAATAAAATTCTTGCATTAATATTATACTGTTCATTATGAATTTGTTGTTCCCTTCTAAAACTCTCTCCTCTCTCTCTCAAAAACCCCAACTGTCCTCTCCGTCTCCCTTTTACAATATACCTTACTTTCCCTATGAATCCTTGCTTCTGTTCTAATATTTTACTGTTTACCATAAACTATCCCCAACTGCCCCTCCTGGCTGTCACTTGGTTCCCTTTATGAATTTCTCTCTTGTTTTATTCTTTCTTTTTTTTTTGAGACAAGGTCTTGCTCTAGTCCAGGCTGGTCCTGAATTCACTATGTAGCTCTGGCTGGCCTCCAACTCATGTCAATCCTCCTGCCTCAGCCTCCCGAGTGCTGGGATTACAGGTGTGTGTCACCATGCCCTCTTATGTAGGGCTGGAGAATCAAGCTCAGAGCCTTGAGCTTGTTAGGCAAGCACTTTAACCCCTGAGCTATTCCTTCAGTTCCTATTTATTTCTTTTTGAGACAGGATGTCACTTCATTATCCAGGCTGGTCCTGAACTAACTGTGTAGCCAAGGCTGGCCTCAGACTCACGACAATCTCTTTGCCTCAGGTTCCCAAGTGCTGGTCTTACAAGTGTGCCCAGCTTATGTGGTTGCTGGAGAATTGAACCCAGTGCCTGTCCTTGCTAGCCAAGTGCTCTAATTGCTGAGCTATGCCTGCTGTCCTTATGAATTTTTTTGACCAGCCATAAACTCTAATTCCTTTTCCTGCTTACCCATTGCCCCTTCTCTGTCCCCTTATAAAGCTCCGACGGTCTTCCTCTAATATGTTCCCTAGACCTCCACAACCAGTATCCTAACCCTTTGAACTCTTTTCCCATCCACTTAGAACAGCCCCCTCTTCTCCTAAACCTGTGCGCTAAATACATCTTCAACACCCCCCCCCCCGGCCCCATCCACTTACAGTACTCTCTGTGCCTCCTATGGTACCGTACTGGCCTATATCACTCCCCCAACCACTCCACCTCCTACTTCCTGTCCCCCAAGTAGGGCACCTGGGCCTGGTACTACCAGGGCTGCTTCCAAGCTCATAG
Source organism: Ctenodactylus gundi (assembly GCA_004027205.1). Classification (NCBI taxonomy): domain Eukaryota; kingdom Metazoa; phylum Chordata; class Mammalia; order Rodentia; family Ctenodactylidae; genus Ctenodactylus; species Ctenodactylus gundi. The sequence continues at coordinate 50,919 of PVKB01002487.1, read as the reverse complement.
TAATCAAAATCCACTAGAGGTTACCGTGGGAACAAGGCAGGCCCCTCCTCCTAGCCCTTCTACTTCTGTTGGTTGATTGGAGATTGTATGTAATGGAGTGAGGAAGCCAGTACCTGGCTGCTGATTGGTAAGATGGTCCTACTCTCTCAGCTGATTGGTCAGTTTGAAGGGAGGCAGGTTGACCACTTGAGGCAAGAATGATGTAGACCTGAGAGTCTTGGGCTGCACAAGGTGCCCTAGAGAGAGGTGATTTAACAATTTGGAGTCAAGTTCTTTGGTAGTGGAGGGTGATCTCAAGGACTGACAACTTTTACTGTCTTTTTTTTTTTGGCATGTATCTTCTTCGATGGTGAAATGTCTGTTACATTGTCCATTTTAGTAGATAGATAGGATTGTTTTTACTATAGTTGGTTTTTGAGCATCCTTTATACATTCTAGATAAAAGTTTATCCATAATATTTGCAAATATTTTCTCTTAGTCTGTAGAGTTTTTATTTGTTTAATTGATTCTTTTAGTACTCAGGATCAAACCCAGGACCTCTACCACACTAATCTATATCCCATTTCTAGTCCTTTTCTGAAATTTTTACTTTGAGACAATTTCTTTCCAAGTTGCTAAATTGGCCAGGCTAGGCTTGGACATGTGATTCTCCTGTCTTCTGGGGGACTTTTGGGAGGACATCCAGATCTGAACCACAGTAGAGACAGAAAAAGCATTAAAGAAAATTCATATCTATTCACATTAAAAACTAGCATTTAAAAAGGGAAATTCCTTATCCTGTTAAGTAGCATCTGTACAAAACCTGTAGCCAACATCATATGTAACAATAAAAGAGTAAACTCTTCTCCCTAAAATTTGTAAGTGGCAAGAATCATCACCCTCCACTGCCAAAGAACTCCCGTTTCACTGGAAGTTCACTCCCCTTGTTTGCAAATTACATGGTAGCCTATGCAGAAAATTCCTTCCCAGAAAACCAAGAGGTAATAAATTGAATTTAGCAAGATTATAGGTTACATAAAACCTATTGTGTATGCTTGCAATGAGCAATCAGAATCTAAAAATTTATAAGATACCATTTTCAATAAAATATTTGGGTATAAGGCTAGCCATTTGTGCAAGCCATGTGTTTAAAACTACCTGTAAATGAAGATCTAAATAACTGGAAATCCCTACCATGTTCAGGAATTATGTCTCCCCCCGAATTGGTAAGAAATTCTAACCCAATCCCTATTAAAGATTTGTCGATCTGGACAAGCATTGTGAAAAAGAAAAAAGCTGGAGTACTCCCACTACCCAATTTAAATAATTACTACAAATTTACAGTAATATCAGACAGTGCGATGACGATAGACACATAAAACCAAAAATCAACAGACTAGAAAAAAGACTGCAGCAACAGACTTGCATACAGATCACTAACTTAGTTTCAGGAGAAACACAAAAGGCAACTTATTGAGCACAGAATCATCTTTATAAGTGGAGTTAGAATAATTGGGGCATCAATATGCAAATCATCATTATCTCAGTCTAAGCTTCACCCCTTATACAAACAGGAACTCAAAATGGATCATAGAGTTAAATGTATTTGGATGTCATGGGTTATCTATGGAATGGTGTGTTGCTGGGAGATGGGGGCCTGACCTGGATGAGTGGATTATAGATGTGTGGTGGAAGAAAGGCACGTGATGGATTGTAGATTATAGGCGCTATGGTGGATTAAAGGTTTAAACCTGGAAGGGGTGGGACACTGAGGCTGGACAGGAAGGGGCAGAGCACCAGGACAGGACCTGGAAGGGTATATGCTGCTTCCTCCTTTCCTGCTGGACTTGGCTTCCTGTTCTCAATGCCACCTCCACCCCGCCATGTGCTTCTACTGTTCCTGGCTGCCCATGAATGGTCTATGACCTTCTGAAACTGTGACCTAAAATGAATCTTTCCTCCATAAATTTGTGCACATTGGGTATTTTGTCACAGCAATGAAAAAAGTGACTAAGATAACATCCATTGACATTATCGTCTGTATTTCCTTCTCTCTCTCTCTCTCTCTCTCTCTCTCTCTCTCTCTCTCTTTTCTTTTCAGTTGTGGGGATTGAACACAGGGCCTTATCACCGAGCTACATTCCCTAATGCCTTTATTTTTATTTTTAATTTTGAGACAAGATCTAAGATGCTAAGTTGCCTATGCTGGTCTTGAACTTGTGATCCTCCTACCTCAGCCTCCCAGAGTGCTGGGATGATAGGCCTGTGCACCACACCTGGTTCTCCGCTCTCTCCACCTCCATTCTCCTTTCCCTTTTCAGGTGGGGAGTCCTCCGACTTTCCTGGTGGTGGGGGATACAGCCCTCTGGGGATCATGGGAGGAGCAGCTAGGTGGGGCTGTGGACAGTGGCTGCCCACACCTGGGTGCTCAGTCATGTAGTGACCTGCAAGTTCGGCTTGTGCTGCTTGGGGATAGTTGAGCACATAGCAGGTAGGAACGTGGGTGATTGTGGGTGGGAGTGCCGGGGAAGCGAGAGTTGTGACAGCAGGGAGAGCTAGGATACAAAAACTGTAGCCGTCCTGCAAGAAGTTGGCAGTTGAAAAAGGAAAGTGGCTGTTCTAGGAGGCGGGATGCAGTTTCTGTGAGTCGCCATGTACACTGGGGCGGGTTTTTCTATAATGTGACAGCTTTCCAGTCATGCTTAGGCCCGTCAGTGACCCCTTCTCCACACTCCTATCAATAGCCCTTGCCGGTGCTTCTCTAGGTAACTCATAATCCTTCCTCCTATGTGTAACCAATGAACTCTGGTTCACTTACTTGGAACTTGGTATTATTACTTCAGTTGGTCTACTGTGCCCTGTCTGCTGTGAGCAGATATAGATGTTCATATATCCCTAGGAAAAAGTATTTCTGTAACACTCTCAATGCTGGGGATTGAACCCAGGGTCTTCCCATGGAGCTACACCCCCAGCCTTATTTTATTTATTTATTTATTTTTTAAAAATTTTTTTGCAAGGGCCTCTTTAAGTTGCCCAGGCTGGGCTTGAACTCATGATCCTCTTGCCTCAGCCTTTCAGAGTGCTGGGATTACAGGTGTGTGCCACTATGCCTGGGTTTTCCTTCATTAGAAAGTTAATATAATGGATTATAGTGAGTGATTTTCTAATGTTGAACCATCTTTGTATTATTGGAATAAACCTCAGGTGATGATGGGATATTCTGTTTATGTACTTCTGGCTTTGATTTTCTAGTAGTTCACTGAGGATTTTTACATCAATCTGTGGTGTTCTGGATATGATCTTCATCTAGTTTTAGTCTCAAGCTGTTACTGGCCTAATAAAATATGTTGGGAAACAGTTCCTCTTCTGTTTTCTGGGAGACGCTGTGTGAAATGATGTTATTTTTTTTTTGGTATGATTTACCAGTGAAGCATGTGGTCTGAAGATTTTGTTTTTAGAAAGGTTTTATTTGGAGCTAGAGGAATAGCACAGCATTTAGAGACTTGCCTAGCAAGCACAAGCCTCTGAGTTTGATTCTCCAGCACCATGTAAGCGGGTGTGGTGATGTCTGCCTGGAATCCCAGCATTCAAGAGGTGGAGGCAGGAGGATTCCTCTGAATTCGAGGCCAGCCTGGGCTACATAGTGAATTCAGAACCTGCCTGTACCTCAGACTGAGATCCTGTCTCAAATACATACATACATACATACATACATACATACATACATACATACATATATAAGTAATCACTCTGGCTAAGCAACGTAGGGACTTTGCAAGATCCTGTCCAAATAAAAAGAAGATAAAAGGGATGGGGTTGTAGCTCAGTGTGGGAGAACTGGGTTTGATCCCCTGAACTGCAAATGATTAATCAGTAAAACAAATTATCTCTTTGTAGATTAGTTTTGGTGGGTTTTGTTCCCAAAGAATGGGTCTGTTTCACCTAAATCGTGGAGTGTGTGTCGTAGAGTTGTTTACCACAGACCCTTATTTCCCATAATGTCTGAAGAGGCCATCGTGATTTTCATTTCTAAATTTGGTAGTGTGTCCTCCATCTTATTTTGTCAGTTTTACTACAGGTTTATCGATTTTATTGATCTTTTTAAAGAACCGGCTTTTGGTTTTATTGTTTTTTCCTCTTTTTTTTTTTTTTTACTTTTAATTTTGTTGATTTCTACTTTTTTCCCATTTGCTTTGGGTTTATTTTTCTCTTGTTACATTTGAAAATTTAGGTTATTAATTTAAGACTTTTCAGTTTTGTAATATAAGAATTGCATTGCTATGGATTGGAACTGGATGGTTCCCCCAAAGTGTGATGTATTTGGATGTAGTGGGATAACTGTAGAACTCTGAGCTGGGAAGAGGTGAGGCCTGGCTGGAAGGGGCGGAACCCTGGAGTTTGACCTGGAAAGGGCAGGTCACTGGGGCTTGGCCCGGAAGGGGTGGGATACTGGAACAGGACCTGGAAGGGTATACACCACTTCTGCCCTTCCTCCGTAACTTGTTAGCTTCCTGTCTACCATGCTGTGAGCAGTGTTCCAGCCCCTGCCATGTGCTTCCACCATTGCCAGCCACCTGTGAATGAACTGAGACCTTCCGAGACTGTGAGCTAAAATAAATCCTTCCGCACTCAAGTTGTGGCTGTCAGGTATTTTGTCCCAGCAAAGAGAAAGTAACTAAGACAATGTTTAAAGCTATACATTTCTTTCTCAGCATTTCTTTCGCTGCATTCCACACATTTTGATATATTACGTATTTTATTTTAACCAGTGAAAAGCATTTTCGAACACAAGTATAGTGGTATATGCCTGTAAATCCAACATTCTGGAAGTCTGAGGCAGAAGGATTGCAAGTTTGAGCCCAGCCTGGACAACTTAGTAATGTAGCTCAGTGTGAAGGCCTTGAGTTCTGTTTTAGTGTCAAAAAATTTAATATGCCCCGACCTATGAACTGTTTCAATAGGCACAGTTTATTTGCTAAGAATTTAGTGATTTTTCTGCTTTCTTCCTGTTACTGAGTTCTAGTTTAATTTTGCTACAAGAGAACATTAGTTGTCAATTTATATGTGACAAAGTACCTCCCACCCTGCTATATAAAGCAACAACCCTATATTAGCATGCAGTTCTGTAAGAGACAATCCAGGCATAATGCTTCTAAGCCCTCAGCTCAGGTTCTCACAAGACCCATTTAAACCGGATAATATATATCTGCATACATACAATCATGTCATGTTAAGGTAAAGACAACTTTATTTCTCCTTTTTCAATCTGTAGACCTTTTTTCTTGGTTATTGCAATTAGTAGCACTTCCATAACTATGTTAAATAAGTACTGAGATCAGACATGTTTGCCTACTTTGCTTAGAGGGGAAGCTTCCGTCTTTCATCACTGAGTATATGCTATATATTGCGTGTGTTTATCTGGTGCAGTTGTTTGATACAATTTTGATGCACAGTTCCACCACTCTGGAAACACCTTGAAGTGGCATCTCATGCCGATTGACTTGTTGGAAAAGGTAAGTCAAAAAAAAAAAAAAAAAAAACCGCTATCCCAGAACAGATTATAAAGACTGAACTGCTACAGCTACTCACTGTCAACAGGAGGCGACTTTGTCTACCTAGTGGTTAGGAACACCTGCTGGGAGGCAGGCTGCCTGGCTCCCAATCCTGGCTCTTGGGCCATTTCTCCATGTGACTCTCCTGTGTCCTTCTACCCTGCTGTGCTCCACGCTGCACAGTCTATACAAATGCAGGCCACAGGGCACGGAGACTAATTAATCCTCAGAGAATGCTAAGTACAGTTGCCAACACTTATCTCTGGAAATTCCTGCTATTGCCATGATTATGAAGAATAAAAATGTAGTTGGAATCTACTACCTAAAATGAGCCAGCAGAATTTTCAGATGTGTTCAGCACAAGTTTTGAGAAGTAACCATGTCATAGAAATGGTTCCAGAATATAGAAACACATGGAAGGCTTCTTTGACCCGTTTTATATTGCTGCCGCAGTGCAGACTGGGTGTGAACAGATCCAAAGCAGAAACCAGGGACCAGACTCACTTGCTAAAAAAAGGTATAAGCAAACAGTATCTGTCATGTATTAAAAGAATAATAGACATTGAACAAGAAAAATTTCCCGGGAGTGCAAGTATGGCTTCTTGTGAATAACTTTGTTAGTGGGCTGAATTACAGTACTACACGAGCATCTTAATAGATGCTGGAAAGTATTGATATAATTCAATGTGAGGGCTGGAGGAACGGCTCAGCGGCTAAAGCGCTTGCCTAGCAAGTGTTAAGTCAAGGACTAAGGACGCAAGTTCGAGTCAGCAGTACTACATAAGCCAGGCGTGGTGACGCACAGTTGTTTACCCCAGCACTCAGGAGGCTGAGGCAGGAGGATTGCCATGAGTCCAAGCCAGTCTGGGCTACATAGTGAGTTCAGGACTAGCCTGGGCTACAGAGTGAGACCCTGTCTCAAAATAAATAAATAAAGGGCTGAGGATGTAGCTCAGTGTGAAGGTCCTGGGTTCAATCTTTAGTATCGAAAAAAAGGGAAAAAAAAAGCTGGGAGACGTTTCTGTTTTCTTATTCCTGCTTTGATACATTAGAAGCCTATCATCTCAGCTTGGATGAGAGAACAGCTAGAGAGTAAATGTTGATTCAAAAATTTAAATATCCCACTGTGGCAATTTTGATGCCTGTTTTATAGACAAAAGGCCAAGAAAAGTATCTCATTCAAGGATATTCAGTCTTTCACAGAGAAAGAGATTTTTAAAAACTCCATTTACAGTCACCTCAAAGAAAATTACATATCTAGGAATCGACCTAACAAAGCAAAGGACCTGTATACTGTGAGCTATAGTACTCTGGAAAAAGAAATGCAAGTTAATTTTTAAAAATGGAAAGACACCCCCTGTTCCTGGATAGGTAGAACCAACATTGTGAAAATGGCCATACTACATAAACTGATAGATAGATTCAATTCAATCCCGATCAAGATACTAGCAGCATTTTCTTTCAGAACTAGAAAAAATGACCCAAAAGTTTATATGGAAGCACAAGAGGCCAAGAATAGCCAAAACAATCCTAAGCAACAAAAGCAGGAGGCACCACGATACTAGGTATCAAATTATATTACACAGCAACATTGATAAAAAATGACATTGTATTGGCACAAGAACAGGCAAGTGGATCATTGGAATAGAATTAAGGATGCCTAAACATACCCAAGGACCTTCAGCCATCTGATCTTCAACAAAGGAGCCAAAAATATACACTGGAGTAAAGACAGCCTCTTTAACAAATGGTGCTGGGAAAATTGCCTACCATATGCAGAAGACTGAAACTAGACCCACAACTTTCACCATGCACCAAGATCAAATCAAAATGAATAAAAGTCTTAGACATTAAAATGAAAACACTGAACTTGTTAGGAAAAAAAGTAGGCAAAACCCTTGAAGACACAGGTGTAGGCAAGGACTTTCTCAGTAAAACATCCAAAGCACAAGAGATAACACCAAGAATTGACAAATGGGACTATATGAAGTTAAAAACTTCCTCATAGGAAAGGAAACGATCAACAGAGCAAAGAGAGCACCCACGGAATGGGAAAACATATTCACCAGCTCCTCCTCAAGCAGAGGACAATTATCAAGAAAATACAAAGAAAGAAAACAATTAGACCCTCCAAAATAAAGGACCCAATCTAAAAATGGGAATCTGAAATGAATAAACAGTTCTCAGAAGAAGTCCGAAGTACCAATAAATACATGAAAAAATGTTCAACATCTTTAGCCACCAGAGAAATGCAAATTAAAACAATGCTGAACTCAAAAAACAACAAATGCTGTCGAGGCTGTGAGGAAAAAGGATCTCTCTTATGTCGCTGGTGGGACTGCAAACTGGTACAACCACTATGGAAAGCAGCGTGGAGAGTCCTCAGAAAATTGAACATCGACATTCCATTTGACCAAACCATACCTCTTCTGGATATTTGCCCAAAAGAGTTAAAGTCATCATACTATAGCAATACATGCATACCGATGTTTACAGCAGCACAATTTATAATAGCCAAATATTAAAAGAATCCAATATGCCCCAGTACAGACGACTGGATAAAGAAGATTTGGTATATAGACACAATGGAGTATTACTCTGCCATTAAGAATAACAAATTTGGGTCATTTGTAGGTAAATGGATGCTCCTTGAGAACATTATGCTTAGAGAAATGAATCAGACCCAGAAAGTTAAATATCATATGGTCTTTCTGAGAAAACCAAGCCATAAAAACTGTAAAAGATACAGAAGTAAGAAGATGGACATTGTGGAAACGGAAAGTGGAGTGGTGTGAGAGGGTGGAAAGGGGAAAGGGAGGTGATATATAAATAAAAATCAAAAAGGACATCCAGTTTTTCAGAGTTATGAGGGATGGGAGGGAAGGACAGATGTAAGCCTATATCTGCCTCATTTCTATGTCCTTGGACTTTTCTATTAGAACATTTTGATTTTCACATGATGTGGCACAAACATGGCCCCAGATACTGACCCAGAACATACACACACCTACACAGTCATACACACACACACACACACACACACACACACACACACACACACACAACCAGACTGTTTCCTTCTGTTTTATTGGCTTAATTTCCCCCCCTGAAACAGCAGCCTAGTGTCAAGGAACTAAGATGATGTAGGGAACTGAAGTTTGGGCACCCCAACCATGGATAAGGACCCCTCTGTAGACCAAGCGAGCTGAGGTCGCACGGGCAGGGACCGCCTCGCTGTTTCTGGGCTGCTGTATGGCTTGGATGTTGTCTTCTTTGGTTTGTGTGTTTGTTGGCTAGGGGTGAGTCAGTTGTTGAGTTTCTTGCACGGTGACCGGGTCTGTTGGGGAGTAGACTCCTGGGATGCCAGGGCTGGCTTTCAGAAATATAGGGCAAATACATAAATGATGCCTAAGCCAATGAGGATGGCGAGTACATCCAGCCAACCTGTTCGACCTGAGTTGGTATAAGCTTCTTCCCATGAGCTGTTCTTGTTGGCCTCTGTGGTCTGTAGGGGCAGGAGCATAAGAGGGTTTCTGGTCCACAAACCCTCCAGTGAGGGAAAACCCAGCCCGTGCCCCAGAACAGGAGTAGTTGGAGGGGGCAAGCAGAGGACAGGGTGGCGCAGGGCTTGGGCATTGCTTTACCTTGTAACTGAAGTACACAGCTGCCAATCCCAAGGGAGGAAAGAGAACTACAGCAAAGATGGTCAAACATGGGTAATGTGGGGCATAAAAAGCCAGTTCTTGGGGTGTCTGTGTAGACCCGGGTGGCCTTTTAGGTGCTTCATCTGGGGCAGCTGGTGGTACATCCGGGGCAGCTGCCTCGTCTGGTGCAGCTGGAACACTTGGGGCAACTGGGGTAGCTGTAGCTTCGGTGGGTTTAAGGCCCATGATCTTTTCACTCTAGATAAAGACAGTCCCAAGTGTCTTGAAAAGCGGGACCCAGACACACTATTCCTCTCCTTGTCCTATTCAGAATTCCAAGACCCAAATCATCACAGACCTGTTCTTCACAATGGAAAACTCTCAAGTCCTGATTGGCTGGTCTCAGAAGGGGGCGTGGTCCCAGTGCCTGTTACTTCAGGCCCCACCCCTTGGTAGAATATTGACCACGCCCACTCTAATAGGGATCGGTGGAAAGTTACAAGTTTGGATCTCTTGGTTCTTCCTCCTCGCTTCGTACCCTGGTTTCGGGACTGAGCAAAGGAAAGAACTGTGGAAGAGAGAAGTAGACAAGCCCAGTGAGAAAACTGGATTTACTAGCAGTAGGAAGGAACAAAAATAATGTCAGTAATAGATGATAAAGTATTGAATTTAAAAAAAGTTCTACAGTCCATTCTGATGGGAGAAAAGGATAGAGAAAGAGGATAAAAGAAGAAGGCTGTCTTAGTTACTTTTTTGTCTCTGTGATTAAGTATCCAGCATCAAGAATTAGAGGAGGACAAGTTTCATTTTTCCGAAGGTCACAGTCCATCCGTGGGCAGGTGACAACGTGGCAGACAGATGGCAGAGAGGAGGTGATGGCAGCTCCTCATGACGTTGCAAACGGGAAGCCAAGTCAAGCCCCAGAAGGAAGGAAGGAAAGAAGCAGCGTATGTCCCTCCAGGTCCCGTCCCAGTGACCCACCCTTCGTGGGTCCAGCCTCAGTGTTCCTTCCCTTTCAGGTTTAAGCCCCCACCACATGTCTGTAATCCAGTCCACATGCCTGTCTTCCACCACTCGCCCATCATCCACCCCTCAAGAGCAGGTCCCAATCTCCAAACAGCAGATGATCCCATAGATAATCTGTAACATCCAAACACATGAGACTTTGGGGGGACATTCCAGATCCAAACCACAATAAAGGCCTCTGTTTACAGAGTAAGAACGTGCCTCAAAAAAGGCCTTATTAAAGTAGAATGCCACCTAATAAGTGGAGATTAAATAATGGCATAAGAAATTTCCATGTGGTAGACAGATTTCTGAGATGGCCCAAGATTCTTACTCCCTTACTTCCTTTTTCCTCTTTTCCAGTCAGGCACTAATCTGCTACTGTGAAGGAATTTTGCAGATGTAGCTAAGGTCTCAGGTCAGTTAACAATCCAGGCTGGGGCATAATTCAGTGGTTAGAGTTCTCTAGGCAGGAGAAGTGTCATGAGTTCCAGCCCAGCCTGGGCTACATAGTGAGTTCAAGACCAACCTGGACTACAGACCAAGGCACTGTCTCACAAACCCCAAACAACAACAACAACGTAAAAAACAAAAAAGGAAGTTAGGGGGAATTTTCCACGGGCCTAACTCATCAACTGAGTTCTTAAAGGGCCGTAATTTTATTGGCAAAAGAATTTGAGGTATGAAGATTGAAATTTTTTTGGCTTACAAGTGTTGGGGGCCACGTGGCAAGAAACGCAGGCAGCCTTGAGCTGAGAGTGGCTTGCGACTGACAGCCAGCCCCAAGAGAGAGTAGTATGAGAGAGAGAGAGAGAGAGAGAGAGAGAGAGAGAGAGAGAGGGAGAGAGCGAGCAGGTTTAGGGAATTCATTAACACCAGACATTTTGAATGATTAAAGACATGTATTTACATATATTTCTGGTAATCTGGCAAAGTCAAGGAAACATTTAATTAAAAAATAAAAGATGTCCTAAGCAAAGAATCACGTGGAAGAGACCCTTCAGCTATTTGACCTAATTCTTTTAGGGGTCGGACATGGACACTTGGCTTATTTACCCTAGGTCTCTTCCAGCCTCACGCACGGAGTCAGTATGAAAAAAATATTGAAAATGTTCAAAATGAAAAAAAAATTGCCAGGAGGACTTGCTGTCTTGCACGTTGTGTGTGTGTGTTTGAGTGTGTGTAGTGCCATGTGCTGTTATCTAAGGACTGTGGTGGCATCCAGATACACTGTTTTTTTTTTTTTTTTCAGTTCCTGTTCTCCCCACCTTGCTTCCCTTCTCAGGGCCTTTGCACTCACCATTTTCTTTACCCAGAACTCTTTCCTTCAGAATCTTTGGGTGCTGGCTCTTCTTGTACTTCCATTCTCAGCCCAGATGTTCCTTTCCCAGAGAGGCTTGCCCGACCCACTCCCACCCTCCGTCTACTTGTGGTCCCCTAGAATCCCTCTCCTTCCTCATTTTTGTTATCTCCTTCAGAGTACTTGGTTCACAATGAAATAATTTATTTAAACGTTTTCCCGCCTGCTCTCCCCTGGGCTGGGAATTCCAGGAGAATCGTGTTTTTGTCTGCTTGAGTCATCACGTGGCCCTTAGGGCCAAGCACGGCCCCAGAGTTCAATCAGCTTCTAATAAACATGGCAGTAAATTTGCCCATTACATTCATATTCTGTCTGGAAGTGAAGCCTATATACCGTATGTTGAACCAATCAGGAGTTCAAACAACAGGAAGGGGCCTGGACTGGTGGTGCAGGCCCATAGTCCCAGCCCTCTGGGAGGCTGAGGCAGGAGGATTGCAAGTTCAAGCCCAACCTGTGAGACTTAGCAAGACCATGCCTCGAAATCAAAAATAAAAATCAGTTAGGGATGTAGCTTAGTGGGGAGGCTGTGGGCTCAATCCCCAGAACTGCAAAAAGAAAAACAAAAACCCCCAAACCGAACCACAACAACAGTCAATACACTGCCACACAGTCCCTTGCTCATTCCACTAATCAGGAGTGCCAGAAGGGGTGTGGCTGGGTAACGCCCCTTGCACACATTGAGCCAATCAGAAGCACTGGATTTAAGACCCTCCCCATCCGAGGCACGCCTATACCAGAGTAGCCAATCATAATGAAGTGGTCAACAGGCCACAGCCCGTGACGCAAATGCGGGGCGCTGCCTCAAATGCTGGGGAGCCAAGGTCCTGGGGGCGTGGACTAGGTTCCCTGAGGGTTATTGGCAGAATGAGGGGGTTCAATTAAGTGTGTGTGTATCTGGGGCGAGGGCAGGTGAGAGGAGGGAATTGTAGCAGTTAGAGGGACAGAAAGGGGGTGATGGCGGGCATCAGAGGGTTTATGAGGGAACAGAGGAAGGAGAGGTGTTAAGCGTTGGGAAGGAGCCCAGAGTTGTGGCCGGCTTTGGCTTGAGGCGCTGTACCCGGCTAGGGGCAGTGTTGTTTTCCCTGCCAGGTGAGCTGATTTGGGAACTCAGAGGCCCCTCTCCTGACCCCTTTCCCCTTGCCTGCAGGTCCCACTCTTCCAGCACCTGCACCTCCAGCCCGCGCCCATGGCTATGGAGACTGGCTTCACCCACTCAGAATCCCAGGCCATCTCAACAATGCCAGCCAGCCAGAGGGCGCCGTACCCCACGTTGCAACAAGTTGTCCTGATGCCCTTGCCTCCTCCAGAAAACGATTATTTATTTCTCTCTATTATATCCTTCTTCTGCTGCTTCCTGCTGGCCATCCCATCACTGGTATTCTCCCTTAAGGTGGGCACCACCCAACCCCCCAAAACCCTCTGCCTCCTTGGGCCCCTCCCACGCTCAGCTCCTCCCCGGGTGTTTTCCTAGGGACTTGCCCCCTCCCCGGCCACCAGCTAGCTGCCCTGTTCCTTCCCAGCTCCTCCAGCTACAGGGTCCTGCCAAGACCCGCTCTCCCATCCCGCCTCTTGTTTCCCGGGGGACTGAATCCTGGGGACTGAATCCTGCCGTTACCTCTTCCCATCTCCATTCCCAATCTCCCATTTTTCCTCTCTCCCTGGGATGATTCCCCCCGCCCCCCACACACACTGCCCCCAAATAAACACCCCTGGCTTGCCTTCAACCCCACAGACTCGGGAGGCCAACTCTACTGGAAATCAGAGAGCAGCGAGGAGGTATTCCAGACTGGCCTTGGGCTTTGGCCTAGCAGGCATCCTCCTGGGCGCCTTTTTAGTCATCAGCCCGGTTGTAGTCCAAGTCTTGAAGGACAAACTGGGCTCCTGAAGGCCCGCCTCCCATGTAAATAAAGGACTGGCCTTTGAACTTGGTCATCAGTAACTGCTGGTGCTGGAGCAAGTCTCCCCATTCAGCAGCATTTTTTCTTAGAGCAATCAAGTTTATGGGGAGGTTTTTACTTTCCCATTCATCTGATATGTATGTGTGGGCATACACACCTTCACAGGGGCTGTGGCGCTGCTTTGCCAGGCACCCTGGGGCTCCTGCAAGTGACAGAGACCTTTTATTGGGCAAGACTGCTGGGCATTATTTTAATTCTTAGAGTTTCAGTGGTGAGTTCAACAGGTGAAGTATTTGCCTTCTTAAAACTTAACATTACAAGGGTTTGAGATACAGCTCAGTGAAAGAGCACCTACTTAGCTCGCATAAGGCCCTGGGTTCCATCCCCTATACTGCAGAAAACAAAGCAAAGAAAAAAAAATCATTGCCTCATATTGAGACAACACACACACACACACAAAGAAGAAACTATCAATCTGCAAGACAGCCCCAGATCACAAGGTCTAATAGAACAGGAGGCCAGTGTGAATGGAATGAGGGAACTGGGGGGCAGTGTGGGCAGGGGGAGCTCAGAATGGCAACAGGCCAGATTGCTAGGGCCTTGAGTGCCAGTGAGGACTTGACTTTTAGCTGGAGAGTGGTATAGCTAGGGCAGGGATCTGAGCTCAGAGGGCTCTACTCTGTTTTGGGGGCACATAGACTCCCTAAAAATGACTTTGGAAAGTAGACTCCAGATAGGAACAGAAAACCAGGGAGGAGGAAGCTGGAATGTCCATGGATTTTTTTTTTTCCCTTAGAGATGATGGGGAAAAAAAAGAACTGGGCCAGCCAGGCATGGTGGCACACGCCTCTAATCCCAGCACTTGGGAGGCTGAGGCAGGAGGATTGCTGTGAGTTAGAGGCCAGCCTGGGCTACATGGTGAGATCAGGACCAGCCTGGGCTTCTTAGTGAGACCCTGTCTCAAAAATAAAATAAAATAAAATAAAATAAAGCCTTGGCCAAGTATTGGAGGCACACATACTCCTACACAGGTAAAACTTTACAGGAGTGGGAGAAGGGGTGTCAGCTGAAGGAGTTGGCAGTTGGTAGAGAAAGTGACCAAGCTCTCAGAACAAAGAGAATGACGGGTTCTTATTAATTTGCTGGGGTGGAACAAAGTTTAGTAATTTCCATTGGCCAGGAGCACAGTACCAAAAGATATTTCTTCTTGTGATAGACTTGGACCACCAGGTGGGCACAGTCAACTTGTCCTGGAGGCTGTTGAAGTTTGGTGCCAACCTGGTGCCATCAACATGCTCAAAACATCCTGGCTTCCTGGGTCCAGGCCGTAGGGTAGGGCCAAAGGACTTTAGGTGCTTAAATTGTTGAAAACTCCAAGGGGTGGGGACAGAAAAGAGGGAAGAAAAAAAAATAAACAGAAAACACGTACCAGCTCTGGGCAACAGGCCAACTTAGCCCTGTGTTACACTCATTTTTTCAATGCCCAACATGCCTACGTGCAGAGGTGAGAAGAATCTGACCCAAGGAGGACAGACACAGAATAAATGCAGAGAAATCAAGTCTTCTTTCTGTTGTAGTCACCCATCAGACCCAAAGGGTTAGTGCTCAGCACACATGGCCTTCGGGTCCCTGGGAAGTAGCCCAGACGACTGTTACCGTAACTCTCACGTCAGAGGTATAGCTAGAGCAGAGAGAGTGGGAAGCTAAGAATGGATTGCCCAGATGTGTGACCTCCAAAATTTGTGACTTTTTTTGGGAGGGGGCGAGGATAGGGTTTCTCTCTGCAGTCCAGGCTGGTCCTGAATTCACTATGTTGCCCAGGCTGACTTTGAACTCACAGCAGTCCTCCTGCCTCAGCCTCCTGAGTGCTTGGATTACAGAAACATGCCCCCATGCCCAGCAAAATTTATGACTAAGAGCAAGTGAAATTAGAGGACTTAGTTTCTCATGATGGGCCTGTGTTACGATGGGTAGAGTTTGCTGTGGCCGGGGGTTTACTTTGTCCCCCCAGCCTTCTGTCCTAGCACTGTCCCATCGTGGTAGTCCCCAGCTATCTCACAGGCAGGAGGAAAAGAGGTCAGCCAAGGTGAGAGTAGAGAAGGGACAGAGGTTGGATTCTGGAGACAGCCTTGAGGTCCTAGGACAAGAACGGCCGGGCAAAGCTTGCTCCCCATTCTGACCCACCACCTGCCCTTGAGCCTGGTCTAAAGAGGAGGGTGACACAAGGTTCCTGCCTTCACAGTGCCTAACTTAACTTTCCTAGGGTTTGGAGTCAAGTTGTGGGGTGTGACCTGCCCAGGAGTTGAAGGGCACAGCAGAGACCACTATCTTATCAGAGAGAAGCAAACACATGCCAAAAGTCACGGTCAAAAGGAGGTCCTTCACTTAGCAAACACGGCCTGGGGCCAGCCTGGGCTCAGCATGCAGGGCACTGTGAGATTTGGGATCCTCTTCTCATGGTGATCAGAATGGAGGTGAAATATCACCAGATTGTGACAGTTGGAGGTGGTCAAGGCCATGATGGAGAAATTAGGTGTCTGAGTGGTCAGGGATGGGATGGGGGAAGCTGATGACAGAGGGCTGTGATGGGGGCTAGAGAGACATAGCTCAATGGTCAGAGTGCTTACCTTAGCAACTGCAAGGCCCTGAGTTCGATTCACCAGCACCATACAAGCTGGGTGTGATGTGCATGCCTGTAATCCCAGCACTCAGAAGGCTGAGGCGGAAGGGTTGGCATGTTGTCCTGTCCTTTCCATAAGGCCAGTGTTTCCCCTGGAGTCTTAGTCAAGTAAGAAACTCAGGAGAAATTAGTTCTTACTTTAAATTAGTTCTTAGCCAGGTCCCAGTCCAACGAATGAGGGTCTAAGGAACGTTTCTCTTCCTGGTGTCACCACTGGCAGCCAGGAATGCTGTATGTTTTGTTCTCGAAATAAGAGGCCTCGAGTCTCAGGGTATGGCAACGAGGAATGCTCCATTCCACGTTCTGGCGATAGGCAGCCAGGTCGCCACTTACCGGAAGGAATGTATACAATGTGTGAAATGTATAACTTCAAGATGGCGCTCTTTGGGTCGCTTGGAGTCTGAGCCTAACCCATGATTATCATTATATTGTGATACACTGAGGTCTTTGCTAATGTCTGTCTGCCTAACACTTCAATCCTTCTTCCTCGGGGGCGTGGGGGGGGGGAAACAAATTGTTTCTCAATTATGACCATTAATTGTTCTCAAATAAGCTTCCCATGATCCATGTACCCCAGGCTCACAGAATTCCTGTACTACTGCGGTAGTTAGATTGGGTCCTGCCTGCCACAGGCTTGTGGGCAGCCTTTGTTCCTGACTCCCAGTAGGAGCTGCATAGCCCGCCCAGGCCACAGTCCACCCAGAATGCCGAAGAGGTTGGGATCCTTCCCGCTTTATCTAGATCTTTCCTGTGGGCAGAAACCTCTATATCTACTTCCTCAAGATGGGGGCTAGTATCACTTGGACACATGATGAAAGAATAAATTGCACAAGTTAAATACCCCCAGATTCCCTCTCAAAGACATAGAACTTGAGTTACCATTTGAAGACAGCATATATTCAGGGAAGAAGCTAGAAATATTTTATCATCAACATGGCTGAGCTCTGTACAATCAAAATGGAGACATGGCTGTGGGACTGGTACAGGGTCACATTGAGCTAGGCATTGCCTTTATGTGGCTGGGTGCGGGGGGTCTGGGGCATTGGAGGGAGCTCTGAGGGTCCATGTAGTGGATATGTGGATTTAGGCTGAGGTAATTGCTGTGTGGATTCAGGTTATGCAGGGCCCCTGAAGAGTTCCCAAAGACTGAGACTTCCTGATAGCCGCCCCAGGACTCCTGGTTTGTTAGTGGATAGTCCCAGCCCCAAAGAGTTAAATACAAGTCCGCACTTAGGAATGTTTTTTGAGCACTTACTGTATGTGGAAGGGGCATTGTTCTGGGACTGTGTATATAATAACAACATAACCAAGTCCCTGGTAGACTGACATTAAGCAGAGAAAAATAAAATATAGCTAAGTATGGTGGCACATGCTTATAATCCCAGCACTCTGGGAGGCTGAGGCAGGAGGATCACATGGGATCTGAGAAACTTGGGTCGGGGAACTTAGTGATTTAGCAAAAAACATTACCTCAAAATTAGCAAAAACACTATCTCAAAATTAAAAAAAAAGGGCTAGGTATGTAGCTCAGGGTGAGGGCCATAGGTGCAATCCTTAGTACTACCAAAACCCAAACAAACTAAAGAAAACAACAACAAAACCTAGACGGTCAAACAATGGTATAAAGGAGCCAAGCAGAAGGAAACTGAACACAGTGGGGTCCCGTGCCACAGGGGACGACTTTTGTGTTGTGGCCCCAGGAGGTGAGAGAGAGCTAGGCACACATTTCAGGAAGATGGTACCAGGCAGCAGAAGCCTCACGTGCCAAGGAACCTAAGGCAAGAATGACCTTGGTCTGTACGAAGTGACCCGGGAAGGGAACCAGCATGAGGACTGGGGTGAGAGGTGCTCAGGACCCTATCCTGCAGAAATGGTTGTGGATTTTATTCTGAGAGGGAAAGGAAGATTCGGAGAAAATTTTTTTTTTTTTTTTTTTTTGAGGCAGGGTCTCTTTCTGTATTCCAGCCTACTCCTGAACTTACTATGTAGCTCAGGCTGGCCTCAAACACAGGGCAATCCTCCTGCCTTAGCCTCTCAGGTACAGGGATTACAGGTGTGCACCACCATGCCCAGCTTATGAAGTGCCTGGGGAATTCAGCCCAGGGCCTTGTGCTTGCTAGGCAAACACTTTCACCGCTGAGCTACGCCCCCTGACTCTTTTGGGGGACTGTAAGTAGAGCAGTTTTACCTCTGTCGTCTTTTGCACTCAGCTCAGAAAGCTGAAGCCCAGCCAGTGCGTGGTCATACTGCAGTACAGTCAGTGCAGCTGCACTCCACCCCGCCCTTGCTAAGGGTCTCCTGAAGCAGGCTGGAGATGAGCACTGGAGGGAGGGAGAGCGGGAGTTCGGATTTTCCCAGGTGACCTGTTCCCGTGGAGAAGGACATGTGAAGGCAAATTTCTTATCAGCAGCATTCACGCCTGCCTTGGAGGCATGCCCACCTCGGAAGCCAGAGCACAGCCATAGCGAGGACCCCACCGTACCACCAGCCCAGCCCCTCACTGTTGACTGCAGAGGTTCCTGCTGGGACACCTGCGGGGAAGGGGAGGGGTCCCAGACTTCCTGGTAGTTCTCTCCTCATTCCTCTGTGTGGAAAGGCTGTGGTGGGAACAGGGGAATGACTGAGAGCCGTGATGTCTAGATGGATGTGTAGCCTGCTGCCGGGGCCTCTTGTCGCCTCTCTGAGCTCTGCCCAACGAGGCTGACAGAATTGCTTCTGAGGGGGTTTGTTGTAAGGACACGCGTGGTCACATGCATGCAGAAACTGACACACACTTGGTGCCACTGCTGTGACATTTGCATTTTGTGACTGGTAGCTCTATACAAGAGCTGAGCTTTGGAGTCAAACCGAGACTGGAGTCTTGTTCCTGGTATTTAGTCATGTCAGAGACCTCACCCTGCCTGGGCCTCAGTTTCCCCATCTCTACAACATGGGTTAATAAATGAACATAACTTTACAGGGGTGTTGTGAGGATCCAAGGAGACCACCTGTGCGTAGGACCAGCCCGAAAATTCTCCGTAAACAACAACCATGACAGCAAGTGTTGTACCAAAGCAGGTGACCAAAACTGGCTCTGAGCCGTATCAGGTTCTAGCGTGGGAGCTCTGGCTCGACCCCTCTGAGCCTCAGTTTCCTCACCTATAATGCAAGTCCTCACCTCTAAGCATTGTTAGAAGGCTAAACAGTGATACGTTAATCTGAGAAGCCACTGGCACCGTACCTGGCACACAACGAGCACCCCCTGTCTTCTGTTCTTGATGCCGTTTCTGTGGTTGTGGGCCCTGATCTGAGTGGCAGATTGCCCTGGGATTTGGGGTGGCTGGTCAGCTCAATAGGAAACACCAGAGCTCTCCAGACCTGGCGGTCACCCCAAGGAGCCCCACAATCAGCTGCAATCAGCCAGTTCTGCTCCACCCCCAATCTCCCTGAGTATATCAGGGCCTGTCCAGACCTCACCTGTGCCTGAGCCAAGAAGCACAGAGCACCAGGCACCATGGGGAAGGCAGTGCGTGCGGACTCCAGGTCGAGGGCTGGTGGAAGGGTGGGCAGGGGTCTCCGTGGCACCTGATGCCATCTGTGCTCCATTCCATCCCTAGGAGAACTACGAACTGTACTCTGTGGAGCTGGGGCCAGGCCCTGGTGGGGACATGGCTGCCAAGATGAGCAAGAAGAAGGCGGGTGGGGGAGGAAAGAAGAAGGAAAAGCTGGAAAACATGAAAAAGGAGATGGAGATTGTGAGCGTGGGGCCGGGGGTGGGGGTCCATGAGGGGCAGGCGGGGGCTGGGAGGGAGGCTCTGTGCGGGATTGGGGGCCTGCGGGAGCCAGGGAGCAAGTGCTCTGCCTCCCACCACGCAGAATGACCACCAGCTGTCTGTGGCTGAACTGGAACAGAAATACCAGACCAGCGCCACCAAGGTGAGCGGGGGCCAGAGTGCAGGGTGTGGCCCAGGGATAGGGAGAGACAAGGAGAGAAAGCGCTGGGACAGAAGGGGCAGGGGCAGCAGGGGCAGGGACAGGCAGAGAGACAGCAGGGAGACAGAGCTGGAGCAAGAGAAGGAGGAGGGAAAAGGGAGACAAGGTAGGAAGAGGGACATGAGCCAAAAGACTGGAACAAAGAGGAGCGAGACAGCGGGAGAGGACAGGGAGACCAGTGGGGCCACGCCCTCCGTGCCCTACCTGCCTCCCCAGGGCCTGTCTGCAAGCCTGGCTGCCGAGCTGCTGCTGCGGGATGGGCCCAACGCCCTGAAACCACCACGGGGCACCCCAGAGTACGTCAAGTTTGCCCGGCAGCTGGCAGGAGGCCTCCAGTGCCTAATGTGGGTGGCTGCTGCCATCTGCCTCATCGCCTTTGCCATCCAGGCCAGTGAGGGTGACCTCACCACCGACGACAACGTGAGTGGCGGGTGCTGTGTGTCAGAGGACGACAGGGACCCGGGAGGCAGAGGGGAGTGAGCCTGGAACTCAGGACAAAATGAAACAGGACGGGAATTCAAGGATGGGGGAGCAGTTCTGAGACGTGGGTCTTGGGATGGCACGAGGGCATGGAGCTGGCCCAACGACACAGGTCACAAGGGACATAGGGACTTTGGGGATGACTTTTAGATATAGGGACAAATGTGGGACACAGGTGGAACCTGAAGACATTAAAATACAATACGTAAGATGTGAGACCTGGGAAGCAAAGGACATGAGGGCACAGGCCAGACCAAGTCACAGGGACTCAGACATGGAACACCAGGGCATCAGGCACATGGGACATGGGGCGCAGGACAAAGGGAGATAGAAAACATTACACCCAGAAGCACAGAGACAGAGAGAAAGGGTAGGGTGACACTGGAGATATGACACAGTCTGTGCACAGGCCTCGGGGAGGCGTGTGACATTGAACAGGAGCATGAGAAGTCATAGGATTGGTAGCACGGGAGGGGACTGCAAATCTGGGACATAGGACACTGATTATGGAAGATACAGAACGTGAACCAAAATATCTATGGCACACAGGGGATTTACCGGGGGGCACACATTATGGATAATAATATGACACTTGGGATGCAGAGAACATAGGTCATGGGAGCCAAAGAGACGTGAGATGTGGACATGGGAAACTCAAGACTTGGGGCACTGAGGAAAAAAAGCATGTAAGACCAAGGACACAGTGGCACGGGGAACAAGATATAGGGTCATGGAAGCCCAGGATTCAGGAGCCAAGGAATGTAAGATTAGGTTCTCGACACACTGAGACAGGGCAAACACATGTGGGATGTGCAGAACACGGGTACACAGGGTTCACGTCACAGTGAGCAATGGCAGGGAGGTCCCAGCCCCTGTGAGTAACACCAGCCTCTTCTGCCTCCTGCAGCTGTACCTGGCAATAGCCCTCATCGCTGTGGTCGTGGTCACAGGCTGCTTCGGCTACTACCAGGAGTTTAAGAGCACCAACATCATCGCCAGCTTTAAGAACCTGGTGCCACAGGTGGGTCCCCCAGCCCCTGGCCTCTTCAGATTCCAGAGGCTCCAACCCGGGCATCTCTCTGCGGCCCCTCCCAGCAGCCTCACTTCACCATCCCCTCTGGCTGCCATGTTTCCTCCATCTGTGGCTTCTGTCCCCCCACCTGTGGCCTTCATCAACAGCCTCTTCTCTAGCCTTCATCTGTCCTCCCAGGGCCTCCACTCTCCCCACCTTCCACCTCTCCACCTCCCCATCCGCAGCAGCAACTCCCACCCTCACGCCACCTGTCCCCATTTTCCTGCCCCTGCCCCACAGCAAGCCACCGTGATCCGGGATGGGGACAAGTTCCAGATCAACGCCGATCAGCTCGTGGTGGGCGACCTGGTAGAGATGAAAGGCGGGGACCGCGTGCCGGCGGACATCCGCATCCTGTCGGCCCAGGGCTGCAAGGTGGACAACTCCTCACTCACAGGAGAGTCGGAACCCCAGACCCGCTCGCCCGAGTGCACGCACGAGAGCCCGCTGGAGACCCGCAACATCGCTTTCTTCTCCACCATGTGCCTTGAGGGTCTGTGAACCTCTGTCCCCCGCCCCCCACTGCCCCGGTGCTTCTGCCTCTTCGAGCCCCCACTGGCTCCTGTTCTGCAACCCCCACCCCCACGATGACTGTCACCCTTCCAGAGCAGCTGCCTGTCACCCGGCTGTGCCCTTCTCACATCATACTGCCTGCAGAGCCTTTAGAGACCCCCCCCCATCCGTGCCCGCTGCCAAGCACGCCCCGCTGCTGCGCACGCGACTCTGAGCCACCCTTCACCCCCATGGCAGGCACAGCGCAGGGCCTGGTGGTGAGCACAGGTGACCGCACCATCATCGGGCGCATCGCCTCCCTGGCCTCGGGAGTGGAAAACGAGAAGACGCCCATTGCCATTGAGATCGAACATTTTGTGGACATCATTGCTGGCCTGGCCATCCTCTTCGGCGCCACCTTCTTTGTGGTGGCCATGTGCATCGGCTACACCTTCCTGCGGGCCATGGTCTTCTTCATGGCCATCGTGGTAGCCTATGTGCCGGAGGGCCTGCTGGCCACTGTCACTGTGAGTGGGGCAGGTGGATGGAGGTGTGGGAACTGGGGAGGCAGCCTGAGAGGAGTGCCTGGGCCGGGCAGAGGAAGCGGGCCTGGAAGCTGGGACTGGCCCTCCAGTCCTCCGCCCTGCCCTATCCCAGGTCTGCCTGTCCCTGACGGCCAAGCGGCTGGCCAGTAAGAACTGTGTAGTCAAAAACCTGGAGGCTGTGGAGACCCTGGGCTCCACATCAGTGATCTGCTCTGACAAGACTGGGACCCTCACCCAGAACCGCATGACCGTGTCCCACCTGTGGTTTGATAACCACATCCACACGGCCGACACTACTGAAGATCAGTCAGGTGAGCAGGTGGGACCAGGCAAGAGCCGCGGAAGGATCCAGGGGGTGTCGAGATTGAGGGCAGCCTGGGGAGGGCTTGGTGTCACGGAGGAGGGTGCCTGGCTTGGGGTCCTGGGCGGGGACTCAACCTCAGGCCCGTGAAGGGGCTCTGTATCCGGTCTCACAGGGACTGGAAATTGGGTCTGGAGAGAAGGCTCCATCCTTCCGGGAAGGGGACTCCAACCCGAACGCGGTGGGAGGGGCTCGGCTTTGGCGGGGCGACTCTTCCTGGCGTCCCCAGCCCTGACGCCTGATCTTCAGGGCAGACTTTTGACCAGTCTTCGGAGACGTGGCGGGCACTGTGCCGTGTGCTCACCCTGTGCAACCGTGCCGCCTTCAAGTCCGGCCAGGACGCGGTGCCAGTGCCTAAGGTCAGAGCCTAGGGGGACTGGGGGGGGGACCTCTAGGAACCCGGTGAAGCTGGGTACGTTTCCGACATCTGTCCCTGCCCCCAGCGCATCGTGATCGGAGATGCGTCTGAGACGGCGCTGCTCAAGTTCTCGGAGTTAACGCTGGGCAACGCGATGGGCTACCGCGACCGCTTCCCCAAAGTCTGTGAGATCCCCTTCAACTCCACCAACAAGTTCCAGGTGTGCCAGGGCAGCTGCCGCTCCCGAAACCGCCTAGACACACCCTCAGAATAGACCCCCCCTCCCACGGGTCCCCCGTTAGGGTGGGCTCAGCTCGGAGTCCCCTACCAGACCAAGGCCAAAGCCCACCCCCGCCCACCGCTCCGTCCCGCCCACCACTTATGGTCAGGCCACGCCCACACCCGCGCCTTCTCCACGCCACACACACAGCGGGCATCTCCTGCTCTCGGCTACCAGGCCCTCAGTGGGGAGTAGCTCGCCATCAAATCCACCTCCATTCCAACTTTGCACCCCGATTCTGTCCATCCCTTGAGCTCAGGACCCTAACTCCACGCCTAGCCTCGCCCTAGCGTCAAGCTCACGCTTACCTCGCCCGTCCCACTCTTCAGCCACGCCCCCTACTCATTCACCGCCCCGTCCGCAATGGCCCCGCCCACAGCCTCTCCTCTCCCCGCCCTCAGCTGTCCATCCACACGCTGGAGGATCCGCGCGACCCGCGGCACCTGCTGGTGATGAAAGGCGCCCCCGAGCGCGTGCTGGAGCGCTGCAGCTCCATCCTCATCAAGGGGCAGGAGCTGCCCCTGGACGAGCAGTGGCGGGAGGCTTTCCAGACCGCCTACCTCAGCCTGGGCGGCTTGGGCGAGCGCGTGCTGGGTGAGACTTCGCCCCCCCCCCCCCCCCCCCCCCCCCCCCCCCGCGCGCGCGCCTGGCCCTTGATTCTGTGCCCTTCTGTGGCCCCTGCCTCGGCTTGAGACTTTCCCCAATCCTTGTACTGGCCTTCAACCTCCTGCAATTGTCTTGACCTCTGAATTTTCCTAACCTCTGCCCTTCTGGAAAGTGTAGACCTGCAGCCCACTTCTAGGTCTGTCACTTTACCTGCTGTGTGTGACCTCTAGCTAGAAATGTTCTCTCTCTGGACGTCGGTTCCCTCCTTTGCAATGTGTTATGAGGATGGAGTCAGACGGTGCGCCTGGCATCTGGAGGTGCTGGGTGCAGGGGGCCTGGTTGTCTCACTCCTCCCCTGGCCTTGCTCGGGGGCTGCCTGCCCAGATCCTTCCCTTCCTTTTCTGGCCAGGCTTCTGCCAGCTCTACCTGAATGAGAAGGACTACCCGCCTGGCTATGCCTTCGACGCGGAGGCCATGAACTTCCCCAGCAGCGGCCTGTGTTTTGCGGGACTTGTATCCATGATTGACCCGCCTCGGGCTACGGTCCCTGATGCTGTCCTCAAGTGTCGTACGGCAGGCATCCGGGTATGCAGTTGGGGAGAGGACGAGGCAGGGGTGGGGACAGAGGCTGGCAGAAGTTGGGGATAAGGAGCCCTGTGACAAAAACCTAAACTCCGCTGCAACTGGCTTGACCTGAGGTACATGATGCTGTAAGTTCTTAGGAGCAAAGCCTCAGGTGTAACTGGAATCCGGCGCTCAGGGTCACTGGGAATTTGTCTTTCTGCCGGTCTCAACTCTGCTTTTCTCTCTGCTGGATTTATTCTCAGTCCCTCACTCTAGGAGAGCAAAGATGACAATCCCCCCACCCGCCACTCCATCAGCTTTAACTTACAGCTCCCACCTGTCCTGCCAGATTGGGTCACAGGTTTATTCCTGAACCAGTCACTGTGGCTGAGTGGTAGAAGCCCTATGCCACCAGGCCCAGCTCACAGCTTTCTAAGATGAGCTTCATTTCTCCCCTCTTTCTGCATACAATGTGATTCACTTCTCCGTCTGTCTTCTGGATGTCAGCTCCGCAGGACAGGGGATTTTGTTTGGTGTGCCCCAGGCACACCGCGGGTGGCCACACTTTGCAGAATAAATAAAAATGAATGTAAAAGTGGATGTATGCTACAGAGGACAGGGAGACTGGGCTGGGCTCATTGAGGTCCTGCTGGTCCCCCCACAGGTGATCATGGTGACAGGTGACCATCCCATCACAGCCAAAGCCATCGCAGCCAGCGTGGGTATCATCTCAGAAGGCAGTGAGACGGTGGAGGACATTGCAGCCCGCCTCCGTGTACCTGTGGACCAGGTTAATCGGAAGTAAGCCCCACTCAGCCTTCCTGCGGCCTCCCCATGCCCCAGGCCGACTGAGGCTCCAGCGAGGCCTTCTCACCCCTCTCCAAGGGATGCCCGCGCCTGTGTGATCAACGGCATGCAGCTGAAGGACATGGACCCGTCAGAGCTGGTGGAGGCGCTGCGCACTCACCCCGAGATGGTGTTTGCTCGCACTAGCCCCCAGCAGAAGCTGGTGATCGTGGAGAGCTGCCAGAAACTGGTGAGGCCATGCTGTGGAGGCTGGGGGCCCGGGCTGGCTGGGATCCAGGATGGTGTCTCACTGACCACCTGCCCATTGCCAGGGTTCGATTGTGGCTGTGACAGGGGATGGTGTGAACGACTCCCCAGCCCTGAAGAAGGCAGACATTGGCGTGGCCATGGGCATTGCTGGCTCGGATGCTGCCAAAAACGCAGCTGACATGATCCTGCTGGATGACAACTTTGCCTCCATCGTGACAGGCGTGGAGCAGGGTAGGAGCTGGGCCAGGCCAGGGAAGGGGCAGGCTGTGCAGGCAGGAGGGAGGGGACTGTAAGGAGGCTGAGGTAACTGCTTCACCCCGCAGGCCGGCTGATCTTTGACAACCTGAAGAAGTCCATCGCCTACACGCTGACCAAGAACATTCCAGAACTGACACCCTACCTCATTTATATCACTGTCAGTGTCCCCCTTCCCCTTGGGTGCATCACCATCCTCTTCATAGAGCTCTGCACTGACATCGTGAGTCCATGGCCCCAGTGCCCTTCCCCCTCCCTCCCAGTGCCCAGAGACACGGGTCCTCGGCAGATGTGATGGACTGAGGCCACCACAGGTATTCTTGGACACACACTGACACAGACAAGTCAGGAATACACGACATAACCAGCCAGAAGTGGGCACACGAGTGAGCAGTAGGTAGGCATGGATAGGTCCGCGGACACAAGCAACTCAGACAGAGACGTTCCTGGGAGGCAAAGACAGCAGGATCGAGTCCGGCCTGGGCCACTTAGCAAGTCTGTGTTAAAACAAACAAAATTCAGGGAACATAGCGCAGCATGAAGACCCTGTGTTCAATCCCAAGTACCTTCCTCTCCCCCAAAAGAGTGGATAGTCAAACGGAGATGTTAACATACACAGATATCTGGCCAGATGCGGCTCACAGACAGACATCCTAAACAGTCACAGACAAACAGACCCCTTCATTTAGGCCCTGAGGCAGATGAGCAGAAGACACCCACAGGTACAGCCGGGAATGTGGCCCCAGACATGACCATGACGACAGATATTTATTCAATGAAACGTAGTGCTCAGTCTGGCCAGGCCCACACGAATGGACTTCATGTTGCTCTCATGACCACCCTGTTGCATGGGGTTTATTGAGGAGCTCATTGAGCAACTTGCCCCAGCTAGGAAGTGGCAGAGCTGGGATCTGAGCCCAGGCAGGCAGGCGTGCCAGGGCCCGGGCCCTTAATCAATGTGCTCTGCTGCTGTCCCATCATCACAAACACACTGGAGGGCAGGACTGAGGCACCAAGAGCCCAAAGAGACACACAGATGACGACAAAAAGCAGAGAGACAGGGATTCAGAGGCACGATCACAGAGAAAGAGACCAGCAGCAGGGACAGGTAGCGGTGGGAAGAGAGAACTGCAGGGAAGCAGAGAGGCCCAGACTGGAGCACCCCAGAGACCACGGGACAGCGATATACAGAGGAAAAGGTGCCACACACGGCCGTTCCAGAACTCTGGGAGACTGAAGTGAGAGGCTACAAGTTCAATTCCAGCTTGGGCAACTTAGAAACTTAATAAGACCCTGTGTCAAAATAGAAGAGGGCTGAGGATGCGGTTCAGGTTCAATCCCTAGTTCTGACCCCCTCCCCCCACAAAAAAAACAAGTGATACAAGGAAAAGGAGGAGGGAAGAGATGGGGGGAGAGAGAGAGAGAGAGAGAGAGAGAGAGAGAGAGAGAGAGAGAGAGAGAGAGAAGGAGCAAGCCAGAGATAAAGGAGGGTGAAATAACAGCAGATATTCTGGAGATGAACACCAGGCCACTTGTGACATACCAGCATGCCCGCCGGGCCAGCTGGACTGCGGCTGTCCTGGCAGGCGTGGCTGTCTGGTCCCTGCAGGTCCTGCCGCCTATCCTCAGCCTTGCTCTTGCCCAGAGGTCACAGCTGGGGGTGACTTCAGAGTCTTTGGGGACAGCACCTAGGTAAACCCTCAGCCCTGGTTCTTTCTGCTCCTGGCCAGTTCCCCTCCGTGTCCCTGGCATACGAGAAGGCCGAGAGTGACATCATGCACCTGCGTCCCCGGAACCCAAAGCGAGATCGCTTGGTCAACGAGCCCCTGGCTGCCTACTCCTACTTCCAGATTGGTGAGTACTGCGGCAGGCAATGAAGCTCCCTGGCAGGGCGGCCACCCGTGTTGAGCTCCCTGGCTCGGGCTCTGCTTGCTCTGGACCCCTGTGCCTGTGCGTAGACTTGGCTTTCTGTTGTTCCCTGAGCCTGTCTGTTTATGGTGGTCTCTCTGGTCCCTGCTCAGTTTCTGGGTCACTGCCTTGGTTGGGAGGGGGTGGTCTTCTGTGCTCCTGTTTCCCTGAAATTGTCTCTTTCTGTGCCTTGGTCTCTTATATCCCTATCAATCTCTCGGGAGGCTCTCATCTGTCTGTCTCTCTGTGTCTGTGCCTGTCTCTGTCTGCATGGCTGTTTCTGTGTCCACCTTCTTCGGGTACCCCAGTCCCTGCATTCCCATGTCTCTGTCTGCGTCTCCACCTCCGCCCCTGTGCCCCGTGTCTCCCTGCCTCTTCTCCAGGTGCCATCCAGTCATTTGCTGGCTTTGCCGACTACTTCACGGCCATGGCCCAGGAGGGCTGGTTTCCCCTGCTGTGTGTGGGGCTGCGGCCGCAGTGGGAGGACCACCACCTACAAGATCTGCAGGATAGCTACGGCCAGGAGTGGGTGAGCCCCGAAGTGGGGAGGGCACTGAGGTCCGCCTCAGGGGCTTTGTTTCTAGGCCAGCAGCGTCACTATCACTGAACTCCTTTGAAATGTGCATTCCCAAGCTCTACCCTGGACCTTTGGGGCTAGAAACTCAGAATTCAGAAACTGGGACCCGGAAGTTTAAGCAGCCCCTTGGTGAGGGAAGGAGGCTCTGGTGTATGTTGCCATCTGAGCACTGCCGATGTATGCTGATCTACACCACAGGGCTATTGGGAGGATGAAGGGAGCTAATTCCAGGAAAAACTTGCTACTTGGGGCACAGCAGCTGCTCCCCATGCCCTTAGCTCTTACTAAAATAAGTTGTGCTGAAGGAAAGGATTGCAGTGTCCCCCCCCCCCCCCCCACACACACACACTTAGTGGAACATGTACTGAGGCCCACCTGGCCACCTGATTTACTTTGCTGTCTGTCTGGCCCCCAAAGTCACGATACTTTGCAAAACCTGCTTCAAGATCACAGTTCATTTTGTCCTAAAGCTCTTCTTTTGGGTGCCTGGAAAAACTACTGCCTTCCTTATGCTCTGCAAGCAGTCTAACCCTGGGTACTGCATGCCCTGGCAGGGGTCTCCAAGCTCTGCTAGACTCTGGGGACCTGCAAATACTGTTCTCTCCCTCAAGCCTAGCCTCTGATGTGAGGGGACAAGACCATTTATGAGTTCATTGCCAAGCCCCTCATGCTCAGAGGCTACAGAGGCTCTGCGTCTGGGCTCAGGCTACTCTTGTCCCCTCCTGGCCCACAGACATTTGGGCAGCGCCTGTACCAGCAGTATACGTGCTACACTGTGTTCTTCATCAGCATCGAGATGTGCCAGATTGCCGACGTCCTCATTCGCAAGACTCGCCGTCTCTCTGCTTTCCAGCAAGGCTTCTTCAGGTACGCCTACTGGCCCCGGCTCCACCACCTGGTCCCAGCTCCCTCCGATCATTACCAGCCAGCAAATGCCATGCCACATGTGGCATGCCGGTGCTAACATCCTGAAGCACATTCTTATCAGCTGGCCAGTTGCACTGCCCTGGCATCTCCTCTGTATCCACTAGGGTGATGTGGCAGGGGCCAGCTTCCACTATCAGGGAGGCACAGCTGCCCTGGTGGTTGCTTTAGAACACTTCCTGTGACATCTGATCTGCCTTTACCTGGCGCCCTGACTTCCACCTGGTCCCCAACTCCTGATGATCCATCTTGGTCCTCAGTCTGTCATCTGAGCCTGTCCCATCCTGTCCCACCCACAGGAACAGGATTCTGGTGATCGCCATCGTGTTCCAGGTGTGCATCGGCTGCTTCCTGTGCTACTGCCCCGGAATGCCCAACATCTTCAACTTCATGCCCATCCGGTGAGAGGCTGTGAGGCGCAGGCAGAGGGACGGAGGATGCAGAACACTGATCTGCGATGGCCTTCACTGTGCCACCTTGTCTGTGCCCGCAGGTTCCAGTGGTGGTTGGTCCCCATGCCCTTCGGCCTCCTCATTTTCATCTATGATGAGATCCGAAAACTTGGAGTTCGCTGCTGCCCAGGGAGTGAGTGTGGAGACTGGTGGTCAGGGGGTTTGGGGGGTAGAATGAAAGGTTCTCCGAGGAGCTCCCTGACTTGGACTATGTCGAACCATCTCTGTTCCATACATACCCTCTGAGTGTCTTTGTTCCCTTCAACTGGAATGATCTCGGCACTGAGCCTCTGTTCTCCCTCTCTCCCAGGCTGGTGGGACCAGGAACTCTACTATTAAAGGGCAGCTGCCTTTGGCCATCCTGCGTCCAGAGGCAGGTGGGGGCAGGGTTCATGGGACCCCGTGGATGGCCACCAAAACACCTGCACAATGGAGTCCCAGTCGCTTCCATGTCTGCTTCTGCAGCCCATGGTACCCAACCTTGCAGGATGCTGCCACTGCCCTTCCTAGCAAAGTTGCCAGGCTGGAGAAGCAGTGCCCGGGCAGTCCTCTGAGGCGGTGGTGGGATTTGCTATGGAGTGGCAGCTCCTGAGAGGGTGGGTCCATCCTTAGTTCTCTAGTCTGGACAGGATCTACCTGTGGGCCCTTCATTAAAAACACCCCCATGTTCTGTTTGTCAATAATAAAACCATCCCACCTTGGTCGTGCTTTTACTCAGTGCCCAGTGCTGTCTTAAGCATTTTTCATCAGTGATTGCTTTCCCATAATCCTACAAGGACTATCTGTTCAGGGATGTGGCATCCCTGAGACCTAGAATGCTCCCCCGTATGTAGCAGGTACTCAATGAACTCTCCTTAGGAAAATGGAATCCTGCTTCCTGGCCTAGTTACAGACTACAAAGGCCAGTTGGGCCACTACAGCAGGCATGCTCCAGAGCATGGCCATACCTTTCCCCTTGTACCTTCCCCTTCCTGGGGCATCCTGAGACAAGGGGACCAAAACACAACTCGCACCCTTCACTGGGCTCTGCGCTCTAATCTGCCCTCACTCCCAGGCCCCAGCCATTGTCCCCACCACTCCCTCACCTGAGAAGTTGACTCCGGCTATGGAACTGTGCCCCTTCCTCCAGGCCACTGCTTTCTCAAGTGCTCTTTGCCCGTCTTTCTCTATTCTCTGGCTGAGTGCTGGGCTTTTCCTTCCTCTCCCTCTGCCCAATGCTGCTGCCCCTAGGCCTGACTTCAGTTGTTTCTACAGTGAGGCCCACCTCTGTTCCTAGCCCCCCCCCCCCCACTGGGTCTAGGGTGACCCACACTGGCCTCTCCATCATCCCCAAAACCTACTCCTGGAATCTACTGTCCATGTTCATCAACTGTCCCATGGTCCTATCAGTATGGGAAACGGGGGGAGAGGGGTCCTGGGCAGCTTCCAGGTCCACACCATGCTACCCTGGACTCCTGTGGGCCCTTTCTTCCTATCAGCTGCCCACTGTGTTCCCTCCTGATAAACACACAGCCTACTGCCCATTCGGCTTCTGGCCACTCTCCTCCTAGTCCTGCTACTTTACTCTGGTCCAGCCATGGGCCTCTGGCTTTGGTCTCCCCCATGTACACACAGACCTGGGCAAACAGCTGAGTCAAATCTGACCCATTCCTTCCCTTGCCTACAATTCCCTGTGGCTCCCCAATGCCCTGGCCAACTCCTCAGCCAGCCTTTATAATCTTTCATGGCCAGGCCCCTGCCACCTTTGTCTCACAAGCCCCTCTAACTCATTCCAATCAGCTCCTATGCTCCTTACTGTGACCTCCAGGTCTCAGCTCAAGCACCTTCTCCTTGGAGCTCACCCTGCTTCTAGGCTGGGTCAGGAGGCTCTTCTGGGTCTCCATAAATCCTGTTTCCCTATCACAGATCTCATCAGTCACCTAGCTCATCTGTCCCTCACTGTCCAGGCTTCTCTATCATAGCCTCGATCATTCTGGCCTATGCCCCTAACTCAGCCCCACTCTTAGTCTCTTTTCTTATACCCACGTGAGATAGGATTGTTTCAGATGGTCATGTCCGCACCTTTCACAGGTCCAAATATGAGTAAAGGGCTAGGTAGGCCATACAATTATAGAAGACAGTGACCCTACGGCCACTCTCCCAAGTGAACTGGGGTATGCCCATCTACTTTTTTTTCAGCAGTCACTTACAACCCGCAACACACCTGTGGAGTCTTACTCAGGGAGCCAAAGAAGGATGGGGCCAGAGGGTGGTCTCATCTGAGGATAAATGTGCTCTCTGAAGATAACAAAACAGTCACAGTGGAGATGACCAAAGCTGACCTTTCCTAGGACAGAGATTCAATAATATGCAGGACCTAAGATGCCTGACAGTGGAGTAAAGGGGCCACTGTTCTACTCCACGCCCCGGGAATCGCATCGGGAACACCAGGGCTGCGGAGCACCTTTCTGAGAGCAGGGTTTGCATCACAGTAGACCTCAAGCATGACATTCCAAGTCCTGGCTCTGATACTTCCCGCTGGGGAGAGGGAGGGAATGGGGCAAAGAGCTGGCCCCATGGATTAAGCAAGGGTAGGTGATGCTACTGGAGGGCACACCCACAGCGATGTCCAAGTGTGTACTGCTCTGCTACTAGCTGGCCTTGTATCCCACCCTGAGAACACTCAGGCCAGGATTTTGGTCTGAGGCCCATAGAAGAGAGTCCAAGCACTGAGAAGCTCAAATCTGTAACACTCCCCCATTCCCTCTAAGTAGATCTGTGGCTTGAATGAGGTTAATTAGGTTGGGCAAACCCAAGCAGCAGCTCCAGAAAGATCAAAGGCAAAGCCAAAGGTCACTGTGTCCTGCACAAGGAGAAGCCACCAATGGTTTTGTAAGCACAGGTTGCGGGTGTAGTAAGACAAATTTCACAATCAATCCCTTGGATGGCATACAGAAGATGGATCAGAGGGGGAGACCAGGGCTGGGAGTCTTGCAGGTAACCAGCCAGCAAAGGGCCCAACCAAGCTGTAAGGTGAGAAGGAGCCCCCAATACCCTTTCGTGAACTCTAACTCCCTTCTATTATTTGTTCTCTGCCCTCTGTTGCTGCTCAAAGATCATATAAATCAAGCACAAAGTGCACCATAGGAAAAAGAACCTGAGGAACCGCTCCAGGAATATAGGACAATTCAATGGACTGGCTACCATTCCAGTGTGATACCTGGTTCCAGAGGCAGACAAAGGGTCTCTTACGCAGACCTGAGGTGGACATGGGGTTGGAAGACAGTTCTTGAGAGAAATGACAGAGACAACTTTCCAAATACTGTTTACTTCACTAGAACCTGAAGCGAGACAGGAGAAAGGTATTCCAGTATCTAGGATACCATGCCTAGGAGTGCACGTTGACGACAGCAACATACAGGGCCAAGGTACTGAGGGCCAGGAGCCCTGTTACCACTGCCCGGGCCAGCAGTGCTGTCCAGCTGCCCAGCGAGCAGATGTGGACGAGGGTCCTGTGGGGGAAACATCACAATGAGGGAAGAAGAGTAAAAAAGCCACCACCGTTCTGACCCAGCCTCACACCCCACTCAGCTCACTCCATGACAAAGGCCTTGTAGACGCTAAGGAACATCAACAGAAGGACAGCCGGCCGGAAGGTGTGGTACAGGTCATAGCGTGTTATCATCCAGACCTGGGCAGATGCGACAATGTAGTGGACCTGGTAGTGGGAGGCGAGAGACTGGGGTTGGACCTTGCGGGGGTACGGTCACCAGCAAAAAGACACATATGTGGAAGAGAGCAAGGACACATACCAGACTAATGTTGGAGTCAATGCTCATCTGGATGTATTTCCAGTCAAACTCAATGCCTCGGGCTCCAACCCAGAGTGGGATGCAGCTGAGGAAGGCAAAGGGAGGGACTGTTCTGGTACCCAGGCACCCTCAGAACCCAGACTCTGAGGCCCCACCCACCGGCACCCCTACAGAACCCAGGGGCCCTTTCTCAGGAGTCTAGGATCAAGGAAGCTGCACACACCGGGACATGATAAGCTCGGCGGTGGCCCAACCCAGGGCCGCAACCATGATCTTGTACTCTCCTTTGCCGGCATTCCGGGACATGACGAGGTTGAGGCCTATCAGGTCTGCCACATCCACACTGGCCTTCATGAACTCCTGTGGGTCAGGGTGAGGCTTGAATAATGAGGACTGGGGCCGTCAACTTCGCTCTGGCACTCCCGGCTCTTCCCCTGCCCTACTCACCCCAATGAAGTCATAGATGCCACCTTCCCAGGTGGGGAAGAAAGTGGCCAGGAACAGCATCTGAGAACAGAGAGCAGAAAGGTTTTCTCAGGGTGCAGGGGCTGAACGACGTGGGCTTCGCAGGAAGTGAGTGAGCACGTGAAGATCAGGACGCCGACTCTTGGGGTCCATTTGGGAGAGGGTGGCAGGATCGTGGGATTAGGCAAAGTAAGAGGTGGGTTCCTTGGTTCTCGAGGGCTGGAAATCCCAAGGAACCTGAGTCTGGCCTAGAGAGACGCTGGGGATGCTGCCTGGGGAGTGTCAGCAGCGCCGTGCAAGACCCTGGAGTTTAATGATTACATTTAACAGCACCAAAAAAACCTCTCAGTGAGCCCTACAACTCCGGTTCTCTGAATTTCATCACAAGTGGTGAGGAAAAGTTGCTTTGAGAGCTCTGTTCGGGTCCCACCCCTTCTAAAGGCTTTTTAGGTCCTGGGAAGCCGTCTCTGGGGAGAGTCCCGAGTGTGGTCCCACAATCGGGGACCGCGACGCCATCAGGACCCTGGTCTAGAAGAGCCTGGGAATCAGACACGTGAGATCAGGGCGGCCCTCACCTTGCATAACTGCACAAAGAGGTAGGTGACCCCGGCCTGCACGCACTTCCAGAAGGCGTTGTACTCGGACCTGGAGAAGCGGGCAGTGAGGGGGTGGCCCGCGCCGCGCGCCCTCTCCGCCCCGCGCCCGCCCCGCACTCACAGGCCGCTGCACTTGTACGTGATGAAGTAAGGGAAGTAGGCGAGCGCGAAGCAGTTCCCGAAGTGGAAGAGGGTCATGCCGCCCGCTGCCCAGCCCCGCCAGCGCGGGAGTCGCCAAGCTGCGCCTCCAGACTCGGGTCTCTGCCTCTTCGGGCACTCTCGCCCGGGCCCGGGCCACGCGCCCACCTGACTGGCCCGGCCCGCGCGCGCAGCCTTCTGGGAGTCGTAGTCCGACTCGGGACGTCGCGCGCGTGACGCCAGAGAGCCCCGCCCCGCCCCGCCCCGCCCCGCTTCCCGCTACTGCGCAGCTGTGGGCTGCTGGCGCGAGCCCCGTGGGGGTTTCCACCGCGTTTGCCCACTTTTCCCAGAAGTGGAACGCAGCGCGCGCCGTGGGCTCTCCCTCTCCGTGGGTTCCGGCCGATCGGACGTGTGGGTGGTCCGTCAATCCGGACCCAACGCTCAGTGGCCGGCGCGGAGACTCGGGCGCAGCTGAGCGCTCTGATTTATTTCCCTGGGGGAGCCACAAGCGGGAGCGGGAGAACTGAGACCCCAAGAAGTGCCTTCCTGCACTACTTGTCGCGACGGAACATGTACTGGACCAGGTCCACCACCCGGTGACTGTAGCCGTATTCGTTGTCGTACCTGCGGATGGAGGGGGAAGGAGCAGGCGGCGTCCGGGTGTCCTGATCAACTTCAATTCCGCCTCACCCCCCCCCCCCCCCCCCCCCCCCCCCCCCCCCCCCCCCCCCCCCCCCCCCCCCCCCCCCCCCCCCCCCCCGGCCCCCCCCCCCCGCCGCCGCCCGGACCTCTGACCCTTCCCCTTACCAGGAAATGAGCTTCACGAAGTTGTCATTGAGGGCAATACCAGCCTTAGCATCGAAGATGGATGAGTGGGTATCACCAATGAAGTCCGTGGAGACCACCTGGGTGTCACAGTTTAAGAAATGAGAGTGGGCAGAGGAACGAGGACTTGCTGGGAGCTCAGGCTCCCTCTCTCAAGCACACTGTCCCTTCATCCCTAATATTTGGTGGAGTCCTACTGTTGTCTGGGGACAGGAGTGACCAGGGTACGTGGCGGCTCTCCCTGTGGGTGACCCGCGGAAGGACACAGACCACAGACTCTGTTGTGCTGTACCAGGAACGTCACTTCCTGAGAATAATGCAGGCCCTTGGCATGGGCTGCCTCTGAAGGGTGCCTTGCTGGCCACAATAACCAGGATCTGGTCGATTTGTGCCCTCAGCCTGGTATCTGAGGCAGAAGTAGCTGCAGGCACCCTGGCCCTGAGGGTTTTAGCCTTAGTGATGGAAGGCCATAGGAGGGAGACGATCTCATTTCACTCTGTTAAAGTAAGAGGTGCTGGCACTTCTGGGAGAGTGCATCCAGAGCTAAAGCCGGAACACAGTACCAAAGCAGACATACAGACGTGACACTTCTCATGGTGACATCCAGTCCCCGGGAAGGCTCTTGCATGGCCTGACATGAGCAAGTGTTGAAAAAGAAAGAAGGAGGAGGAGGAAGAGGAGGAGGGAGAGGCATAAGAAGCAGCAGCAGCAGCAGCAGCAGCAGCAGCACTAGAAGCATGTATTGAGCACCTGTTGTATTCCAGGCCCTGGTAGCTACAGACATGAAGAGGTAGCTCATAGCTCCCTACTTTCTTGGGGTGTTCGTGCCATCTTATCATTGCCAACAGTGACAATGAAATAAAATTTCTGGTAGGAAAGGGGCCACAAAAAGAATCTCTTTCTGTGGGGAGCCCTTGTTGAGGACCTTCTGTTGGAGGTAGACTTGGAGGATATGGTGACTTCTTGGCCAAATGGGGATAGGGGTGGGGAAGGTGTTCCGGACCAAAGGAACAGCAAGTACAAAGACCCTGAATATTTCTCAGCCCTGCAGTCCCCATGGCGACACTGAGAGCAGTTTCCTGTCAAGTGGAAATCATACCCTCTCCCCAGAGGGCTCCTCCCAAGATCTCCTTGGCCCCTACCTCATCCTCAGTGTAGGCGAGGATGCCAGCCATGGGTCCCTTGGCTGCTGCTTTTACAGCTTCCTTGATGGCTGAGTAGGGGGCAGCCTTGGCCAGGCGGCAGGTCAGGTCCACCACAGACACATCTGGGGTTGGCACTCGGAATGCCATTCCTGTTAGCTTCCTGGAGAATTCCATATTAAGGGCTGGAGTCAGAGCCTGCCTCCTTCCCTGGGAGCTTGGCTAGATCCCTGTTTTCTCCCCAGGTATCAGTGCCATCCAGTCCTTCTGGAGTGTGTCCCCCACCCTGGTCACAACTTCCTCTCCTCATACCCTTTGAGCTGTGGGATGACTTTGCCCACAGCTTTGGCAGCCCCAGTGGCGGCTGGGATGATGTTCTGGTGGGCACCTCGTCCATCTCGCCAGGCTTTCTTTGACGGCCCATCGACTGTCTTCTGGGTGGCCGTGTAGGAATGAACTGTGGTCTTGAGAAGAAAGAGCTGAACTGAGGGCTTCTGCTGTGGGGCTCTTAACACCTTTTCTAGGACTGACATAGTGGCCTAGGTGTGGAGGTGGGTGGGGGCGCTACCACCCACCACAGAGCAACATGTAGGTCAGGGTCCAGCCCTCCCTGAGAGAGTGTACAGCCTGCTATAACTATACACTGTCACACTGTCCTCTACTGGGCCTCTCCCTGAACCATTTCTTTCCTGCTAACTCCATGTACTGAGCAGGGCCTGGGAAGAAGGTTGGATTTCCTTGCTGTCCCCTCCGCCCCTACTCACCATGAGCCCTTCCACAATCCCAAATTGTTCATGGATGACCTTGGCGAGCGGGGCCAGGCAGTTGGTGGTGCAGGATGCGTTGCTGAAAAGGCCCAGGTGGTGCAGGGGTGCCGTGAGGTGAGTCACAGAGCCTCCCCCACACCCTCACCCTCTTAGGTTTGCATGAGGCCTGGTTTAGTGAGAAGTCAGCATGGGGACGAGAGGGCTTAGGGGTGACAGAGGGAGCAGCTCCAAGAAAGCCCCCAAGTATGTTCTCCAGAAGTTGTGCATTACTAACAGGTGACTTCAGGGTAACATTAAGATGGTATCTGTTGAGACTTAGGGACAGGGAAGCAGGAACAGGGTGATGTGAAAGAAGTAGCAGATATTTAGCAGGAGTCGGGGTGGGGAGCGTGAGTCTGTCCCCTCCTCTACCACCCACGTATCTTGTGGCCTGACTGCCCGCTACCTGACAATGTTCATGGAGCCAGGGCTGTAGTCGTTTTCATTCACCCCCATGACAAACATTGGCGCATCTGGCGAGGGTGCGCAGATAACCACACGGGAGGCGCCTGCCGTGATGTGTGCCTGAGGGGGGAAGGCAGGGTCAGGTACTTCTGGGGGCACAGCTCCCCCAGGCGGCCTGGAACACTGCCCCCCACTTACTGAAGTTGCCTCTAGGGACAGGTACACGCCTGTGGCCTCCACCACGTAGGGGTTCCCAACATCCTTCCAGGGAATTTCTTTCGGGTCCTTGCTGCAGAGGGATGGCAAAGTTGTGAGGGGTTGCCCCTGTGCAGGCCCCACCTTCAGAATTCCCAGCCTTCACTACGTGGAGACACGTCACTACTGATTAGACACCTTCCTGTTTGGCCTGTTGCCACCGGCACCCCCACACTCCCCCACCCAGCTGTGCCACTGGGTGTCATCCTGCCAGCTGCCCCTCATGGACCATGGACCACTCTTTCTTGCCAGTACCATCCCTGGCGCATCTGAGTACGGGCTGCCACCTCTTAACTCAGGCCTCCATTCCCTTAGGGGACCATCCTCAACTACGTCCAGTGGGTTCTGACCCTTACAGTCCCAAAGTGGGGACACCGTAATGGTGAGGCCTGCTCAGCTACCTTCTGGTCTCCAGTTCGGACATGAGGTACCCTGAGGTTCTCTAGCCCCTGTCTGCCACTCAGCTCCTGCGTCAGGGCTCCCATGGCCAGAGGCTGCAAAGATGGCCGCCCCCATCCAGAGAGCAGCTTCTGAGAGTACTGTGCTCATTTACAGTAGAAAAGTGACAGGGACTTTCTGTTCTCTGCTCTTAGCAATCTTGGCCTTAGCAAATAAGACTGAAGTGAAGCAACCATATGCCAGTCTTATCCTTCAGAGACTTTATCGTAAATTACAGGAATATTTGTTTCTGTGATTGTGTCTGTGTTGTCTTCTAGACAACTCTGTAAGTGAGCCTACTCCTTCTTCCATCCACCCCCATGGAGATTTGTATTTTCTTATTTTTAATTTTAATTTTGTATAGTACTAGGGACTGAACTCAGGCCTTTGCACTAAGCTATATCCCCAGTCATTAAAAAAAACCAACTTTTAATTTTTGAGACAGTGTTTCACTAAGTTGTCCAAGCCGGGGTTGAGCTTGTGAAGTCTCCTTCCTCAGCCTCCCAGTGGGCTTTTAAAAATTAGCCATTCCACACATGCTAATGAACATCTGCCACGTCCTGCATTCCAAATGCTGAAACTCACATAACCTGCACAACTCACGAGGAAGTTCTGCTGCTGTCATTTTGGGGAGGAGCCAGGGCCACGCTATAGGTGAAACACAGGCAGAGGTGGCTGGGGGCACAGGTGGCCGGGCTCAGGCTCCCCCTAGCCACACCACCTGAATGAATGAGTAAGCAGACTCCTCACGTCTCCCTGGGCCACAACACACGGCCATTCTCTTGCTGTCCTGTGTCATCGTCGCTTTTAGTCCACCTGGCCCAGCTAGCTCTTTTCGCTTTCCTTTTCAGTAGCAGTTGCTTAGCTGGTGTGGGCAGAGTCAGCCCTGTCCCCGACTTTTCACAGCCCTTCCCCCCTGCTCACAGGACTATTTGAGAATTCTGCTCATTCACTCATTCTTTAAGGAAATACTGTGTGTCCACCAAGAGCCACGGTCTGTGCCTGCCAGTGCCAACGGGATGGGGACCTCCTAGAAAGGAGGCTGTGGATTTGTGGGCAAGGCCCTTCCGAGTGTTCTGCAAACACCTGCCAACTCCAGTTGTGTCACAGCTGTTGCTGGGGAAGAATATACCCATCATCTCTGTCTGATGCATGACACACTGGGACTTGGGCAAGTCTGGTCCCTGCCTGAGGCTGCCCCGCTGAAACGGACGCAGCAGGGAGTTTGTTGGTGTGTATACCCAATACAGCCTGTGTTTAGTTACTGGAGAATGCCAACAGTGCAGTGGCAGGGAGGGGTGTGGTGACCAGGGAAGCTAACTAACACCTGAGTCAGGTGCCAGTGGAGGGGCCAGCTGTGTGGAGGTGGGAGGGAGCCCAGGTGGCGGGAAAGGACGTGCTGTGTGTGTCTGATGGGAGACTGCTCTGGTGGAAAGCCTTCTGGGCTATGACTTCAAACTTGGGTTAAGCAACTTTTCTTCATTTTCACTGACTTTGATTTCTGCCTCCGATCACCCCCACTCCCTGTATATGCATCTCCGATGCCTGAGTGTACCCTGACCCCCAGCAAGCAGAAGGGGTTGAGAGTGGGCCCGCTGGGAGGAGAATTAGAAGGCCGGGGACCTTCCCTGGGGCTTTGGAAGATTAAGTGTGTGTAAAAGTCAGAGGGAGTCACAGTGGCTAATATTTTAGAAAAGTAAGGCAGGTTTAGTGTTTCCCCATCTTAGTATTTTTAAATTCTGGATATTTTGAAAATGTTTGTATTTGGAGCATATTAATGCATAATATTACTGCTTTTAACTTACAGATTCTCACCCTGTCTTTAAGTGAAGGATGAGTTACTATTCAGGGTGGGTATTGGAAATCAGTACTGCCTGAGTTTGTGAGAAGCAAGCTCAGGGTCTCCAGTGGTACATGGCCAGTGTCACTGAGAGATGAGAAAGGCAGCCAGGTACGGTGCATGGTGTATGTGGGCTCCCCCAGGGGCTGGGACCTTAATTGGATGAGGAGAAACCAGTGTGGATTTAAGTAGGAGATTAAGTGGGTGTTTTATAAAGGCCTCTGGCTTCTGGGTAGGATCTGGTGGAGAGGAGCTGGCCATAGTGTTCCTGAAGAGGAAAAGAGGAGAAGTTGGGGGTTGGAGGGGAAGCAGTTGTGTCTAGACATCGTGAGCTGATTCACCTGTGAGGAAACCTGCAAATGTGTTGTAAATACAGTGTATTTACTGTAAGATGGCTTGCAGATGAGTGTCTCAACCACTGGAAGATTCGAGGTTTTTTTTTTCTGAGACCCTCTCTCCAATCTAGTGCCCAGAGGTATACACACACACAATTTGCACATACGGTGGTGGTAGTTTATGCACCTGTGAGAGGCTGGAATACCCCCAGACATGCATTGCCATACTGCCCTTACCACTGGAAGACCTTGATCACATGGTTGTTCACAAACAACTGTCCATTCTTGTGTTCCACATGCCCCTTGTATCTGCCATGCGTGGAGTCATACTTGAACATGTACACCTACAGATATAGAGTGGGTCCTCATCTTGGGTGGCAGAGGGAGCCACCCTAGAGAGACCCTACCTTGGGAAGTTTCTGCGTTGCAGCTGGGAGCTCCTTGAACCCTTAGCCACCCCTCTGTCCCGCCCCTCGGTCCCACTGTTCACCATGTATTCTACGTCAATGAATGGGTCATTCACGGCCACCACGTCAATGCCCTTCTCCACACAGGCTCGCAGGACCAGGCGACCAATGCGTCCAAATCTGTTCAGGGCCAGGCAGAGGAGAGAAGAGGGTGACGCAAATGCTATGATGTCAGTGTCCCCACAAAAACTCATGTGGAATAATTCCCATTGTGAGACATTAAGAGGGTGGGAACTTAACCTGGGATGGTATTTGGAGGCAGGACTTTGGGAAGTAATGAAGGTTAGGTGAGATCATGAGGGTGTGTGGCCCTACAGTGGCATTGGCAGCTACTTTAAGGAAGAGACCTGAACCAGCGAGCTTGCTCTGTCTTACCACTTGACGCCCTGCACTGCACCGGGACTGTGCAGAGGCTTTTAACAGATACTGTCCTTTGACTCTTGACTTTCTAGCCTCGGAAAGGTACAAAATTTCTTTTCATTATAAATTACCCAACCTCCAGCCTTCAGGTATAGTAACGGAAATGGACTAAGGTGGGAGAAGGCCCGTGGAGGGGAACTGCAGGGCAGTCCTCACTCTGGGGGAAGGAAGTCATGTCTGCAGGCCTCTGTTATCCTTGCCACACAAACTCACCAGTGTCTTCAGTGCATTTTCTGCCTTTTCTTCCCATCTGTCCCCTCCCCGCTATTAACCTTGTAACTAGATGGATCAGTCTTCGAGGTAGATTATATCTCTTGGCAGGAAAATCTCCATGACAATTGATAAAACAAGAACCAAACTTCTTACTGTGATCCACCAGGTTCCTGCTGGGATTTTCCCCTCCACCTCTGTATCTTCTTCCTCCTCCTCCCTCGTACTGGCTCTACAACAACCGTTCTCACTTCATGGCTGCCCATGAGCACACTGAGCTGGTACCCTACAGTTTTTACTTGTTCCTCTTCCTGGAAGACTTTTCCTCCCAGCAAGACACACGGCTGGCTGCCTTTTGTCACTAAGGCCGCACTTCCATGTCACCTCTAGAGGCCTTCCCTGACCCTGTTGATGTGGCCCTATTGACAGCACACACTCCTGAACTGTGCTGTTTCTGTTTGATGACTGCCTGCCCCAGGGTAGTGCGCCCACAGCGAGCCTCTCTGGCCTGTTCCTGCTGGGTCTCTGGCTGGCCCAGTCAGCACTGACTGTGAAAAGTGGAGAGCCACCTGGTCAGTCCAGGCTCCATGGCTCAGGGCCAGAAGCAGCTCACCCGTTGATGCCCACAGTCAGCTCCCGCTCTTTCTTCGGTGGTGGAGGTGGAGGCTCTGTCTTCACTTCCTCCTTGACTGGCTCTGGCTTGCACTCGGGTAGGGGCGGTGGTCTGGCCACTGTGGGGAGGAGGGGAAGGGAGTCAGTGATCTATGCCATCCCGTGAAAGAGAAGGGACCATTTCTGCCACCCAGAGCCCATTGCTGACTCCTGGTCTCTGTGGCTAATTGTGTGGGCTAGTATTTCCCAAGGCCCCTGGGCAATGAGCAGGGACAGTTTTGTTTTAGTTTCTGTGGTACTGTAGGGTGATTTTAAAATATCAGTACCAGAGCCCTTTCCCTGGAGATTTTAATTTTGTGGGTTTGTAGCTTCAGTAATTGCTTGGGGTGTATCTTGGGTTCTTCCATTTCCTCCTGTGTAAAATGGAGATAAAATAGTGCTTTCAGAGGGGCCACTGTGACAACTCTCTGAGGTACTATATGGAGTGCTTAGGGTAGGCCTAGGAAGAATTTTCATGTTTATATTTCAGAGACATTTCCTGAGTCTGTCTGATAATTTTCTGGAATCTGATTACTAAGAAGATATTTAACCATTTTTTTTCTACTTCCAAATCTAAAGTGTATTTTACCCTTAAAGAACACATTTTAGTCCAGTGGGCCTCAGACTTCTGATGATGGGATTTACCCGGCAGGCCTCTTCCTAGAAAAATCAGACTTAGTGGGTCTGATGAGGCTTGAGAATCCCGTGCTTAAGAATTATTTGTTATTTATGTTTTGATATGGGACCTTGTAGCTATGCTCAAACTTGTAACTCTTGCCTCGGGCTCCCGGAGGGTTGGGATTGCAGGCCGGCACCACTATGGCAAGCAGATCCTGGTTTTAACAAGTACTCAGGTGGTCTTATCCTCATGGAAGTTTAGGAAGTAGAGTAGATCAGACCACGCAAAACAAGTTGGGAACCCACGTCAGCTCCCCGTATAGGGTCCCACTACCGTACTGTGCTTGAACACCTGTGCCTGCAGGTGTGTGAGCTACAGGTGAAGCTCTGCAGGAGAGCAGGGGACATGTGGAGCCAGCCCTCTGGGTGGCGGAGGGCCACCAGTCCTGGCTCAGTCTCCTCCCTCTGTGTGGTCTTAGGCAAGCCAGGGACCCGTTCTTGCCTAAGTCCTGGGTGTCACATCTGACCCTTCATCGAGAGGCTGCTGGGAGGGTGCAGGGAAGTATCAAGGCCCACAAGTAGGTGCTGATTCTAACACAAGGGCAGAAATCTGAGGGAAGAGGGGTGAAGGGGTTGGGGGTGGGCTGTGGGATGGTGGTGGGAGTTTGGGCACTGAACTAAAGGCATCCAGGAGGTGGTAGGGGTGTGAGCTGGGGGCTAAGCTGGCCTGCCTGGCTCCCTGCCCTTTCCTTGCTGCCATGGACCTATGGCTGGAGGCTGGACTATGGGTGTTTCCAGTAGCAGTGCAAGGTATAGTCAGTGTTTATTGATGGCCGTGACCTTACGGCTATTGGTGACCTTGAAGATGTTTGCATTCCTGCGAGTTCTGGTGCTACTATCATCATTACATCTGGATTAAAAATAGGAGTTTAAGCCTACAGAGGGAAGAAAGAAAATCCCCCTGTAGCCTAGTTGGGGTACCTGGTTGGGAAGTGCTGGGCTAGTAGGTGTTGTGCTGGGTTCTCCGTGTACACTACTGCACACCATCTCACCGAATCCACGTGCTCTAAAACCGCTTTACAAGAGGAAAATATGACCTGAAGCCCCAGAGCCAGCCAGCTCCGGCTGTTAACCTCCTAATGGTCTCCCTGACCCAGAAGCCCCACGCTGACCATCCCTGCCCATTGGTGGAAAGTGGAAAGCAGAGGCTGCCCTCCCAGGAGACCTGGGTTCCTGTGAGTGTGGGGGTAGTGCATGCACATGCGTGTTCACACATGTTCACACGTGTGCCCCTCTGTCTGGGTGAGGCTGGACTGTCAACAGCCAGGAAGAGGAGTTGGGAGCCTGGGAGCCCCA
Source organism: Ctenodactylus gundi (assembly GCA_004027205.1). Lineage (NCBI taxonomy): Eukaryota > Metazoa > Chordata > Mammalia > Rodentia > Ctenodactylidae > Ctenodactylus > Ctenodactylus gundi. The sequence goes on along the minus strand of PVKB01002487.1, from coordinate 6,140 downwards.
GGCTGAATCCCAGATCTGCCATTTCTTGGCTGAGAGACAGGTAGGAGGCTGGCCCTCTCTTAACCTCTGTTGCCTTCTCTTAAAATTGGGACAGTAAACACGCTGGCCTCACCTAGTGGTGAACTGCATGCCTGTAAGGTGAGGAGCGTGGCCTGGCCGGCTCCAGGCGTCTGCTTTGTAAAATGCAGGGCGGGGTATGTCCACCTGCTCTTGAAGGGCCCCGTTTTTGGCTGGTCGCCTACCCGATTCTGGGGATTGAACCTTAACGCTGAGCTACCACATACTCAGTCTTTTTGCTTTTAAATTTTGAGACAGGGTCTCGCTGGGTTGCTAGGTTACCCAGGCTGGGTGGAACTCGTGATCCTCCTGTTTCCACCGAGGATCGATGTGGGAAACCAGCCCGTGGAAATTCTTTCCCCAAGTGTCCCCCGCTTCCACCCGCTCCTCGCGCTTTGCCGGAAGTGGGAGCCCTGCCTCGGCCGGGAAGGGCAGCGGGGCTGCTCCACGTGGCTCAGTCTCCGGGGAGGGCCCCGGAGGCGGCCACCCCCAGCGCGGTGGCGGCGGGGGTCCTCGGGGGTCCTGACCTTCCGATCTTTCTACCCCCTGGCTTGCGTCCCCTTCCTTCCCCCTCCTCACCAGGGCACGATGGTCGCAACAGCTGGACCACGGTGACATTGGTGAGGATGACGTCGCGTTTCGACATGGCTTCTTAGGGTATCATGGCCTACTTGCCCTAGGAGCTGCCGTGATGAGACTCAGCTGCAGGGCACCCGGGCCAGAGGGGCCTCAGTTTCTCATTGAGAAATGGCATAGAGCCTCCGTGATGTCACAGAGGGGGGCATAGCGCCCGCCCACCCCACCCCTTCCCCCCCCTCCCCGCGGGGACACCTCCTGTGTGACCTCCCATCCAAGGCCGCCCCAGTTTCTGCCTATGTGAAAAGTGCGGGTTAGACTGGTCCTGAACTCCCTATGGAGTCTAGGCTGGACTTGAACAAGCAGCATCACCACACCCCGCTTTCGTGGTGCTGGGGAATCGAACTCAGGGCCTTGAGCTTGCTAGGCAAGGGCTTTAATGGCTGAGCTATTCCTCCAGCCCCTTGCGGCGGTGGCGCTGCTCTTGATCCCTGGAGTTCCCCTAGCTATTAACATTTCCCTGGAAACAAGACTCTCTTCTGGGCCAGCCAGTTTTCCCTTGGCTGCCTGGTCATTTCCTTCAGACGCCATCCTTCAAGAACCCTCAGACTTCCCAGGTGAAATTCCCTGCTTTCCTAGGCTGTTGTCCCGCCACCCACCTCCATCTTCCAAGCAGCATTGCCTGACTTCCCCACTGTGGTTGGATGTTCCAATACGCGACGCTATTCCAGACCAGGGAGGCTGAGGCAGGAGGATCCTCTGAGCCTAGGAATTTGAGAGCAAAAGAGACTCCATCTCAAAATCAAAGCGGAGACAACCCAAAACACTTAAACCAAACTACGTTAGAGCTGTACTTTCCTCATTTTATTTCTCTTTCAGCATGTCTAACTATCATCGGGTTTATTTATATGTTTTCTTGCTGATTGGTTCTGCCACGAGACCACAAGTTCTAGAAGGGCAGGGTCCTTGTCTGTGTGTTTGGTTAATAAATGATGCAGGCTTACCTCAGAGATCCTGAGTGTTTGGGTCCAGGTCACTGCAAGGATGCGAATATCACATAAAGCAAGTCAAGAAAATTTTTGTTTCCTCAGTGCGTATAAAATTAGGCTTATGTTGTAGTCTTAAATGTGCAACAGTATTTCTAAAAACACCAATGTACTTTTCCTTTCTCTGTCTCTTTCTTTCTTTCTTTGAGATGAGCATCTCATTGTGTTGCCCAGGTTGGTCTTACACTTTCAATCTTCCTGCCTCAGCCTACAGATCACTGCCCATCTCAAAATGTACCTTTAAAAAATATACTGAGAGTATATCTCAGTGGTCGAGCATTTGCCTATCATACACAAGGTTTCAATCTCCAGCACTTCAAAAACCAAAACACCTAATATTATTATTACTAAAAAGTACTAGGGGCTATCTGTAAGTCCCAGCTTCTCAGGAGGCTGAGGTAGGAGGATTGCTTGAGCCCTATGAGTTTGAAACTAAGCCTGGGCAATATAGCGAGACTGTATCTTTAAATAAATAAATAAATAAACAAGCTGATGCTCATCTGAGCTGTTGGAAAAATGGCATGAATAGGTTGGGCAACAAGGCAGTACCACAGAGTTTCAGCTTGTTAAAAAAAAAAACCCTGCAACATCTCTGAAGCACAGTAACACGAAGCACAATGAGGCATGTTTGCTTGTACTCAGATGAATAAACAAGCCTTGTGTCCTTGGGTTTCTTCAGGTCCCTGGTCTTTAAGCAACAGCCAACTCCTCTCCTCTTACAGCACTCCGCTCTTGTCTCTCTTCCTGTGGTGTGTCACAGCCCAGTTGTTGGGTCAGCTATTCTGTGTCTCCCCCGAGGGTCTCTGAGCCCGCGTGGGCCATGCTTTCTGGTTTGTTTTGGTCACCGCTCTGGCTCTGGCACCCAGCACGGTGTCTGGCACCCAGCAGGCTTTTAACTAAATGTTTGGGAGGGAACAGTGGGACAGGTGGCATCGTCCCCCTGGAGCCCTGGGGTTGGGGTTTGCTTGCACAGCAGTGATTCACAGACAGGTACAATCACCTACCGGGCCAGTTGATACACAGTTTGGGTTCCTATGATAAGATCCGAGGGACGTGGGAGTTTGTGTCAGGCACAAGTCACTACCCAAGAGAGGGGTGGAAGCAGAAGGTCACAGAATGACATAATCTCCTCTTTTCCCAAACCTCTGCAAGAACTCGGTTTGCTGAGCACCTGCCGGACACAGGAAGTGGCGAGGCTGTCCTGCCTGGATGGCCTGGGGCCAGCGGGACAGAAAATAAACTGTAGGGAAAGATGGAGAGGTTTCAATGAACCAGAACTAAATAACAGACCATCAGTAAAAACCAAAGGGAACACACTTTCAATGTGTGTAATCAAGAAGGGAAGACCTACATGGACAAAACCAGGATTGTCAAGGGATTGATTTTGTGGAAATGCTCAGGAGCACATTTGAAAATCTAAATGTAATCTAAATGTAATTTTCCATGAAAATAGAAAGGATCAAAGCTGGTGTGAAGAAGATGGAGTAAGTCTGACTAGGTTAATAACAAGAAAAGAGACAAAGTTAGGGTGTAGCCGCCCAAAGGCTGGTTTAGGCCTAAACAATTTTATGGACTTATCTGCCAAAACATTGGGGGAAGATATTTTGCCATTCTATATAACTGCTGCAGGTTCTAACAAGAGCTGGGAAGCCTGTGGGAGCTGCTGTTCCAATAGGGCTCTGGACAGGGAAGGCACTGGCTGTGGGGGTCTTGATGGGCAAACTAGTATTATGGACCCTGTATCCTCTTTGGAGTATCATGTGGAGCCAGGGTGGCTCCGCTACTGAAACTTTCTCTACTTACTCTAGGAAACCAGCACACCCATGTCACCAAAACCAGCGGAGGCTGCTGGCCCGAGAAGGGACATTTCCAGACCAATCTCAGTAATGGTACAGATGCCAAGGTTTTGAATCACATGGTTGCACATGGGAACGGAGAGACAGAAGAGAGGCTTTGGAGCTGATAGGAGACGGAGGGCGGGCAGAGAGAGGGTAGAAAAGATGGAATGTGTTGTCGTACCAATCAGTCTTGGGCCGTGTTAGAATTCTGAAGGACATTACCCACCCTCCCTCCTTGGTAACCTCGTCCTGGGATGCTCCGTCATTTAGGAACTAGAGGAGGGTGGGAGAGCCACACCTAAGTAGGGATCTGTCTTTGTCATGGGAGCATGAAACGTGGAAACAGATCAGATGAACTCAAGCTTGTTGGGGTGGCCTAATTAGTCACTTCTAACTGCAGAGCCTGAAGAAGGTCTGTGGTCTCAGATGCCAGGTCCCGGGTACAGCCAACTATCCTGGCTTTAGGGTGGCATCCTAGGTCTTTCAAGGGGAGTGAGCCTGGTGCCCTGGTTTGAGTGAGTCCTGAAAACACGATCCAGTTCTCACCACACCTGGGCACCCACACACATAGCTCCACCACCTCCACTTGCCCACACCCTGAACATTCCTTCATGCCTGGCCTTCCCACTAGCAATCTGACTTCCATGCCTGGTATCAAACCCCAAGTATCTTTCACCAAACTGTACCTGCCCACTGGCTCTTGGTCACCTCCCTCCAAACTAGCTCTCAGGTAAATGCGCTGCTACAGACCTAGAAATTGATCGGTCCTTCCAGTGTCCCTCTTCAACTGCAGCCGTGACTCTCAGGTGTTACCCCTCTAACCTGAATCAGTATGTCAGCACTTAGGCTTTAGATAAGGCTCAGGACTCTCAAGGGGAGGAGGGCAGGAAGGAACACAGCTCCTGCCCCCAGCCCACGTGCTGGCTGACAGCGCTTGCTGCCCCAGGTTTTCAGCCCCTCCCTGGGGCTGCCTCAACCGGCTTTTCAGGAGACACTGCGTCCTGTCCCAGCTCATGGCAATCACCCCCTGCCCTTGCCCAAGGGCTGGGAGGCCAGAGGCTTGGGTTCCATGATGAGAATGTGCTCCTGGCTCCAAAAGGTTCACCCTTCCCCAAAGATCTCTCTGCTGCCCCGGGGGACCCAGTCCTCCTTCTGTCTGGCACTTGTCAGTCCCAGGCTCGGGCTTGAACTCTCTTCCCTTGGCTTTTCCCACCTACTCATGGATTCCACCTATAAAAGTTGCCCGCCCCTGAGGCAAAGTTCTAGAAGCTGGGGATACAGAAGTGACCAACACAGACAAAAAGCCCTGTCTTCTGGAAGTTTATGATCTGCAGGTGACACACACAATAAAAAATGAAGGTGATTTCAGATCATGGTAAGCGCTACAGAAACCGAAGGGTAGTAGAGTACGGAGCGTAAGTGCAATACCACGTCCTGCTGGGGGCTGCTCAGGCTTTTTGGCCAAGGCAACACCTGAGCCAAGTACAAAGCGAGGAGCCCGTGGTGTGAATTTCTGGGTTCTGAATTCGAGGCAGAGAGAAAAGCAAGCATAAAGACCATGAGGCAGCAATAAGCATGGCGTGTGTTTGAAAAACTGGCACAAGGCCCGTGTGGCCAGAACGGAGTATGTGATGGCAGAAGGTGGAGTTGTGGGGGGGGAGGTCCACAAGAGCAGGGTGGGTCTGACAACTCTCCCAAATTTCTTGAGTTCTTCCTTCCCTCGCATCCACGCCTCCCAAGCTTGGGGCGCTGGATGCTGAGGTCCCTGAGAGCCCGATCTCCTGAGTTCCAAGGATGGTGGGCGATCAGAGGTGGGTTTGCAAGAGAGGAGGCCTGGGCCGTGGGTGAGGAATGAGGAGAAGACAGAGTTGGCGGGGCCGACAGCCCTCTCTCGGGTGGAGGGCCCGAGAAGGGCCGAGATGCCAAGGCTCCTCTCGCTGCATGACTCACCTGCTGTTCCTCCTCCTCTTCATTGCCCAACCTCAAATCTCCCTGGGAAATACCTCCTTGCCTGGTGACCAAGTACCTGCCTCACAGGCGCAGTTGAGTCATGAAGAGGTGGAGAAGAGGAGGGTGGGAGGTGGGAGGAAGGATAAATAGCGGCCTCGCTTCCCAAGCTCCTCTCCGCATTCTCCCCTCTTCCCGACAAGATGCATGTTGCCAAGTTGCTTGGCTCCTGCTGCCTCCTGCTGCTTCTTGGAGCCTTGCCGGGATGGGCAAACAACAATGACCCCGTTGAGAAGATCATCGAAGGGTTCAATCGAGGGCTGAGCAACGCAGAGAGAGAGATGGGCAAGGCTCTGGAGGGCATCAATAATGGAATCACTCAAGCTGGAAGGGAAGTGGAGAAAGTTATCAACGGACTTAGCCACATGGGGAGCCAGGCCAGCAAGGAGGCGGAAAAGGGGATCAACCACAGCTTGGACAAGGGAACCCATGAAGCCAACAAATTCATCGGTCAAGCAGGAAGGGAAGAAGAGAAAATTGCCCAGGGGGTCAACCACGCAGCTGGACAGGTTGGGAAGAAGACAGACAAAATAACCCATCACGGGGTCTCCCCTGGGGACAACCTGGCAGGAACTGAAGCAGGGAGGTTTGGCCAGGGTGCCCACCATGCTTTTGG
>PVKB01002486.1:0-276920 GCA_004027205.1 Ctenodactylus gundi | reverse complement strand
AAAGTCTTCGGCCTCCAAGATGCATTCTGAGCACTTGCTATGGAGGGAAGGAGTGAGGAGTTGGAAAAAGGACACAGTTTAAGTACTGTGACCTACCTCCTGCCTCTAGGATCTGGCATGTCCTTGGGGGTAGAGGACACACATAAAAATCATAAATAGGACTTAGCTTTGCCATTTTAGTTCTGAGAACATCAGGAAATACTCAGTTGCGAAGGCTGGATTAGCGTAGGAAAGCTTCTTGGAGGAGACTGGCCTAAGTACATGCAAAATCTCATGTCTTAGACACAGTTTGAGTTTGCACCACTGGAGCATAAGAGGACATGCATAGCTGGGCCTGTGAGCTCCCATGCTGGGCTTCTACCAAGTCCCACTAAAATGAGCAGATTTCTTTGGTTCCTTGCTAGGTCATGGAAGGTCAGTCACACTGAATTTTCTGTTTATTGCAGTCCCCAGAGGATTCAGGAAGTTAAAAATATAACACAGATCCCAGGTTGCTCAGTGGCTCAGTTTAGGCATAGAAGTGAAATTCCAGAAGCAGTGTCCAGACCAAATTAAGAAAGGGGACAACTTGGTTTTAATTCATGATTCACAGCAAGGACACCTGGGATGTTCTTTCCCCGGCTCATCTTTTCTCTTTTTCCTCATCACTCTTCCTGTGTCCCTCAGAGGCCACCTCCCCAGTCCTGTCCAGGACCCCAACACTGTGGAGAATCCGAGGATTGGCCATCTCCCCAATCCTGTGTAGGACCCCAGGACTGGCCAGCCTTGGTTTCCTTGCCCATTTCTGCTCTTCTTTTTCTCCAGACATCCTTGGGTTAGTTTTCCATCCAGTCTTTGCCTCCTTCCTTTTGGGTGAATAGAATAAATCATTTGGATCTTTTAGGGTCACTGGAGAGATTTAAGCAGACCATGGATTCTGTATTATGCGTATTGAAGTTCTATATTATACTTCCTGGAACTTGGCTATTGCCTGGAGACTGAGCGCTGTGTGCCTCAAGATTGCTAAGGTTTATATCAGGTGCCCCTCTAAACAAGCCCTTTCTTCTGATGGACTCTGTGATGGATTTTCAGCACCTTCCACCACCTTTGCTCCTCTCTTGGCCTGCCAAGGCTTAATCTCTTGTCTCTTAGGGAAAGGGGAGAATAAAAGAAAGGACAGGACCCAGGTCAAGTTCTGGTGGGCAAGAATCTGATGAGAATGCAAGTTTAATTTTACCAGGGCTGACTGGGATCAACTCACTAACAAAATGTTTGCATAGACAAGATGGGGTGCAGTTCTGGGTCCTCTCATCCTGTGTGACCCCTTTGTGCACTATATTTGTGTACTTTGGAGTGGCCTGAAATGTGAGTAGTCTTCACAGCATCAAGGTTCTATTTCAGTGTTTCCATTAGCATTTGTACCAGTCTTTCTTAGATCGTTAGATGGAGAAGACTGAGAGAGCACCCTTAGTCCATCTTGTTAGCACAGAGCTCTCTTTAAGCCACTCTCAAATAATTTATGACTAATTAAATAAGATAAGGAGCAAGTGGAGTAGTGGTCCTCTAATGTGTGAGAAGCTGTGTACTCCAGACAGCTGAGAATGATCCACACAGGACATGGGAGTTGAGTGGAGCTCACTGTTGTGGATGAGTGGGGTTGAGAAAGAGGAGATGGGGCCACCCAGCCTCATGGCAGTGTGTGCATAAGTATGTGGAAAGCTGATCAGCTTGACAGAAATGCAAGTTGGAAATATCAGCTGGGAACAGATTGAATGTGACTGTGAATAAAAGCAAGGTAATGATTGTGGGCTTTGCTCTGAGGACAGCAAAGACCGCTACTGTTCTGTAAATAAAGGACAGGCTGAATCAAACAATTCTTGAGCAATATAAATCTCTTCCATTACTGCTCCCCAGCAGTGGGAGAGGGGAGGAACACCTGTGGATGTTGGGAACAGGTGTTCTGTATGCAGACTGCTGGGATTCTAGTCCCAGCCTCAGCTACTCACTTCAAGCATGGCATGCATAGTTTTGTCATCTGCAGAATGGGGACAATTTGAGTAGCTACCTTAGTGTTATTGCACAAATTAAACCAATAGATCAAAAAATGGTTGCAGAAGGACTGAATGTTCAAGCTCAGCCCGAGCAGTTTAATAGCTTCACTAGAGTCTATTTCAAAGTTAAAAAAAAAAAGACTGCAGATGTAGATCAGTGGTGAGGTTCTAGGTTCAATCCCCAGTACCACGAAAAAGGTAAAATTACAGAGTGCTTTGAACAATGTCAGATGCTTGTTAAATTCCTGACAATGATTAGCTACCATTTTTATTATATCAAATGGACAAAAAGAAGAGAGAGCCTTTTACTCTTCCTGTGTCCTCTTCCCTTTACCACCCTACTCTCTTATTCTACAGCTCTCCCATCATGGGGACAACTATCTGTTTGGTGTTTCTTAGGAGTACTTAGCTGTCCTTCTTCTCAGGCCATGAACTTTGCTTTCTAGATCTCAGCTAAAAGCAACTAATGAATAGGAATTGCTGACCCATTGCAGTTCTGTTGCATGACGGTCTTAGATATTAACCTTTGTCTTGCCTAGTCTACTTCCTCTTTAACATGTAGGATACCAACGGTACCTCTTTTTGGGGTTGTTGAGGATGAAGTGAGAACAGACATGTAGAGACCCTAATGAAATGTCTATAACCAGGACTCAACAAAGTATTAGTTATGGCTTCAGCAATAAGGCATCTTTTGCAACTGTGATGGTGTGTTCCCCATTACTGTCATCTCTATGACTGAGTTACATACTAGGCGATGCCTTCTACACAGAGTATGATTCCTTCTCTCTCTAAGAAATTTCCTTCTTTAATATTTATCATCTCCACTACTCTGTTAGTTTGCTTGGGCTGCCATGAGAAAATGCCACATATTGGGTGGCATAGACTACAAGAATTAATTTTCTCATAATTCTGGACATTGGGAGCTCAAGATCAAGGATGAAGGTGTCAGCAAGTTTGGTTTCTCTTAGGCCTCTTTGCTTGGCTGCCTTCTCACTGTGTGCTTGCAAGGGCCTTATCTGTGTGCATGTGTTCTTGCTGTCCTTTCATCTTCTTTTAAAGCCACAAAGTCCTATGGGGTTTTGGCTCCGACTATATAACCTTGTTTTACCTTAAATACTTTAAAGGTCCTGTCTTCTACTCATCACACCCTAGCTTGCTGTGCAACCAGTTGTGTGGTCATAAAATATAACTGAAATGGTTGTGCTTTATTAGATAGCTATTTGGCAAATTTAAGCCCCTCTCTCCTACCTCCATAGTTAAGAGTATATCTCCCTGCCTCTGATTTTTGGCCATGTGGCTAGTTTTGGCCAGTGGAAAGTGAGGAGATGTGTACAGGGTTGTGTAATATACCTCTGAGGTTAGAGTTATCCTCTTCAGATATCTCCTTCTTCCATGAGCAAAACATGTCTCAGAAACTTCCAGTCCAAGGAGGATGAGAGACCCATGGAGTAGGCCTGACCCGGTTTACGCCCTAATCCAAGCCCAGCTGAGCTGCAGCTGCTCTGTGGGTATGCGTGAGAGGTAAGTGCTTTTTGCTGGTGTCCTTGAGCTTTGGAGTGGTTTGCTATGCAACATGGGTAGGATAACAGCTGTCTTAGTTACTTTCTCATTGATGTGACTCAATACCCAACATCCACAACTTACAGAGAATTTATTGTAGCTTATAATTTCAGGTGTCAAGTCTATTCATGAGTTCGTGGCTGGAAAATGGTGGAACCACATGGTGGGACTAAGCTGGTGCTCAGGGAGATAGAGATCCTTATAGCATGGTGGTACAGAGAGACATTTGAGAGGAAGGGAGGAACCAGCACATGCCCCTTCAGGTCAAGCCCCAAGCCTCCCAACCCTACCCAGTTTCCATGGAACATGTCGCTTTTGGGAGACACTCCAGATCCAAACCATGACAGCATCTGACTGATGCAATCATAGGTAAATCTTAAATTCATATCATATTCTGGAACCGATATAATCCCTTATTTGATTTTCATAAGACCTACGTAATTTAGATATTCTTATTTTCTCATTTACTAGATTGAAACTCCAGAGGTAAAAATCAAATGCTCTGTGGCCAGAGAGTAGCAGAGCTAGGATTGGAACCCAGGTCCGTGTGACGCCTATATGGTATGTCTTGCATCAGGCAGATTTTGGTTGCTGTGGTAAAGTACATGAGACAGATCAGTGTAAGAGGAAGAAGGATTCATTTGTTCATGGTTTTGAGAGTTTAGCTCATGGTCACTTGGCCAGTTGTTTTAAGGCATGGAGAAGCAATATGTCATAGCAGAAGCACATGGCAGGGGAAGACGGCTCACCTCATGGCAGCCAGAAAGCAAAGAGAAAGAGGAGGAAGGGATTCGGTTTCCAATATGCCCTCAGAGGGCAGGGCCCTAAATGACTTACTTCCTCCAGCTAGGCCCTCCTAAAGATTCCACCACCTCCCAACAGCGCCACCATCTGGGAATCAAGCCTTCAGCGCTTGGGCCTTTGGGGGGCATTTCAGATCTCTGTCATCACCTGTCTCTGTATGGTGAGCTCCAGGAGAACAGAACAGCCACTTTTTTCAAAGCTGGAACTGGAATTTCCTGGCTTTTGACTTGCCCTTTAATGAATGTTCTAAAACACAGAAAGGTGCTATTTGTAGCATCGTCCCGAACTATTCTGGGGTGGAGGAATGTGGGTCCAGTGGCACTTTTTTAATTGTCTGGATCAAGCTCCATAGAATTGTTTTCATTCTGGGACACTGCAGCAGCCAGGCTCAGCCTGTATATGTGGCAAGCATCTCGGGAAGCTTGTTTGATCTATAGAATGAATTTCCCAAATCTCTCACCAACTGCAATTTTCAATATTTCTCCCACGCTTGTCTTCTGTGTCTCCTGACCCACTAGATGATATAGAGCTTCTTTATCTTTCTCCTTTTTCTCCCTATTTTTTCGTTTTTAGCCTTTTCCTACCTGCTTGCTGCTTCTTGGTTTGGGGGCATATGGTTGAATCAATTAATAGAGGATTTGGAGAATCACAAGTGTGGTTATTAAAGGACGGTGTAATTAACTTCTTCAGACTAATTGAAAATTTTCATTTAGAAGGAGCAGCCAAGTGCCTCCTTGCTTAAATGGCTTTCTTACATAAAACAGCCCTCATGAAAAGATTCTTTAACATGTATCCATAAACCCGAGACCTTTGAGGCTGCCGCAAAACTTTACAAAAAGAATAAAGTCATTTTTCTTTCTCTCTCTCTCCTCCCACCTTACCCCTCCTCCCCCCCCCCCCCCCCCCCCCCCCCCCCCCCCCCCCCCCCCCAAACCGTTCCTGGAGTTATAAAACATCTTCATGGTATTGCGCTCCTTCTCAGGCATGGAACAAGGTCGGGAGAAATCGGCTGGAGGAAACAGGCTTTGACACCATATACATTTTGGTTGGGAGAGTAAAGAAAAGAGCAATCATGTATCTTTGTGGCTCCTGTCTGTCACCTAAGGATGTTTTCTGGTACCAGCAGAAGATTATCTCTTCTCAGAGTCCACATTTCCCACTATTATGGGCCAGTTGGGTAGGGATTGGGCTACTGAGATTTTTGAGGGATTCTTTTTATAATCTAGGCTGGTCATATGATCTAGGTGTATCCAGTCAAATGACAGGATTTCCTGGGCACAGGATATGATTGGTTTACAAGTTGGCATATGAGTCTGTAAATGGACCAATGAGGGCAACATAAAACCTCTGCTGGAATTATGAACCAAAAGAACTGAGTTTTAGCTGGAATTCTAAGCTGCAGAGCGTGGCCTGGGCTCATTCACAGCCATCTTGCTCTTAGAAAGGAGAATGAAGCCAGCATCTAGCAAAGCAGGCCAAGGTGTAGTTGCCACAGGAAACTCTATGGGTCTGGATCCTTCTCTTCCTGAATTAGCCTCGACCCCTGAACCATCGAATTATGTGTGTCCACACACTTATGGTACTTCTTTCCCCTCTCAGCCCTGGTTAGGTGACATTCTTTCTAACTTGGAGAAATTAATAGAGCAATCATGAAATACAGTATTGATTTTATATTGATTTTAGGCAATAAGAAAGATCAGGCCAAGCTAGGAGGAAATATGCTTGAGCCTCAGCTCTTAGGATGGAGGACAACAGGTTCTAGAAGCCTAGGTGGGCACAAGCCGTTACTAGGGGGCTTTGAGTTCAGCCTCAGCAATTCTTAGGGCGATTTTCGCTTTTTACGAAGGATGGTTGAAGCCAACAGGTATGGGCCTTCCTTCTGACTTCTAGCATAGAGACCATGATTTTGGTATCTGCAGCCAACAAATTTCATTTTGAAGTCCAGTTCTGTTACGTCCAGGAGGTGTGACTTAGGGCAAATCTATGACCCTTCTGAGCCTTGGTATCCTCACGTACCAAATGGGACTGATAACTGTGATTACACTGCGCAGATGTGCTGGGGGCATCTAGGGGTCATGTCTCTGAAGTGCTTAGTTTGGTGCAAAAAATGTTGGCTTGAATTTCCATAGGCAGAGTTTTCACTAATTACTGGACTTAATGGAGTATGAGGACAGTCAGAAGTGACTTGAACACAGGAGGTCTGTGCCCACAGTGCACGGAGCTAGGAGAAAGTCAGCACTACAGTGTAAGCCTACTAATCACTTGCTTATTTGCACTCCTAACAGAGAAGTCAGTTTGGATTTCATGATGAGCATGGCCATTACCTGCCAGCACTGTGCACAGGGCCTTGAATGCTTTGCTCTGGCCAGCTAGTGCTCTGCAGAGGTGAGTGGCTGCAGATGGCTTCAGGTTACACCAGATGGCACAGGCTGTAATAAGAACATTTCAGTGGGTGGCCACAGGGATTCGTGAGGCCAGGAATGCTTGGGTGATGGAAGAGCTATGCGTGACAGTCCACAGCAGCAGGGTAGCAGCCCACAGCCTGATCCCGGCAGGCAGACCGGGAATTGCAGCCGAACGATAAGGATCACTGTTTAATCCCTGCAAGAACATCACAGGGTAGATATGACTATCTCCTCCATTTTTACATAAGAGGAAAAATGATTAGAGAGGTTGTGTCGCTTTCCTGAGGTGGCACCTGGCACATAAGAAGCAAAGTTTGTTTGTTTATTTATTTATTTATTTATTTATTGGTACTGGGGATTAAACCCAGGGGGCTCTGAGCTTCAGTCTTTTTAAAATTTTGTTTTGAGACAACGTTTTCCTAAGGTACCCAGGCTGGGCTCAAAGTTTGTTTCCTTCTGCCTCAGCCTCCGAAGTAGGATTGCAATTGGAGGCCTGATCTATCCAATTTCTGAGTTTGATTGGCTCTCAGCAGAAAAGGAAATGCTTCCCAGAACTGGACCTGTATCAGAACTTCTTTCCAAAGATTCTAACTTCTCCCAGGCAGAAAAAGCATCAGCAATTCTTGCAAAAAAGCAGAGAACATTCCAGGTGGTTCCATGATTACCATATCACAGTGGCTAACAACTGGTGTTCTTGGTGACTGTTTGTCGGGTATGTAACTGACTAGCTCAGAAGGTACTGTCACACCTGACAAGTACCATATCTCTATACATAAGTCCAGGAGTTAATTCATCCTGATTGTTAGGATTGTGGAATCTGTACCCAGATGGCCTGGATTCGGATCCTGACCTCCTCTCTTTTGCTTTTACTTTGTTTCAGTTACTTGACCTCTCTCAGCCTCAGTTTCCTCATCTGTAAAGCAGAGTGCCTGAAGACCCCTAAATGCTTATAGTGTGTGGTGGATTCTAAGTGCTCAGTGAATCTGAATTCCTACTACAGTTACAGCTTCCTTTCTGTAACCTGGCTGTGAAGGTGGAAGAGACCCGGGTCCCCTTTACCTCCAGGAGTCCTCCATCATAAGGTCCTGTCACTTAATCCCATTATCCTTTTCTCATTCTGTTAGACATGCAGGGAAATAGTAATTTAATTTTAAAATTAGCGTTTATCTTTGCCTCTCTACCTAGGCCCTGTGTCATTACAGCAGCTGCATGGCGTTTATCTGAAAAAGCTCTTTGGTTAATAATACGCTATTGGATTGCTGTTGTGCGCCGATTGTGAGGCAGCCAGAAAACAGCACTAAGTAAAGTAAACACAGCCATAACCTTTTCTTCTCTCTGCCTCTCGTGCTGGCTGAAAGGAGCACACGGCTTCTCTTTTTCCCTAGCTAACTCATAAATGGAAGAAGCAGGTAATAATAAACACTGTGGGACTGATGGGTTCCCCAGGAGACTGAGAGAGTGAGGAGGAGGAGGCTGCCAGGGAGGGATGAGAGGGAGCCTCAGAACTGTGGGTGCCCTGCACTTTGGTAGCCATAGAGGAGGATGACACTGGCACACTTAGCTTGATACAGGGTGCCCTCCAGGACCACAAGGGCTCAGGGTCATCTCACCAGAGAGCCTGGGATGTTAGGGTAGGAGGAACACTTCTAGAATCAGCAAATGCTGGCATCTAGGATGTGCGCCTAAATAGACGTTGTGCTGAGAGTGATGAAATTTGGAGTAGACTGAATTCTTCACAAGGGCCCTGTGGTTACCTGTAGGATTTGGATGAAGTTGGAGGCTCTCTTTGGACTTCAGTTTCTCCTTTTGTGGATGAACAGCTTGGTTTAGTTCTGAAAACAACAGCTGACATTTATCAAGTCTTCAACCTGTCCCAGCCATGATTTAAGATCCTTTCTATGTATTAACTCACTTGATCCCCACAACAAACATTGCTTGTTTTGCAGGCAAGAAAACATAAGCATGAGTGCCCAGGGATCGCTGCAGAGCTGGAAGATGACTGGGGCCATTGGCACCAGGCACAGCAACCCCATTCACACAACCTTGGTTGTTATAATCAGTGGAATTGCCACACCTGTGCCTAGGGCTGTTGTGCTGTTTTTGTTTCAAAGTAGATATGGAAATCCAGTGCCCAGATACACACACAGATCCCCATTTCCTTAGAAACTGCCCTCACCTATGGCTGTGGGTGGATTAACTCTTCTGGCTCCAGATATTTACAGGTGGCTCAGGTCTGACCCATGGTGCTCAGTATACCTTGGCTGCAGTGACTGGTTCAGGGAATGGTCAAGTCTTTCTGCTTGCTGGATTCTGACATGCCAATAGTTTTGGAAAATAGAAGCTTTCCTATCCCAGGGCTGTCAACCTGGCAGATTGCGAGTGTGGGCTCCCGATAGCCTCTATGTGGAGATAGGCTGTTTGAGAATGAGGCAAAGAAATTAAGGCAAAGAATAAGGGAAGAAGAAGAAGAAAGGGAGAGAAAAAGGAAGAGGGAGAGGGAGAGAGTTTGTTCAAGATGACATTAGTAGAACTACATACTCCCATGTATGGAATGATCAATTGTTTGATCAATAAACTGCCTCTTGCGCATAGGGTGGCTTCAACAGGGTTTTGCCACTTGAAACTGGACACCTGATGACTTGCATATGCCATTATGGGATGCCCTTCTTCTGTTTTCTCTTATTTAACTCCAGTCATCATTTGTGACTCAACTTATGGGTTTTATTCTAGGAAAGCCTCCCATATTGTTATGGTTTGAATTAGTGCCCAGATGTTTGGCCATATCACTCATCTTGGCCAAAAAAGAAGGTTGTAGATTGGTGATCCAGTCTTTGCCAAACATCCACTTATTTTTCTATCCTTGGTTTCTCAACCTTGGTCTTATTGCCGTTTTGGGCCAAGTGATTCTCTTGGTGGGCTGCCTTGGGTGCTGTAGGATGTTAAGCAGTGTCTCTGGTCTCTGCTCCCTACATGTCAGTAGCTACTATCACTGTCCAGTTGGGCAAGGTGAAAGTGTCCTAAGGTGCTGCCAATGTTTTCTGGGGGAAAGAACTGCCCTGAAGTTTAGAGGCATTGTTCCAGATGAATTGAGGTTGAGCTTTTATTGAAACTTTTGTCTCAGGTCTTGTTTTATAGGCAGCAGTAGGAACACCCTTGGGATATAAGAGCAGGGCTTCCCAAACCTCTGTACTAGGTGAATGAGGGCCCATGGCATTGGGCTCTAGGATGAGGCAAGTCTTTGGCAGCCTGAAGCACCAGAGCCGTGTTTTGGAAGCCTTCGTGATGAGCAACTGAGTTGGCCCCTGAAAAGCTGACACATTTAGCCCTGATATAGTAAAGTATCTTAGTAAGAGTCCTTCAATAGTCATTGTGTGTGTCACTAGTGGCAGCCGACATTGCAGCCAGCTGTGTGGCCAATAATGGCTTCCTCAGAGAGCGTCAGGTCTTTATCCAAAGCACTGACCTCCAGGACCCCCAAATGACTTCTGTTCAGATGTGTTACATTCACCTCAAAGTAAGTGACTATTGCATTTTCCAAGATACTCTTATTCAGGTAAAATGTCACTTCCTCAGGGAAACCGTTCCGAGGAAAGGCTCATTCCTTTCAGATGTCATGGTCCCAGATGTCCAGATATTGTGGACACTCTTAGAACTCTGCTGCTGTGGAACCCTGACTACACCCCTGATAACAGAAGGTAGAAGGTGGCTCAGATCCTGATAATCTTGAGACCAGCAATAGTGGAGCCATGCCCTCCTAATCACAGGTCCAGGACCGGGGCCCTCAACTCAGGTTTCACTCTACTCAAATTCCCAAATTTTCCCTGCCCCAGGCCCTTACCAGAAATCATGTGATCAGGTTTCAAAAGACCCACCATGCAAATTTGGTGACTTTCAGATTCCAAACTTTTGTCAATCAGAGAATGACCCTTACCCTGCTACTCTGGCTGACCTTCTTCCCTTCAACTGCTTATAAGCCTGGCCCCCAGGGACAATAAACGAGCTGTTAACACTGATTTGGTCTCCCCCAAAAGGTCCTCTGTTGTACTCATGGCCTCTGGAGGCTCTGCTTCCTCAGACTTTGCTGATCCCTGATCACCAGTGGCCAATGGCGGCCAGGGACCCCGAAGACCCCAACATGCCACCATATCCTCTGGCATCTGCTCCCAATCCCCTTGATTTTGACCTTTCACAGAGGAGGATTTTTTACTCTTGTCCACTCAAGCCACTGTGACCATAGCCAAAGCGAAGTGGAAATATCCAGATCTGGGTCTGCTGGCTAGTTCTTGCCATGACTGATGAGTGGGCATGACTGTGGGAAAGTCTGGCTTGCAGGTCTCAGTCTGAAACAGCCCTTACTTTTTCCCAAGTCCCCTTCTTGGTCAGGCAAATCTGCTTTCTGCATGACTTGGCAGGAGGTCCACACTGGACTTGAATACTCTTCCTTTTTACTTCTGCCTCCAGCTTTGATCACCTGTCTTGTTTCCCTGGGGGCAGTTTCTCCATTTATCACCTTCACATTTAGACTCTCTACTTCACACTTTCTGTTACTGCCTTTCTAACACTGTGGACTCCTCTTTTGTAGGTCTTATCAGAACTTTAAATTAGATACTTAATCATTTTTTGCCAGTTTCCTCCAATACAAACATGCCTTCCAGGAAGGCAAAGATCATTGACTTAGTGTTCATTGAATCTCTATGGTGTATAACAGGATGTGCTACCTACTATTATCTTTATTATTTTATTAATAGTCATCTAAATATAATTTCTTTCTTTCCTACAAATAGACAGTAATACATAAACTGTATATTCCTCATTTCAGCAATCACTGGGCGTTACTTATTTGAGGTCAGTGTTGCTTAAATTAATCTGTGGTATTGATTACTAATATTTATTGAGCACTTACATGAAGTCTGATGTAAAGGAAGAGACTTATCTTTTCCCTTTACCCATCTTAGGTGCATTGGCTGAGGCCCTGTAGCAAAAGAGAGGGGATGAGATAGAAGCAAAGCATTAACACGAGCATCCTATGACACAGGAACCTTTGTAAGAAAGTGAAGAGTGGCAGAAGAATGAGCTGGACTGCTATTTGTAGTGGTTCTGATGAAGAGAGGCAGTTGTTGGGAAGCATGACAGGGCAAAGGCACAGGGACTACAGGCACAACACTGGAGCAAAACAAGTGAGGTCTGTTTGCTTGGCTCCTGTCTGTGACCCTGAGTCTTGGAAGTATGTCTGCTCCTCCACAGGTGGGGGAGAGCTGTCTCTCAGTGGATGGCCTAGGACTTCTTAACATATAGGTTGGAAAATTCCTTCCTAGGTTTTATGACCTTTTTCAGGAGAAGGTAAAAGATCCTTTCTATGCATGCCGTTCTCCAGTGTGCCAAGGTGCCCGTGTTGTGGAAAGCATCTTCTGAACCTCATCAGTGACTTGTCCTCTGTAGTATCTCCTCGGGCCCTTACAGCCATCCCATAAGATAGGAAAATGTACTTTAGAGTTTGGGGGCAGGTGCAAAGACACCTAGCTAATAAGTGGCAGTTCAGATCTTGAACTTGCATTCTGGATGAACTGACACCCTCTCTCTGAAGCCACAGCCTTCTAGTCTTGCTGACATTCTCAATTAAGAAGATCTCTAGATGGGATGTGGCTTTGCGTCCTTCATCATCTCGAGCTGTTTGCTATGGTTCAGCTATTGAAGTAGATGGGCTTAGGGTGAGTCACTAGGAAGGAAAACCATCACAGCCTTTGGCTATAGCGACTCTGTTACCTGCTCTGTGCTTTCTCGTCACCCCCAGGACATCACTGTCAAAGGAAATTTGTTCTTTTTGACAGCACTTGTTATTCTCAGAACATTGCCTTTAAGCTATTGATTGACTTGTGATGTTCACTCAGTAGGCTAAGAGTGTGGAACTAATGAGCTCAAGATTGTAGCTGTGATTGATGTAGTCAGCTCTTCGTCACAAGGAGTACTCAGGAGAGACTGGGAAACTGACCAGTGGAAACCATCCTGATTGCTGGCCAAAGAACTCATACTGTTGATAACTGATTAAAGGCGTATTGGCCAGGATTCTTTTGGTTTCAGGTCATAGAAAGCAGTGCAACTTGGTTGTAGCAATCTAGGGAATAGATAGAGTCAAATAAATGAAAAGATCAGTGATTGGCCTTAACTTCAGGGACAGACGGGTCCAGGAGTTCCAGCTGACACTAAGAATCCATTTCTCTCTATCTCTTGGGCTCTGCATGTTTCTATGCTGCATTTCCCCTCTACTGTTCCTATCCTCATGAATCAGTACAGCAGCACGAAGTCATGGCAGCTTCAGGTTTAGGTACCATAGAAGCTCATAATCTTCCCAGAATTGTCCTATTTACTTTTTCTTTGCTGGCACTCAATACCTGACACCCATAACTTCAGGGAGGCAAGATTTATTTCAGCTCACAGTTTCAGAAGGTCACAGTTCATTCATGGGTGAGTGGCTAGAAAACAATGGAAGCATGTGGAGGGGCTAGAGCTAGAGCCAAAGATCCTCATGGTGTGGCAGAACAGAACCCTATCCAGGAATAAGAGGAAATAGTATATTCTCTTCCAGGTCCTGTCTCAGTGATCTGCACCTGCTGGTTTCAGCCTCAGGTTTCCACCTTTCTGGGTTTAAGCCCCTTCCAGGTCACATGAAGTGTAATGTGCTACACAATTATAATTATAGCAGGTCCCTAAGTACCACATATCTATAATCTATCATACACCTGTTTTTCATCACACTTATATAATCTACCACACACCCCTAATCCACCCTTCCAGACCAGGCCCTTATCTCCTAACAGCACATGGTTCCATAGATAATCTGTAACATCCAAATACATGAGACTTTTGGATGATGTACCAGGTCCAAATGACAATAGGGACTAAAGTCTTTCCCTTCTTTTTCTCCTGAAATAAAGTCACTGCTTGAGTCATGAACCCTATCTTTGGACAGTCATTGAGTTTGAGGACATAAGATGCTATTGACCAACCTGAGTCATGTGTCTACTGTATGTGAAAGCGAAACTGTGTTTGGGCTGTGTCCAGCAGATGAGGGAGGGACAGGTTTTTGAAAGCAAGGAAAGGATACTGCCAATAGAAAGAGAAGGAAAGGAGTCTGGGTAGACAAAACCAATGACCAGCTGAAAATATCACAACATCTCCTTCAATAAATGCCTTGATAAATTAAGACATTCAAATCATTGATACATAACTGGCAGGCTCTTACTTCTTAGCTTTAATGAATTTTGATGTGATAGAAAGACTTTTAAGATTTTCTGATATTGCATCCATCCTTACTTGATGATTAATGGTTAGTGATGTTGTTCTTTGGGGATTAGGGTATTGAATGATTTCATCTCTAGTTTTCTTAACTATCTGCCTTCTCTCTCTCTCTCTCTCTCTCTCTCTCTCTCTCCCTCTTTCTTTCTTTCTTTCTTCTTTCCTTCCTTTCTTCCTTTCTTCATTCTTGCTGGACTGGGTCTCATACCCAGGGTGTTGCCCACGTACTAGGCAAGTGCTCTAACACTGAGTTATGTATCAGCACAAGTTTAAATTTTTGACTAAATAATATAGTAATGGAGACTTAAAGATTAATTATGGAGAATAATCCTTCTTTCCTAATTCTCATGCTTTCAAAAAACAAAGCTTGTAGTCATGGCTTGTAGTTTCTAATTTATCCTTCATATGATGTCTTTATTCACCTAAATAAGAAAATATATTTCCCCCTTTTTAAAATAAAAATGTCACCCAACTATACATATTGTTCT
This sequence comes from Ctenodactylus gundi, assembly GCA_004027205.1. Classification (NCBI taxonomy): domain Eukaryota; kingdom Metazoa; phylum Chordata; class Mammalia; order Rodentia; family Ctenodactylidae; genus Ctenodactylus; species Ctenodactylus gundi. Next base: position 262,340 of record PVKB01002486.1, on the reverse strand, counting down.
GCATCTGCTACTACTTTCAATATATATCTTATAGCTTCTCCTGTATCTGAATATAAAGTGCTTATTTATTCCTTTTTTCAGCTTTGTAATACTCCATTATGTGGCTACTCCATGATTAATTTAGCAGGTTCTGATGGAGACTCACAGATTGTCTATAACTTGCTATTATTAGAAACAGCACTAAAATCAATAATCTCAGGTATTCATTCCTTTACACACGAGTGATTAGATATGTAGAGCTATGCATATACAAAATAAATTTCTAGAAGGAGAGTTTACCACTGAGTTTATTGTGAGTCAAAGATACTGCATTTGTAATTGCCAAATATATACAGGAAAGTTGTATTAATTTACATCTCATCAGTAAAGGGTGGTAACTACTATCCCAACACATGGTCTTACCATTCCAAGGGGTTATTAATGTTGATGCTAGTTACATTGTTATGGTTTGGATCTGAAATGTCTCCCCAAATCCTCATATATTTGGGTTTTGTGAAAGAAGTGTGGAACCATGTACTATTAAGAGGTAGGGCCTGGTCAGAAGTGGGGGAACCCTGGGGCTTGACTAAGATAGGGCAGAGCACTGGGATATGACCTGGAAAGATATGTGTTGGCGCTGTCCTTCCTTGCTTCCTTGACTTCCTGTCTGCCATGCTGTGCACAGCCTTTTCTCCTGCTGGGCCTCTGCCATGTGTTTCTACCTTTGCCAGCTACTCATGAATGGACTGAGACCTACTGAAATTGTGAGCTAAACTAAAAATTTCCTCTGATATTGTGTCGCAGCAACTAAAAAACAACTGAGATGTGCCTAGTGAGAAACAGTACCTGTGCTGTGTGCCCTCCCTTCACAGCCCAGGGTTCACTTCTGTGGTGAAGCGTACTTTATAACTACTAAATATGGCTGCCTTGTGATTGGCAAGACAGAGCAAAGAATGTGTTAATGAAACTTAGGAGAGAACTGAATTTAGAATAAAAGCAAACATAATGATGTTAGAAGAATGCTTGGGAGATTAATAAAAATGAGCTGCAGCTGGGAAAATAAATGATTAATAAAGAATATTGGTAAGGTGACGTTGAAATGGGAATCTATTCTGTGGGATTTATTAGCAGGTGGTTGTGAGATAATACAACTAGAGACTTAGAGTATAGCCTGGACTGTGGCTTTTTCTGTATTTATGGAGATCAAGCCCAACACCCTCACACTGAGCTACATCCTTAGCCCATTTTTGTTTTTGATTTTCCGATAGGATCTTGCTAAGTTGCTAAGTTGCCCAGGCTGGCCTTGAACTTTCGTTACTCCTGTCTCAGCCTCCCAGAATTCTAGGTATACAGACCTGTATCATGGGGTCTGGAAAGTGCTTTGTGAACACAAGGCATAGAAATAATGTGTTTTCTTAAGTCAATCATGTGTCAAATTCTGACACCCTCCCCTAACCTGAGCCCTTGTGAGTTCTAGAGGTTTCTGGGAGTCATGGATTGCCCTAGATATGTAGCAAAGACCAGATAATTTCCAGGAAGCATTTTCATTTGAACATTTTTGGAAAATTGCCTATAAAAAGGGGATGTGGGTTTCCAAGACACTTCATACTTGTTGTGATTTCTTTTCTCATTTTAAATGAGTGTGCCCTTTCATGCCTGGTGTTATGCTGACAATGTTATATTCTTTTTCTTTGAAAGAGGATTTGTAAAACTGTATATGTTCTCATAAGACTTAGATCCGCCTGTGATGAATCACTATTATTATTATGATAAGAAGATTTAAGGAGAGGCAAACAGTGTCCTCATTTTCAGAAGCATAGATTATAGAAATTAACAGCCAGCCAAAGGGAAGCCAACTCCGCATGGCTCTTTTTCCTCCTTTCCTTTGCTTTCCTATTGTCTTCTTCTATCCTGCCTGCTGTCCCCTCTTTCTCTCACAAGCAGGCTGTCCAAGAGACACTGTTCTTAGTGCTTGAAATATCAAATCCCTGCTGCGATGGATCTGCCACGGTAGTTGGGGCAACAGGCAAGGACGTGAGTATAAATATTGCGTTCTGCATGGCAGGGAGCACCGGGGAGCAACACAGAAGAGGATGCTATGAGAGCTAGTTGCGGGTGGAGATGCTTTAGGTCAAGTGGTCTGTAGACCTTTACAGAAGCCTTTTTAGAGTGGTGACATTTCAGCTGAGCTCTCAGTGGCAAGCAGGAGCCAGTCCTGGGGACCAGAGGGCTGCTCCAGGCAGAGGAAAGAGCAAGTGCGAAGTCCAGGAGTGAGAGGGGCTTGGTCGGCATGAGCAACTGGGGCAGCTGGCAGCAGCAGGGAAGAGGCTGGGGCTTTAGGCAATGGTTATTTGATGAAGAGATCTTTTATTCCAAAAATTATGGGACACCGTGACAGGACCTCAAGTGTGGAAGAGTTGACAAGTATGTTGGGAAGATAGCAATGGTTCATAGGGCTCCTGTGGGTTCTTCTTGAACAGCATGAACCAAGTCACCCTCTTCCTTCCTGGTGATATTAATGAGAGGGAGAGATTAAAGGAATTCTTGTGGATGTGTGGATCGTGTTTATAAAAGCATTTAAAGAGATAACTCAGGAGATTAAAATATGGAGTAGACAATAATTCTTTTTAGTAAATTTGCACCTATTTGGACAAAAGATTGAGGTCAGGACCCAGATGGGTTCAGAGAAGTTTGCATATCAGAGTTCTAGGCAGTGAGTGTTGTGAGGAATTTGATACCAGAGTCTGCATGGAAAATGAAAACAAATGAACTTAAACCATATTGCCCTTTGAGAAAGTTGTTAATAAAACATAGCTTTTTATTTCTCTTTGTAAGTCAATCCATATTTAGTTACATCTATGCATTGGAAAATGGCCATCTAGATTTATTTTTGAAGGTAAAAAATGGAACCAAAATTGGTTTAAAATTTTTCTCAGTAAAAGGAGCACAAGTGAGATTGAAATGACACAGACTGAAGTAGTTTTTTTTTTTTTTTTTTCCCTAAGGATAGTGGTTCTGGTATTGTTAAATTCAGTGCTGGTTGCTTCTAGGTGGGAGAAACTGGTTTTGGATCTGTAGAGAGACTGACAGGCAACTCAGAGGACAGATGGAAAGCACGTAACTAGGCCTGGCAGGTTGAAGAGTTTGGTGCTGCAGAGGGTCTTGCTTCAGATTCTGGGTGGGGAGATTCTCCTTTTGGAGTTCCTTTGGCCAGCTCGGGGTAACCTGGCTTGGGTCTGGGCTGCTCTTGGCCAAACACAGACAAGACACATTGGAGATGTACTCTCATGTCTCAATGGGTAAGGTCATCGCTGTGAAGGGGTCAGGGTGTGCTCTCCAACAGAAAGATACATGCCGGACCACCAAACATAAAATCTTTTACAAATACCTAAATATGTCATCTACATGTTTTTCTTCTTCCCCCGCCTCTCTCCATATCTATCTACACAGATCATATATGTATGAATTTAGGGTGCGTTTTAAAATGAAGTGTGGGAACACTTAGCACTCACGGAAGTTCACCTAAGAGGGAGAAGACAGGTATATCTCTTGCAGATTCCTCCTTGGAGATATCAGTCGTCTATGAATTGAATATCCTGAGGGGTCCAGGAGGCAGGATATTGAAATCCACAGTGTCCTCTGGGCAGCTGCATCTGAGGTGTGGGGAGAACTGGGTGTCTGTTGCAGTACCTACAATAATTATTTGTTTAGTAAGTCATGGGTTTTGCTATCTCTTCTAAGATATTCTTTTTTCATCTTGGCTCCTTGAACCAATGAAAGTTTTGTCCTTTATTTTACAGAGGGAGAGCAGAGCCCAGAGAGACAACATGTCTTTATCAGACACCAGCAGTCAAGTACAGCAGTAGGCTTAGGAACTGGTTTCCTGGCACTATCTTCCACAAGTTGGGTGATTTAAGGTAAGCCATTTCACCTTTGTAAGCCTCTGTTTCCTGACCAGAAAAATGGGCCTGACAGTATCACCTTTCTCATGCTGGGTTATTGTTGAAGGTCAGTGGAACGGGTGTTTGATAGGGTATTTGTCTGTATATCAGCTTTGACATCAAAAGGGCTGCAGTTAAAAAGGCAGGACTTGAAGTCAGACAGGTTTGGTTTTCTTCTCTCTCTCTCTCTTTCTGTGTGTGTATATATACATTACTGGGAATTGTACCCAGGCCCTTGGCACTGAACTACAGATCACCAGCCCTTTTTAATTTTTTTTTTTTTTTGAGACAGAATTTCTCCAAGTCAGCAAGTTGCCCAGGCTGGGCTTGAACTTGAGACCCTCCCAGAGTGCTAAGATTACAGGCATGTGCCACTACACCTAGCATCATGTTTGGTTTTCAGAATTCTTCTGCCTCCCATCCTAAAAGGGAAAAATTGATATTCTAGCTAGGACACTGTGTGGGGGCATGATCATTAAAGTGAAGTGAGGAGACATGGCACTGACCCCAGGCTTCTGCAGATGGTGGTGTTGTCATGATGTATGTGCATTGGCTTAGTAACGTTGGTTGGTCTAGAAGTGTTCAGTAGTACTATGTGAGGAAGCCTGGAAAATTAATGGGGCTGTTTTATCTCAAGATATTTGGCAAGAACCTTCTACGAACAAACTTCCTATCATATCTAAAAAGATTAGAAGAAACAGTGCAATGGAATCAATTCGGAAGTTCATCATTCATTTTTACTTTTTTTTTCTAAAAAAAAGAAACTAGGAGGTGGAACATGGAGGAGCAGCTGTTGGAAGCAAGGCAGGGACCCTCTTTTGTATGGGGTCAGAGAGTAAAGTCTTTGGGCTCTGTGTGCCATAGAATCTGTATCCAAATTACTCCATTTTCTCCTACTGTGCAATCAGTCAGAGGTAGTCTGTAAGTAGATGAATGGCTATGTTCCAATAAGACTTTATTTACAAAAGCAGACCAGTGGTCCAAATTTGGTCTATGGGCCATAGTGTGTCAAAATATTACTTTAGTAATTAAAAGAGATGCATTGGCAAGACCCTACTTGGGCAAGACTTAGAACTTAACATTTTAAAGATCACCTGCTTTGATATATTATTCATTGGAGAAACCGGAGAAACCTCCTAGAGTTTCAAAGCATCCAGTGTTTCATGGAAAAATCTGGTCATTCCAACCGTAGGTCAGATGTAAGCTTTGGCATTCTAATTTTACATCTCTTCTTGGTGTTCAGCTGCATCAGTCCAGTGTCAGTTTTGGGAAGGATAATCCTAGACTCCGAACGTAAATTTCTGCCGCAATTTGGGGGTCTTCCTAGACCCTTGATTTCTCATGGCCTTGTTTCTCAGATTTTCCCCTAGACATGTTTTCTCATTCTTTTGCAACTGCAGAGGGGACAAGACCTGCCCATGCTGCCAAGATGTTGCTTTGGTAGGAGCGAGCTCTCTGGGGCTACTTGTCCAATAATAGCTTACTCCAGTTGCCGGCTCTATTGTGTTTGCTTAACATTTGGGCTTCTGCCAGGTAATTTACCTATAAGCTATGCACAGAAGAAAAAAGAAACCATCCATCTAAAGTATTCAGATTTTGGCCTTAATTAAAATGCAGAATAAATATGTAAAGGCTAAAGAGCATGAATTATAGATACTGGGGTTTCTGTATTAAAATAGGTTTTCATCTATGCAGGCATGCGTGTTTATGGCAGGCAGAAAGTTTGTATACAAGCCGGTGGAAAGCAATATAATTATGACCGTGTGTGCTTAGCAAGATGGGAAATGGATCTATTGTAAGAGAATGAATCCTCTACCTTTCTCATTTCACTGCCTCCGTGGATTTTTTTTTTCCCTTCCTCATTTCGCTTCCATAAAGGGCTAATCCTGACCCTTGTTATTTAAATTGCTCCACAGTGTCTAGAAAAGCTGCCTTCAGTCTCTTAAAAGCCCTAGCTCACCTGGTGGGAGGAGCAAAGCTTTTTCTATTCACTGCTTCTCCTTGGAGTAGAAGTTGTGAGAACTAAGGGGGCTCTTTAAGAGGCTGAGTGACAAATCTCAGGTCTTCAAGGGGGTCAGGCCATCTTTCACCCACCTACAAAGTTGGAGGCTCTGGGCTTTTCCTTTAGGGTCCCAGAAAGAAGACTCCCCGAAATGCTGAAGTCAAGGGCCCAAATCTGTGGGTACTTGTGGAAGGGCTGAGATGGATACAGAGAAAGAAGGCTAACATGTATGATCACCTGTGTGACAACTTTATAAATGAGATTATTTGTTAAGAGGAATCATGCTGAAAATTAATTTGCATTATCTGAGAACTCCAAAAAACCCCAAGCAATTCATGCAAAACTAACAATTATGTCATAATCAATATGGGTGGGGAGTGGCATTTTGAAACAGATTGAAAGAGTAATGCTGACTAGAAAGTATTGAAAGTTTAAATAAATTTACCTTTGGAGAAACAGGTTTCTTTAAGCACCTCGAGACCCTTATGCTAGTGAAACAAATCAGACACAGAAGTTTGCCTGTCACATGGCTTCTCTAAGATGAGAAGCTCAAGTCATATAAATAAAAGAGCAAAATAAAAGACAAAAAGGCAGATGGTAGGAAACAGAACGATAGACTTTGTAAGGAGATCTGGGGAAAGCGGGAGATGGAAGAGAGGGGAGAAGGGAAGCAAAAACAATTAAGAAAAATATATACACCAATTCCCTAAGTTGATGTAATTATTATGCATCTCAAATGTATGCTAATAAAAAGAACAAGTCAGGGAAAAATTAAAAAATACTTCAGTACACACACACACACACACACACACACACACACACACACTCTCCCAGCCCTCAAGTGGAGGACCACGTTTTGGGAGCCTGTGCAGTAGGGTGCTGTTCCCACTCCCATGACCTCTAGGGCTCCATGATTGCAGGGTGGGAGCTGATGCTGTTCTGGGTTACTCTGACCGGAAGCAGAAGCCTGGCTATTTCTTGGGAGTGAATAAGGACTGAGTGGGAAGGAAGCAGCTCAGCATTCACAGTGGCAGAGGTTAAAGACTACTGTCTTTGTTTGAGTCACTTCCCAGGACTTTGCCGTATTCACCTGAAGGTGCCTGCTATTTTCAGTGTGGATTTCAGGACAAGGGAAAAAGATGGAATCCACAAAATTAAAACACATCTCTGTTGTTATTATATCATAGGCCTTTTATTTTGTGTGCGTACGTTATGACTTTATTGTACTGCTATTTTTTTTCTAATGTGATATTGAGGTATCTTGAGAGAGGCTATGTTGGCCCCTTTCTAGGAGAACCTTGGCCAGTAGAGAGTTTGAACTGGGCATGTTGGTCAGGTGAGATACAATGAAGATATGAAAACAAAATGCAGGAAGCAAAAGAAATGGATCAACTCTAGGTCCCGGAGAAGTGAGAGTGCTGATGTGGGGAAGTGAAGACTGTGGGGAGCTCAGCAAGGGAGAGAGAGATAGGGAGAGAGAGAGAGAGAAGCTCTACATATGTGAAGGACCATTGGGGTCTACATATTACCAAAACAAGTGCCCCATGGATTTCTGATTGCTGGATTTAGAGCCAGTAGGCATGAGTTCTGAGGGGGTATGCTGTGAGTGGGAGGTGACCACTGTGGCAGTCTGTGTGGGAATGAGGCTCGATGGGGAAGACAAGCAGGTGGTATGTGGCTGTCCATGAGGAAGTGGCCACCAGGACCTGGCTGACCACATCATGGAACTAGGAGCAGGCAGACGATCAGACCCTGTGTCCTGGATGACAGAGTCCTGCTTTTGTTATGAGTAAGTTCAAACTATATTCAAATAGGTGCTGGGGAAACAAAAACAGTAAGTATTCACTATAGACTATGTGAACTTTCATAGCTGTTATGCTGAGAATTTTTCTTCTAGCTGTCATTTCTGAATCATTGAAGGTATATGGAATATCCTTATCAAAGAGCAAGGACAACAAATTGTGATCCATGGGCAGGTCTAGTCCAACACCTGTCTGCAGAACAGAGGGTTCATGAGCACAGCTTAGCTCCATCTTCACCTGCAATGTGTTGTGGCTGCTTGCAAGCCGTGGTGGCAGTAGGGTAGCTGTGACAGACTGTGATTTATAAAGCATAAAACATTTGCTATCTGGCTCCTGCATTAGATCATGGGGGAGAGAACTCAAATAAAACTGAAGAATTTACAAATTTACAGAGTAGGAAGACCCACCTTTGACCTCCCTCAATTCTCCACACACACTATTGTTACTTCTGGCACCCAGACTAGGGGCCACATGATACAAGTTGACTTGGTGTTATTCTAACAGAAAAAGTGACAAATGTGTTTTCTCTCTTTCTCTCTTTTGCTTTTTGGAGCCCTATAATGGAAATCATTGTGTGACAGGCAACTTCTTTATTCATTATAAGATGGTAAAGGTCACGCTGCTCAGATCTGGTTTGCAAGCACAATGCCTGGCTAACTGAAGTATGTCACAGGCTTCACCCAGTTATCATGCTGACAAAAATTTTGACAGATTTCACAAATAGAACTGCTTTTATTTACCTACTCCATTCTGCATGTAACACCTTCTGCATTTGTCCGTCTCTCCGTGGCTGCTCTGTTTGACCCAGGCTTTTAACAGTTGTGGCCACCAAGATGAAGGCACTTGAAAGCCTGTCATCAACTGTCCCCTTCATTGTTTTCCTTTCTTCCTGGGAAAGCATGGACTGTCAGGTTCTTAAAGGGTAATTACTGTATACAGAAATGCACAAAATACTGGCCTGTGTGGGATGGTCCATAATTTTTGTAGCAGCAGAAACAAACAGTCATGTTTTGATTATGCCTCGTGTGAACTGTGCCTACTGCATTGTATACTTCAAAGCTCTGAAAATTGTTGCGTCTCATAGGCAGACCTGTGTCAACTGTCCGTGAGCAATCTGCTGGTCTTTGATTCAGGCCCTTGTAACACAGATCCTGTGCTTTTTGTTTGCAGTTTAGAATTAATGTAATCTTTTGAAATGTTTCCTCTTAGATGGATTATATATATAATGTGTGTGTATGTGTATATATTTTAAATCTATAAAATAAAATCTCTGCAAATAATAACCTGTAGAAGTAGATACAAAATATATCACATCTTTAGCAACCAGAAGAACCTTCAGTTTTGATAACTTTAATTGGCTCCCTGAAGCAAAATTATTCCTGGGCTAACCAATGCATATTTCTTAAAACATGGCAGAATTTGGCCTTAGGAAATTTCTTTTAATTCTAATATATCAAAATTACTGGCTGTTTACAAAAGAACTATTCTACAGAGGATTATCTGTTTAAGATGTGATTGTATACTGAGAATGAATTACAAATAGGCAGCAAACTTAAAATTCAGATGTAGCATTTAGAGGTCGTTCACATTCTGCAGACAGTTACTTTATTTTTTGTATTTATGTTTGCTTTTTCTGCCTTCTTTCTTTTCTTGTTGATTAGATGATCTTAAAGCTATTTGATTTGGTGAGACTTGGCTGGAAGTTTTGGAAGACTTTGCTGTGAGAGGTTTATGGTTAGCTCCTGGAGATGTATCCAGGTGGGAGAGGGAAGTTCCAAGCACACTATGGCAGAGATGGATCTGCCGCTGAAAGATGCACATAATCCTGGACTTGAAAGAGTGAAGCCATGCGGGTCCAGTGGCTAGAGTGCAGGGTCGGGAGAGACAAATCTGCTCTCTGAGTTGATAAAGAGTTGATCCATGGTCCCACACCACCCAAGTTAAAAGAGTCTCTGAACTTCGTCAGGCAACTCTGAAAAGTCCAGAGAAAGAAATTCAGACTAGAAAGTCTCTCATGGAGGTGGTCTTTGCTCTTTGAAGTTGTTTGGAGACCTTAGGGGATGGTGGGCTTCAGTGGGGCAGGTGGGCAGTAGTGATAGCTGAGGTGAGAATATGAAGGGCTTCTGGGAAATCCTGCCCTCTCCTGTTTCATCTACTGGCTGGTAGGAAACCCTCAGCAACAGTAGGAAACCCTCACTGCATAAACCTGGGTGGTGGTACCTGCCGTATGTGGATTTTTTTTTTTTTTTTAGCTCTCTGCCATCCATTACCTTTATAGCTCTTAATTTAACTTGGAGGGGATTATCTGTGTGGGATTAAGGTGGATGACGAAGCGAGGCATCTGCCTTCTAACACAGAAGCCAGGGTGCAACTGCAGTTGGACTTACACAGTCATTCTCAAGTAGGAGAACTTGTGTCCTCAGGGACTTTTGGCTGTATCTGGAGATATCTTTTTTTTTTCTTTTTGGTTGTCACATTTGGTGGGGGATACTGCTGGCCTCCGGTGAGTGGAGGTAAGTGGCTGTGCTAATCATTCTGCATTGCACAGAGTAGTCCCTTAACACAAACGTTCCTGGCCTCAGAGGTTAACTGTCTTCCATCTGAGGAGTCCTGGGCTGCCATGCCCGTGTGGGAGCACAGTGACAATGGCTTGCAAGGATGGCCTACAGAGTTCATGCAGTGACAGCAGGCCATTCAGCTGGCTCATCTGGAGCCATGGGAATGTGTGCCTCACACTGAAAGCAGAAGGTAGCTGCTGAAGGGGTTTGAGCAAGGAAGGTAGATAGGAAGTTATATTTCGGGAGAGTTGGGTACATTTGCAGTGATGTGCATGTGGGTTAGAGCAGGAGAAGAATTCTCTAAGGTGGTAGCAGTGGGTTGGGAATGTATAGTCAAGTGAAAGGCATCAAAGGAACCAAAGAAGTAAGTCAATCTGGAAACTGCTGGGAATGAGTGGTTAAAATAATTAGCATAATGAGCATTCCCTGATCACTAAGCTCAGTGGGTAAGCACATGGACCCTGAAGCCAAGGGGGATTTGAGTTCAAGCTCCACAAGCTGTGATCATGTGCACATTACTCATTGTCCTGTGCCTCAGTTTCCTTATAATAGTATAAAGAATAAATGGTTACTATATGTCAAAGCTTAGAAAACATCTTACATAATATACACTAAATTAATGTTAAGTAAACAATGTGATTGTGGTACTTAGCTTTTGGTCCCTGTGACAAAATAGCCAGGAAAGTTAACTTAAAGAATGAAAGGCTTATGTTGGCTCCTTGTTTCAGAAGTTTTAGTCTATGGTCAATCAACCAACTCTATTGCTTCTAGGCCTGTGATGAGGCAGACACATGGAGGAATGGCGTGGTGGATGAAAGGTGCCTGCCTCATGCAAGGGAGGGGGGAGAGAGAGAGAGAGAAAGAGAGAGAGAGAGAGTGAGAGAGAGAAAGAGAGAGAGAGAGAGTGAGAGAGAGAAAGAGAGAGAGAGAGAGTGAGAGAGAGAGAGAGAGAGAGAGAGGGAGAGAGAGAGAGTTAGTGAGAGAGAGAGACAGAGAGAGAGAGAGAGAGAGAGACAGAGAGAGTTCTAGCTAATTTCCTCCTGCTTCTGCTTTTGTTCCATTCAAGCCCTTAGCCTACTGGATGGTTTGCCCCCATTCAGGTGAGTCTTTCCCTCACTTTACTGTCCCACATGCCGGTCATCTCTGGAAACGCCTTCACAGACACACACAGAGTTGTGCTTTATTCTTAGGTATTTCTCAGTCCAACAAAGTTGCAATCATGGCACCCTTTGCAGTGGGCATCTTCTTCTGCTACGCGTTTTACGTGTATCATCACATTGCATTCATACAGACAACTCCTGCATTTGAGTGAGGAGTTGTGGCCTTTTATTTCTCTTTTGCAGAAGAAGATACAGAAACTCAGAAAAGCAGGGTAACTTGCCTGATATCTCAAAAGAACTGGCAGACTTGGAGATGGAACCTGATCTAAAGTCAGTGATGTAGCAATGTTGTTTAATCAGTTGACACCACACAGAACCAAATCAGCGAGGCCTTTTGAGTCAGGAAATGACAATCTGCTTGCAGTTATTATCTGTGCCACTTCCTGTGTGCAGAGCGGGTTGGACAAATGGTTTCCATTGGGGGCCAAGATTAGATTCTATAGTTCCTTTTCAGTCATTGATGGCAGCAAACACTGACTGGAGTTGCACCAAGGGAGCTAGTTTCCAGGTGCAGTGAGGTGGCAGAGGCCTCTTTACCTGGAGAGATTTCCAATTAGTGCCTTGTCGAACCTTTAGCCTTGGTCTGGAACAAAAAAACAAAAATGAACCAAAACAAAACCTGTGTAGCTGCAGCAGCATTCCCGAGTCTGGGAGGTTCTGGTCAGGCCTGTTTGTTCCTGGGAGGCTTCCTGTGCATTTGGCCTGGGAAACAGTTGCAGTTTTCTTTTGAGCAATCCCTGATGTCACTTGAGACCTATCAGCAGTTTTTGGGTTTGTTTTTGCTCATGGAGGAGAAGTGTAGAGCTCTTTCTTTGACATGTGTTAACAAGCGGTGACAGAGTCTCCCCTTCTCCACTTGAGATTAAAGACTGTAAATTGTTATGTTTGAGTGTGCACATGTGCTTGTGTGTTTGTGCATATGTGGTCTAGTGGGGATGAAGTGTCTTCTTCTCCACTTCATTGGCATTCTCTGTCTCCTCCCATGAACACACACACACACACACACACACACATACACACACACACACACACACACACACACAGATATACAGATACATACATACACAAACTTGGTTAATATTCTCCTTTCATGGTTGCCTGTGTAACTAACAAAGACTTCCTCTTGAAAGAAAGTTTTTTTGGTGCTGATGCCTGAAGCCAGGTTTAGGCTGGGCTTGAACTTGGAATCCTCCTTCCTCAGCCTCGCAGAGTGGTTACAAGCCTGCTCCACTGGGCCTGGCTCTTCCTGGAAATTTTACTTCCAATCTGAGGCAGTCCCTGTATTTCAACATTGTACAAGAACCCTTTGTATTTGATATTGCATGAATTCTTGGTGGGTTTCAAAGGTGGATTAAATTTTACAGCCCGCTTGTCAACATAACATAAAATATGGCTAGAACTGTGATCTTGGAGTGAGTCCTGGAGATGATGTTCTTGTGGGTAGTGCAGTTCTGGAAGGTAGAGGAATGTACTTTGCCCTGATGTTTTGATGTTTTTGTTTCAGATCAGCCATAGAAGAAGCAAGTTAATCATAAATATGGTGAAAATATAAACTTGGGGACCTATAAGGTTTTGGGCTGGGTGAGAAAGGGTTCTACTGGGAGATGGACAGGGTGGGACTGATAGGCCTCTTGGTTAAGCTGTGAGTTCAGGGTTAGCAAGCAAAGTTGTTAGCCAGGATTTCCAAGAAACTCAGCTTTGCCATTGGGAAGTGGGAGCTTGGAGGACATGTTGGACCTCGTGAGTCATAGAACAAGACTTGGAAACAGTCTTCCTATTTCTGTGCCTCTGTTCCTGTGGTGATCCTTCATCTGCTTCTATGGATTTTGTCTTCTAACTAGATCTTGACCCTTCAGATGTCTGTTTCACACCACCCTTCCAGGCCAAGCCATATTCTCTTTCTATTTCACTGTGGAGAGTTTGTCCTGGGTACCCATTCTTGTCTACTTTTCATGAGGGGCGCCTGATTTGTAAAGGTTAAAATTCTTCACATATTCACACATCCACCTCCTTTTCCCAGGTGCCTTCCACTTGGGCTCCTCATTGTCAATGACAGTTTGGTTCCACCCAGGTGCCTACTTGACTCCTTCTGAGTTGTGACACTGATTGTATAGCTGGGATCCTGGCCCCTCTTTATGTCTTTTGGTTACCACCATATAATGCTATAGAACACAGAACTTTAGCACTTTATTGTTTCTTTTTTTCATTCATCAAATATTTGTCGAAGGGTGCTGGGCATGATTCGTGTGCTGGGCATGATTCTTGGTGCTGCCAGTAGAATAAAAAGAAGATGGCACCCTCTCCTTCATACAGCATGGATTTTCCTGGTAAAGAGGCTTGTGAGTTTGTAATGTAAATTCAGGAAGTGATAGTGAGATGAGCAGAGTGGGGGAGGTAGGAGTCAGGGAGGAGGAAGAAGAGGGGTCAGGGGGCTGCTTGAGAGGGTCATATTGCTTTTTCTGAGCCCATGGTTTCCTAGCACCCCTAAATGAGTGGTGGAAACAGGTTCTGGGAGTTGCAAGTCTAGGGGAACCTCTCTTACTGGTTCCATGTCATACCTTCATTTATTCACAAAACGAGGTACCTGTATGTGTCTCTGGTATAGTTGGGATTTTTACGCATATTTGTACAGTTTGCATGGCCAGCATTTGTTTTCTGTTTAAAACTGCAGGAAGGTTTGGGCTATCATCTTTTCATTTTTCTCTTTAATCTCTTACGGTTTAGTCTAAAATATCTCCCCCCCCCCCCCCCCCGCCAAATCTCATGTGTTCGGAAGGTATTGGGACTTTTGGGGGCTCTCTTCATCAGTGGTTTCACCTGTTGATGATGTCAGGTGCCATTAGGAGGTGGGACGTGGTCGGAGGGATGGGACATTGGGAGCATGAGTCTGGAGGAATATTTTTGTGGGTAGCTCTTCCCTGCTCTTTCTGCTTTCCAGCAGCCATGGGACAAGCAGATTCCTCTGCCAGTGCCATTTTTGCCCTCAGAGCTGGCTGGCCACCATGCATTGTCTCTGAAACATGAGCCAAAGTAAATTTATCCTTCTTTAAGTTGTCGGTGTTCTGTGACAAAAAGATGAATAAAATGCTGTCATTGTACCTCCAGTCCTCCACTTTTCATGAGGAGGAAACCCAGCAGCTATGTGTGGAGTGGATTGTAGAGCCTCAAGTCCCGGCCGTTGCTTTGACTCTTTCCTGACTCTTGCAGTGCCCAATTCATGAGGCTGCAGAGCTCAAGGTCTTAGAATCCCTGGAGAAGAGGGTAATCTTGCTCTTCTGTGGCTGATGCTATTGCATCCTGCCTTGGGAAGGGAACAGGAATGATTTAAATCAAGAAAAAAGGAAGGACCAGATGTGAGAAAAAGCATAGGCAATACCATGGATGGACTAATTTTCTTTTTTCAGAGGGAAGAATTTGCAAATTCAGCAATGCAGTTTCTCAGAATGAGTTGTTGAAATGTGCAGACTGGAAGGAAGTACTCTGCCTGGCGTCTCTACTCACTCCCCGGCTGGCTTTGTCAGGCATATGAAGAAACTACAGAGTTTCTGAGGAGCTGTGGGGCAGCCCATATTCTTTTCTTATAGATAAGCAGTGATAAATGTTACATATGGCATGTTAGTGAGATCAAACAGGAAGATCTGGACCATGAGGCTCTGAGTATCTTTTCCTTGAACTAAACTGAGGAAGCAGGGGATAGTTAACAGTTGGAAGCATTTTGTTACTTGGAGGGGTCCAGGATGAAGGGAGGAGAGAGTCATGCCTCACTCTCTTCGCATGCTCTAAGATAACACTGGTATTTTGAGAAGCGTTGGTAACATTTCAGAGCAATTAGCATAAGTAGAGCATCTCTGGGTTCTGGCACATTTACTTGTGACATTATAAGGTAGTCCAGCAAGTGGGATGAGGATGCCTCATTTCAGATGCAGTTTGGTACTTGGGGCAAGAAGCAGCTGGGCTGCTGGTTTAAAAACATGGAATGAAAGCTGTGGAGGGGATGAACCTAACATTTCCTTGCAACCTTCCTAAGACTCTTGTTGAGTGCCCTATGCTCCTGCCTGCTGAATTCAGCTCAGTTGATCCCAAACCTCAGGGGGCAATCCTGAGCTAGGTATGCTTTGTTAAACAGGGAAATATCTACCCTAGTGGGTAGAAGGAAAACCCTAGAATTTTGTTGAGCAAGAACATAAAATTTTACCTTTTCTACTCATTAAAAATGATAGATTTACCAGGGTGGTCATTGTAGGGTAGAGGAGGGATGGATAAGGAGAGGACAGAGAATTATTAGGGCAATAAAATCCTTCAGTGTATGCCACAGTTGTGTATATATGCCGCTGTACCTTGGTCAAAACCCTCCATATAAGGGAGGCTGTGGATTTTCAGTGACAATGGTACTTTAGTGAAGGTTGCTTGGTGATAACAAATGAGCCCCTGTGCTGAGGATTGTTGGTAGTTGATGAGTTTGTGCATGTTGGGAGCAGGTAATATTTGGGAACTTTTGGAAACTCTCAGTACGGCTGTTAATCTAAACTGCTCTAAAACCGAGTTCTACTAAATCAGTGAATTTATTGGGCACTTAGTATGGGCCAATATATGATAGCAAGCTAGACCTTCCAGGAGAAGAATCTACTAAAAATAATTACATAATTTATTTACTATTGTGGTCAGTGCCGTAAAGGATAAGTATTAGGTTTTAGGAGGAAAACCTGGCTTAATTAAATAAGCAGCTTTAGTTTCTCTAAAGAAAGGGTATTTGAGTTGAAGTTGTTTGAGTAAACCAGAAAAAAAAAAATAATGAAACAAAGTCAAAGAAAATACTGGGCTCATAAAACTAATCAGACTCCGTGTTGGTCCACCTTTAGGCATGGATGGATGCAGGTGTCTCTTGACACCATCATGTTTCACCTGTTCTCAGGTCAGTGCTGTGTTCTTCTGTGTCCGTGCTGTTTTTTACCCCCAGGCACACTCTCTACTGTGGTTGAATATTGTCTTCTGTGCTACAGAACTTTTTTTTAAAGGCAAAAACAGAAGCTTACTCATTGGGTATACTTAGTAACCAATACTAAGAGAGGGATAACATGAAACAAGACTTTCAAAAAGTGTTTGTGCAGCAAATGAAGGACTTTAAAAAAACTTGTATAGCCTTCTTGGTTGACATTAGTTGAGCACTGATATCAAGTTACACCTGAATTTTGACCTGTGTTGGACTTTTTAATTCAATGAACTAACTCATTTTTTTTTTTTTTGTTTTCTTTGATTGCATGATGGTTTTATTCAACAAGTTCAACACAGATCCCTAACCATCTTATAGAAGGCCACACCCAACTTACACAGCCACTCACAGTCACAGTCCCCTGTACTCTTTTTTTTTCTTCTTCAATCTACTTGTTAAAGTCTATTGTGTTTGTGCAAGATTCAGCTCAAATCCTTTTTTTTTTTTTAATGAATAAGAAGAATAGGGGTCAGAAAATTGGCCCTTGTACCAAGTCTGGTTGGTTGCTGTTTTTGTAAATAGAGTTTTATTGTCATATAGCTATGTCCACTGGCTCACTTGTTGTCTATGGCTGCTTTAGTATTATAACAACAAGTTGAGTAGATTTGTGGTACAAAATAGCAGAGTTTTGTGAAATACCTCGCATCCTGCTGTGCTGAAACTGTCAATTCTGGCCTTTAAAAAAACAGGAGCTAACCTTAGTATGGACAAGAATTAGCAGTTTGGACTGTGGACTCAGACAGGCATGGGCTAGGACCCCACCTCCATTATTGACAAGGTAGGGAAATTATCTAATCTTTCCTTACACATAAAATGGGGGATAATAATAGCTCTTGTGTTATACAGCAGTAAGAATCAAATATAGTTTGATCATTGAGTACAAAACTTGGCATAGGTAAGCAATAATAAAACAGTTATTTTAAGAATACTAACATTAATTTATTAATGGAGCTTTTAATGTTGAATCCCCAGAGTTTGGAGGAGCTGCTAAATTGGTTCTTGCCTGACACCTATTTTTCCCTTGTGATAGAAGATAATTGCTTAATGACTTAGGAAATGACGTCAAACACAGCTCTGAGCTGATTGTTTCAATGAGTGCTAAAAAGATAACCCACCTCTTTACCTGTTACTGTTATTTTTTCTACTTCTTTTTTCATTTTTCCTGAATAACAAGACTAAAAAAATATATCTCTAAACTCTCAGGGAAGATCACATCAAACTTCTACAGTATGCTGGCAAAAACTCTCTGAAGAACTTCCAAATAAAGGGAGAGAGTGAAGGTGGAGGGAGGAGGGGCTGGAAAGGATGAGGAGGCTCCACAAGGCATTGTCTACACAGCTTCACCATTTGTGTCTCCATCTTGATCAAACAGCCATGCAAAGAGCTCTGTTTTGGTAAATCTGAGTTAGAGGCAAAAATAAAACACAAAACCTCAAATGTCATCTTGAGATTTAGGACAGCAAACTAGTAACAGGACTCAGTTTTGTCTTCTCAGACAGAACTTAGAGTCCAGGCAAGGGCAGCCTGGGGAAAGGTCAACCCCAAATCCATACCTCTGTTACTCTGAACAGTTTACTTACTTTTCTGAGTCCAGTTTTCTTTGATTACATGGTTTTACTCATCAAGTTCAACTCGGCTGTTATAGAAAAGTGATAATCATAGGTGGTTCATAGGCAGGACTAGGATAAAATCAGACAACGTTTGTAAAGTAGTTTATTTAGTATTAGTCCAGGAAATAAGCAATAATTTAGCAGCTATTATATTATGGAAGATTTCCAATTAACTTTTCTTGTCTATTCTTTTTTTCTCTTTCTTGTGATCTAGAGGTTTGAAGCCAGGGCCTTACACATGCTAGGCACATGCTCCAGCCTCTCCTTTGTATATCAACACAAGAAATGCCCATTGATGACCTGGTTCCGGGTGTTCACTGGGCAAGGTGAGCGGTGCCATTTAGTGGGTTTATCTGTTTCTATTCCTTGATGATGTTTGCAGGCAGTAGTTAGTTACCCGAAGGTCTTTATTTGAAGGAACCTCAAGCAGGCAGGATCCTGATCATAGGAGATAAGGAAAATATTCCTCTGGTAATCCTGCCTGGGTTTTCTGAAATTATATCCTCATATGAGAATGGTAAAATATTTTGGGACATCCTGACTCCCATAAAGGAAAGCCTACAAAACCTGGTCTCACGTTGCCCCCTTACCAAGATTACACCTTTCTTTTCTTTCGGTTGTTCCCTATGCTCAGCAGCACAAATACTTACAGGAAAAGGAGGCTGAGACCAGAGGATGAGAAAGTGGAGGCATTTCTATGATGCTTAGAGCTATAGAGGTGAAAAGTGCTGTTTCTCACCATTATGGAATCTAAAGGGAATGACACTCATGTTGTGAAACTTGTCTGTTCATTTATTTTTCCAGAGCACTGTACAGGATATAAGTTATTGAAGGAATATCTAGGTTACTTTTGGATTTTAGGGAGTATTTATGGATTTAATCAACCATGATTTCACCACTGACAGTTAGTTAAAAATTTGAGGCTTTCTTCCTTAATTCTACCTAGTTCTTTGCTAATCCACGTTATTGTCTCTACAAGGCTCACAGTTATTTCTGGAAAAACGCTTGCCTAGCACTCATGTCTTTTCCTGTGTGTGGGAAGAAATTTCAGGTCTCACGTGGAGGGAGACCCAGATCCACAGGTGTAGGTTTAGGAGCATCTCAGACCAGCATAACTGTCCTTATGGGTCTTGTGTTTGAGAAGATTGATTTGTTCCAGGACCCCACAGAGTCTCATTATCTGAAGTGTATTCTGGGAACATTAGTTCTGCCAGGTGTTCTGTGAAGCAAGGTCTCTGGGTCAGGTAAGATTCAGGTGTGTCGCTCACTATGCTCATTCCTATAAATTCATCATGAGCAGCCTAGGAGTCCTGCCTTCCTGACGCAACATCATGTAACAACCACAGACTCCATTCTGGGGCTTCATTTCCGTCAGCTTGAGCCTCAAGCAGTTATACAAGGTTATGCTTAGGGTTATGCTTAGGGTTAGGGTTAGGGTTAGGGTTAGGGTTAGGGTGATCAACTCTTTCTGGAAAGGCCAGAAAGCAAAATATTTTATGCTTTGTGAGCCACACAGGTATTGTTTCAGCCACTTCAATCTTCACTGTTGAGAAAGCAGCCATGAGAGGTATGTTGCATAAGTGAATAGGTGTGGCTGTTTTCAGTACAAGTGTATTTACAGAACCAAGTGGCAGGCTGGATTTGACCCATAGCCACATGTTGCTGACCTGTGATTTAGGGGAAGAAAGAATATGGTCTCAGGAGTCATGGTCTCTGTGTTTGACTCCTGTCTTTGCCTTTTTTTTTTTTTTTTTTTTTTTTTTTTTTTTTTTTTTGCTCTGTGATTGTGGGTAATTTGCATAACTCCTCTGAGCCTCAATTTCATGATCTAAAAATTGAGAGTGAATGTAATACATATTTCACGAGGTGGCTGTTGTAAGTGACTTATACAGGTAGTCACTTAATAAAGTGTTTCACATACAAGAAACCTTTGATAGATGTTACAAAGTGGAATTTTGTTGTAGTATTCGTGCTGTGTTTCTGAGATCTTACTGTGGTTTGCATATAGTCCCCCAGTGGTTCCTGGACTGACAGCTTGGTCCTCAGAGTGGCCATTTTGTGAGGTAGTGAAACTTTTAAGAGGCAGGTCTAGCAGACGGTGACTAGGTAAATAAAGGCATTGCCCTAAAAAGGATTAATGTAGCTTTCCAGAGACCTTATAAATGCAGACCATCATAAAGTTGTAAATTTGTCCCTAAATCTCATTGTTTCTTGTCTGACCAATGGTTTCCTCTCTTTGCTTCTGCTTCAGTGTCGTCCTCCATATTGTGATATAGGCAGAGGCCCTCACAAAAGCTAAGGAGATGCTGGAGCCACGCTGTTGCATTTTTAGTGTTGTGGAATCAAAACTTTTTCTCTTTTCAGAGTACTCAGCCTCAGGGGTTTTATTACGGTAATAGAAACACAGACACAGATTATTAGCGACCTTATGACAAATCTAATGAGGAAGTTGGAGATTACAAAAGTTAAGTCACTTGTTTCTATTTTCAAGCCAGGGAGATCTAAAGCTAATTGATTTATTAGAAGTGCTCACGGTGTCCTTGAGAATATAACATATATTGTTCACAAGGAATGATGAAAAGTGGAGAGGGGAACCTGTGTTCATTGTGTACTTTGATGTTTTTCTCTTCTGTGTCTCAAACACATATTGAATACTTCAAGACATGTGGCTGCCTTCAGAGCCCAGTACTGGAACAGGGTTGAAGCCTCAGTGTAGTAAACCTCTCCTTTATAATTTAGTGCTGAGCTTGGTTGGCAATGCTGAGAGTGACCATGTATGCCAGACTGTGTTCTTGCCAAGACCTTGCTGCCTGGCTTTTGCTCCAAAGCACAGAATGTTGATATTTTTACTAAAATTATTCTATGCCTAGGTTAGGTCCTTGGCTCTATTTAGAGTTGTCTAGATAATCAACCATCTATGAAATCTTTCATCTATGGGGTGACTTTAAGCATAAAATACACAAAGTGGAGGAAGATGTTTAAGAACTTTAGAGTCAAACTCTTATTCTACCTCTGTTATTCTCAAACTTTGTAAATAACTTCAGTTATTTGATCCTTATTTTTCTTGTCTATAAAGTGGAAAAATAATATTGCTGGTAATAGTGAGAATTAGGTAAGAAAATATAATATTTATTAAGTGCTTACCCCGGTGACTGGCACAGATTAAACGTTGAAAACTCGTAGCTTAAAAAGTAGTCTTGGAACAAAAGTGCAAAAGTCATCACAAGTGTTAAGGTCCTAAAATTAATAGCTTTTCATGGTTAGGATTGACCTGAAAGGCACGTGGTTTTGTCCTGTTTTTAGCACAGAGATATTTCACAATTCCAGAACAAGTGATTTTATCAAGCCCAACATAACAAGGAGATGACTTAGTCAGCTTCAATGGCATTTCCCCACTGTCTTATCACCTTGACATCCAGCTCCACTATACTGCGCTCTCCTTAAAATTTGAGATCCCGATTTGTCATCACTGAACAACTTCAGCACCTTGGACATAGCTTGAACTATATGGTAGGCTCCATGAATATTTCATGAATGCATCAAAGAATGTTATTAAGAAAACTTTTTGGCCAAAGTGAAATCTTTCTACTTTAAATTATTTCCTCCCTTCTGTTTCTTGCCCAAATGGTTAATAAATTTACTATCAAAAATTGGAAAGCAGTAACTTAGAAATCCCTTAGGCATCTTTTCTCTATGCTGCTAATCCATCCCCAATTCCTTTATCTTGTTCTTTTCTTTGTTTTCTTTGTAAGCCCATTTCTTACTAGGTGTAGGGGATACATGATCCCACTCAGCTAGAGATCTTCTGGGATGAGTGTGGGTAATAATCCTGGAGCTACTGCCTGTAATATATAATGCAGAAAATCTAATTATAGAGAATTAGTAACCAACCCAAGATTCTTTAGAAAGTGACTTGGTATTGTCTTATGATCTCAAACAAGTGAATCTGAATAAAAATTAAATTGAAATAATTTGAATGATAATTTGTATAATTATCTATAAGTTCCCCAGGATTTTCTCACTGCCATATAAGAGTTGCATATGTCAGAATATATTTGTCATGGTTTGGATGTGGAATGTCCCCTGAAAGCCTTATGTGTTTGGTTATTGTAGACTGCATGAATTTCATTTGCTGTTAGGAGGTGGAGCCTAGTGAGAAGGGGCGAATCACTGAAGTTTGACCCAGAAAGGGTGGACCTTTGGGGCTGGACCTGGAAGGATACAAGATATCCCTGCCCTTTCTCACCTACTTGGCTTCCTGTCCATCAGGCCACAAACAGCTTTCCTCTGGCTCGGCCTCTGCTGGGTGCTTCTATCATTGCCTACTAACCAGCAATGGACTGAAACCCTCTTAAAGTCTGAGGTAAAATAAATCTTTCCTCCCTTAAGTTGTGGCTATTGAGCATTTTGTCCCAGCAAAGAAAAAGTAATAAATAAGTATTTTGCAGATACTGAGTACCTGGCTTGGAACCATATAGGGATTCCACCATGCCTTTCACATGACTCATTAAGTCTCCATAGTAGGAAATGAAATGAATTGGCCCTACAAACCATGAATGATAACCCATTGTTCAGTCTTATTTCTTTTTATTTCCACACATGACAACTGTTTAAGAACAGAAAGAACTTTGTTATTATGAAAATCTCTTGCAAACACATTGAAAAACCTCACAAAATTACAAGAAATAGACATCACCTTTGATAGTCATGACTAACTTCTCAGATCTTTCAGTTGGTCTGTGTCTACATTTATGCATCTTTCTCTTTCTCTATTCAGAAATATAAAATCACTGTATTCTGTCTCATGACAATCACTTAGTATTCTTTTCATTGTCCCTTAACAGTCTTTCCATTGTCAATAAATGTAGGATTTTATCACCGATTTAAGTGGTTGGTAATATTCTATGGTATGTGTACTGACACTTTTATCATTATTTCAAAATAATCTTATCCTTGCTTCTCATTCCAGCTGTTGCTGGGATGGTCATTTACATGGAAACTGTGACCAGCTTTGTACAGGGACAATTGAATGAGATAATGATCCTCTTCTCAGCAAATGATGCTGGAACAACTGGATATTCACATGCAAAATTGAACCTTAATCCTTGCCTCATGTCATACATAAAAATTAAGCTGAAACAGATTATAGAGCCAAATATCAAATTGGACATTGTACAATTTTTAGAAAACAATGACAGAAACAAAATATTTGAATTTGGGTGAGGCAAAGATATGTTAGAATGAATGCAAAAATGATGAACTGTGGAACAAAGAATTGAAACACTGATCATTTCCAAAATTAAAAAAACTTACACACTTTAAAAGATCCTATCAAAAATGAAATGTTCAGCTGCAAATGGGGAAAAATATTTACAAAACAAACAAGTATCAGCTAGAATCTTGTATCCTGAGTGTATATAAAGAGCTCTTACAATTCAATAGACAAGATAACTCACTAAAAACATTGGTTAAAGATTTGAGTAGCCATTTCAATAAAAACATATATATGAATGGCAAATAAGTACATGAAATTATACTTAACATTCCTTGTCACTAGAAAAATGAGAATGGAAACAGTAAGATCCTATCCCATATCAACTAGAATGGCTAAAATGAAAAAAAATTGATAATGCTAAGAGTTGACAAGGATGGGTATACAAGATGATATAGATACTTTGGCACTTCTTAGAAAAATGGACAACACTCTCCATATGACCAAGGAATCTCATTCCTGGGTATTTTCTCAGAAGAAAGAAAAGAAAATGCATTCACACTAAGACTTGTATTTGAACCTTCACAGTAGCTTTATTCATAATAGCACCGACCTGTAAACATCCTCAATATTCAGGACTAAACAAATCGTGGTGTGATTGAGTGATAGAATATTATTAACAATAAAATGCTAAATAATGAATGCACTACAAATGTGGGTGAACTTCAAAGACTTCAAAGGCACTATTATAAGTGAAATAAGTCAACCATAACAATCTTCTTAGTGCATTATCCCACTCATGTGAAATTCTAGAAGAGAGAAAATTACATAGATTGAAACTTGATCAGTGGTTGCCAGCACCAAGGGTAGGAATAGAGATTGACTACAAAAAAAAGCATAGGGCATCTTTCTGAGGTGATGACAATTTTCTATAATGTGATTGTGGGAGTAGTTATGTAATCATACAGTTTGTAAAACTCATCTGAAAGTAGGTAAATTTTATTGTATGCCATTTCAACCTCAATAGGGGGATGAAAAGTCTACTGGGGAACTAAGATTGAGCAGTGGGTGTTTTCCTTTGACACGCTCAACATGGCGAGCATTGGCTTGTCCTCACTCTGTCTCCACTGTAGATTTAGGTCTATTTTTTTTTTTAAATCAGACTCAGGCACCAATATTCAAGGTGAAGTGTTCAGATACGTGGGTAACGAATTCTGAGATTGTAAGCTTTCTTGAACTGGGACCTTCTTTTCCCCTTTCAATTCCCTTTTCAATTTACCCTTTGCACAGCTTGATACACATCAGTGGTACTAAATAAATAAGCCATAATTAATACATATTTGGCTGTTGTACTGTTTATTTTTCTCTTCTGAAGCTCAGATTAGAATATGTACCCCACAGCTTGAATATTTAAACACTAAACCGAAGGGACTTTCCTGCCTCTTTCTCTCCCTTTACTTATAGTAAACCAATTATCTTAACTAGAGGAATGGCATTGTCCCAGACCCCTTCAATTTGGCACTTTAATAATTAGAGGACTAAAAGAATATGCTTGTAGAAGTAGTGTTATATGAACATACCACAGATTTTATGCTTAAGAGAAACGAGAGGTCCCTAGGGATACTTTGCCTCAAGAAAAGTCTTTCCAGTCTGCGGATATGTGTTGTCCATGTGCACAGTCCCCAAGAGCCAGGAAAAACACTTGTCAGTATTCTTTCTGGAGTTGCTAATTGGCATCACTAAACATGGGAAGTGAGGAAATGCATGTAGTATAGAAATCGTCCTGCATTAGTATCTAGGGAAGCTTCATAAAGCAACTCTCATGCCTTTTAATGAATAGAAAGAAATTGTGTATCTGAGAGGGTTTCCCAGAACACACACCTATACAATTCTTACTATAGGCCAAGATTTCTCTACCCATCGTGCTCTTTAAACTCCACAATAATCGAACAATTTAGGAAGTAACATTATCATCATTTTACAGATGGAATGACTGAGGAGTGTGGAGATTAAATAACTTGCCCCAATTTTCACCATGAGTAAGTGAAAAATTAAAGACAGCTCTGCTTGGTTCCATGCCTAGGTTCTTGGTTATTGGTCTCTGATTTGCCGGTGAACTGGTCCTGCAGGAATCTGCCACCAGTGTTGGGGCTGGGGGATAATTTTCTTTGCAGCAGCCAAAAATCAGAATGGCAGTCAGATAATTAACTTGTCTCCCCTGAAGGAGCTTTGTTCGTGGGACACTCTTCAAATGGGGCATAAAAAGGCACTTGGCAAATTGCAAAAGGAAATAATGCTTCAAAATGAAAAATTGGTGCACATTTATCAACTGTGGGTAATCCAGGAACAGGCGCCATGCATTTACTGAAATCAGTTACAAAGCGTTACACTGGTGAGGAACACATTTGCATTACTTAATTCTAATCTTCTACCCAAGCAGATATCATTTCCCAATCATTGCAGTACCCAGCCCCGCCACCCTATGAGCTTTTTCTTTACCCAATTTTAAAAATTTATCTTCAGTTACTGTTTTAATAAAGATGAAGTATACTAAAGGATCATAGTAGGCACTTGCAACAACAAGCTTTTTAAAATAATTTTTTCCAGAATTTTTTGAATGTAGGAGCCACTTTTCACAGTGAGAGAGGGATTACCCAAAAGGAGCTTGCATCTCTCCCAAATGAAGTCTTATGGTAGTGGAGATGGAGCGTAGGGTAGTATTCAGCTTCATGGGTATGAAACAGTGGTGCCTAACCTAGTTGACAGAAGTAAGCTTGACAGGTGTATAGTGACCATTGGTTACTCAGTTTGTCTGTCAGAGGAACACATGGAATAATTTCTTCTCCTAGTCCTCTGCCCTCTGTAAACAGGCCTTCCCACCTGATGTGTTGAAGGTGAGGGATGTAGATCCAACCTATGGGACTTCATAAGGAGAAGTTAGCACAGAGGAGGGAATTGCTGGACATGGTTGGGTGAAGAAGGCGTATGTCTCTGCTTTGCCTCATTAATAGAGCTGGAGTCAAGAGAGTATCTGTGCACATTTCAATTAAAGAAAGTAAAAATTGGCTTGAATCATGAAAACTGAAATTAAACTCCTTGCTTAGTTGAATCAAGTACCCAAATCTAAAAAAAACAATAAAAAGAAAAAGAAAAAGAACAAAAAGACTCTTAGGGGCTTGGAAGAATTTAACTTTATGTTTTTCACTGCACCATCGAATTCTGCAATGGCTGATTGAGTGTCCACTACACGGCCCACTCTATACTTTTTATTCGTATCTGGATTTTAAGAGGTTGATTTGAGGTTCTCCACTTGACTGTAGTAACTTCATCTTCAAAACTTTTAATGGTAGTGTTCTTGGATGCTATGAACTTCCTTACTAGCTCTTGGTGTTATATTGAGTGTAAACATTTTTTTTTCCTAAGCTGCAATGATCAAAAAAGACAATAACAAATTTTCTGCCTGTATCCCAAATACATCTTGAAGATGCATATAAATTTACATATAAATGAGATAAATAGATTATTAATATATCATGTTTCAATGTGATCCTTTTCTCATGAGTTTTGCTGAGAACATTACCCCCATGCAGAATCTGAGTAATGGGCCAAGGACAATGAAAGTCAGAGACATCAGAGAAACCCAAGTGAACCAACTGGCGCAACAAACAAACAAAAATTGGTCAAGCAAAGGGCAACAGAAGGACAGCCAGAAAAATCACATTAGTGGGCTTCCAGGCAAGACTGACTTCCAGAGGGACAAGAGTTCCCATGTGCAGGACCATGCCCGACAGGCATATCAGAATACGGGCAGTCTTCAAGACAGTGTGAACATCTGTGATGAGTATTCAGATTTCCAAGACTCATGAGAATGAAACGAGGAGTCAGATGTTTTTCATTGGTTATATGTTTTGCTGTACTCTTATGATATTTTAATTTAGGGACTCAGAATTTCAGTGGGGACCACTTGAGCTTCTGGTTGTAGCCGGATTTTCACTCACCTATTCATCCACCCACCCACGTGTCTATCCTTTTGGTTAATTTAGCTGTTTTCTGTCTCTTTTCTATGAATCATTAAAATGTCTTGGGTTCCTAGACATGTAATACTTTATGGGCTCATCAATTAATTGACCTTTGGTCATACCCTCAGTGTCTTCCTCTACCACACCTCCATACTACCACAGACATGCTCATGTCCTGTGGCTAATTTATATTATGATTGAGAGGGAGTGGGAATAACTTGGCAAATCTTTTGTTCCAGTCATGGAGAAGTTTGTAAAGACTTTCAGCAGCTAAAGCACCAGGCTGTGCAGTGTGAGCACGTGATTTCCTGGGCATGGATCCTTGCTGTGTAGTGCCCCTAGGTAGAATCTGACTCCTAAGTCCATGCCGTGATGGGGAACCATCAGCCCGGCAGGGTCCTTTCTAACTTAAAGGTATCATGACTCTCTAAAACATAAGAATTTTTATTTCACAAATTAAGCAATTTCCTGAGATTGAGGGAACAGAGAAACAGTGGATTGTTTAGCATATTAACTCTGTCAGCAAGCTCAATTTTAGACATTGGATGTATTTCATACACTTGACGCTATTGTAGAACCTGCTTTTGTATTTATAGATCTCATAATGATTTGTGTTTCCACTGACATTTACCTCATATAGTCAAGTTGGCAGATGTTCCAGGGAAATTTTTGAGTTTCTTTCTTCACCATTGAGAAAAGCAAGGGCATTTCTCCATTGTATAAATGTTCCAATGATCTCTTGACTCAGCCTGAAGCAGGCAATGTTATCAGAAGAGAGAAATGGGTTACTGTGGCAGTTCAAGACTGAGCAAAAATGGCTAATTATTAAGGCATCTTAAGACTATTTTAAAGCAAAATTAAGCAGGAAGTTGCATTTGTTTTGATAGCACTAACTTCATATGTTAACCTGGTGTTATTATTTTGTAGTTTGTGACTAGTCTTTGTTGTATCCCTTGGGACTTTGACTTGACTTCCATAAGTTAATCTCTCTCTCTCTGTCTTGCTTTCTCTCTCTCTCTCTCTCTTTCTTTCTTTTACTGGTGATTGAAACAAGGATCTTTGCACTGAGATACATTTTCAATTCCTATTTATTTATTTATTTTGAGATTGAGCCTCACTAAGTTGTTAAGTTGCATAGCTGGCCTCTAACTTAACATCTTCCTGCCTCAGCCTTCAAGAGTGTTGGGATTACAGCATGTGTCATCACTCCTAAAATTTAGTTTATTTATTCATAAATAGTGGGGTGATGCTCCCTGTCTGACAAAAGGTTAGAGCTGACCAAATCATTGCCTAAATGATTTGGTGTAGAGCATCGAACCACACTCCTGATACCCCATGTGTGTTCACTTGTGATGATGATGCCAGTGATGACAGGACAAAATACCATTATTCCAGGTAGATTTAAAAATATCTTCGGTAAGTAGCTGGTTGGCTGAATGTTGACTTTGCTTTGAATCCCAGGTGTATCCCTAAGCAATGCGACACTGTGTGCATCATTTGATCTCTATGAACCTCATTTCCCCTTACCTGAACAAGGACTAAGGGGGTTGATATAGAAAAGTCTTAGCTGACTGTCTGTCACAAAATAGATGTCCGGGAAATGTTGGCAGAATTTTTATTTCTGTGATGAACGAAAGGTAACAAGTAAGCAGGCTTTGTCTTCTATTCACTTAGACTTAGAACCAACTCTCCAGAGGCTTGAGAGGAACTAGTCCCTGCTGGTGATGGAATATGACACTGTTCTGTGTGGGGTGGGCTCAGCCTGGGACAGACATGTTCTTCTGGAAGGGGATGTGCTTTGAAGACAGGCCTCAGGCAGGATGGCCTCCCTTTTGGAATCAAAGTAACATTCTATGTCTAATAAAACATTCAACGATATGGAATTGAAAAGCAATCGCTCTCATCGTGTTACCTTTCCCAACACTTTTCAAAGCACACTACAATATTTTGTAAAGAATAAGAAGAGACAAGCTGGATGGAACAATACATGTGTAAGGGGCTGGAAGCATTAATTACCTCTATTTGATAATTACATATTGTGTATTTTTTAGAATTGATCATGCTGTAAAATATAGAATCACCTAAATTATATGCATTTATGTAAATAAAATTCATATCATTTGTTATAAATTTTCTTATTTTTAATGAGATCATACTATATATGTTTCTGCAGTCCTGTGTCATGGAACAGTATATCCCATCTTCTCCACAAAGGAAGAAGCTGGAATAAGAGGGTTGAACGACACCATTTCCCGACGTTTGTGCTTTGCTTCTGGGTCTTAGGTTTGGAAGGGCGACAGGCAGCAGAACCAAATGCCCCTTCTTTTTCTTTCCCATTTTATTGATATGTATACGTGCAAAATTTAAGGTTTACAATGGAGTTGAGCATTTTGTGCACATACGTATCCTGCCAAGGACACAAGGGCTTTCCCACTCTCTTTCTGTCCCTCCCCCAACCCTCCCCTCCCTCCCTTCTCCCCTGCCCTACCCCCCTATTTCACTTTGTTTTTCACTTTAAGTTTCGTAATAGTTGTGATCTGGGATTCTCATATCAGAGAGACCATTCGGTGTTTCACCTTCTGCTTCTTCCTTACTTTGCCCCTTCTTTTAGCAGAGTGAGGAGGAGGAGGAACCAGGTCTGGGGCATGTACATTAACTGCCAGGTGAAGGACCTGCTGAGCAAATTGCACTCACAGCGGTGTGTCCAAAGCAAAGTTGGCGACCGCTTCTAAGTAGAGCATTTAGTGACCTCTAACGATGGTAGCTTTTACACTAACGTTTTCGTGTTATTCTGCTGCACGTATCTTCACAGTGTATAGTGATAAAAAGTTTACATCTTGGAGTTGGTCCCCACCGTTGCTACTTACTAGCTGTGGGACTTTCCGGAAGTTACTTCATGTCTCCATTTGTGAAGTGGGCAAAGGGGTAATTGAGACAGAGGGTGAGGAGGCTGATTTGAGATGATGCGTGTGAAGTGGCCAGTGCAGCCTTGGGCTGATGGCAGGCGCTCAGCCAGGGGCAGGCATTCTCTTAGAGGAAGCATTAAGGCGTCCAGTGCCCTGAAGAGGCTGGGGAGTGATTCACAATGACACTGGGCACCCAGCTGATCAGTTCCATCACAGGAATGTCTACTGTACAGTGCTGTGGCCAGCACCAGAGTAGACGGGAAGGTCATGAAGGCCATTCCTGCTCTGGAGTAGTTTACAGAGCCACGGGGAAGAGAGCTGAACAGAGAAGCCTAATAAAAATAGGCCACCAACAGGGAAGCTGTCAGATGGGGTGTGCCTGCCCCTCATGCAAGAGAGGCGGCCATAGCTATTTTTCTCCATGGAAACGGTTCACTCTTGCTCCACCACTTCTTTCTCTGTAGCCTCTCTGCACCAACCAACTTTGTTTTGTTTCCTTTACTGGAGAAGTAGTCATCCATTCAATTTGTCCAGTAGATATATTTTGTGGTATTCTTTGTTGTGTTCTATTTTTTTTAATTGATTGTCAATCCTTAAAAAAATTAGCTCAGCATGGGAAACTCAGCAATTTAGGGTCTCAAAATAAAAACTGAAAAAATGCATTGAGGATGTAGGTCAGTGCAAAAGCCTTAGGTTCAACTCCCAGTCCTGCTAAAAAGGGGGGTGGGTTGTGAAATGGAGGGGCATAGTTTACATAAAAATCCTAAGTCTGGTGTCTGGGAAGGTGCTCACATTTGCTCTTGCCCTCTTTATCTGGGATCTGCTCTGTCTTTCTTGTTCCCAGCTGGCTCACCACCATAATGCATGTCACGTGCCAGTGCCCTGCACCTGCTTCTTCTAGCATGAAGTAACTGTTCACTTGTACCCTTTCTGGGGCCACCTGCCTTCCTTACAACTCTTCCCATCCCTCCCCATCCTAGGTCAAGCTACTGTCTTCCTGGAAGCCTCACTTGAATGACATGATTGCACTTCATTTCCCACCTGTGCTCTGTCATCCCCTGGAGAGCTTCAGGACTGGAGAAAGTCTTCTACCCTGGGATGGGGGGATTTATTACCCAAAATACTTAGAGTATCTATCAAGAGATTACCTTAAAAATCAGACTCACTTAATTTTGAGTCACTTACTGACCGTGCTGGTGGGAACACTGCTCCTGGGCTCTGCCTTGTCCCTCTAGGGCTCATAGATGACATAAACTCAGGAAGCTCATGTGTGTTTGTCAAAGCATTTGATTCATAATAGTCCTCACTCCTACCAGATGGCAAGATTTAGATCACCACTGTACCTACTGAGCCTGGCACTGGACTGGCCCACTGGAAAACACTCAATGAGATTTATTGGATAAATGAAAAATTAAGTAGTTAGGTTAGATCTATCACTTGAGAAATTACCCTGCGTAATTGGCCAAGTTGATTTGGAAACAGAACATTTGAATATTTATATTCTGCCTGAGAAGATAGGAGGTATGAAGGCAAATTCCTACTTTCTCTTCAGGAAATTAGAAATTAGGAGGAAAATTTACACCCCTGGATCAATATATGGCAAAATTTCAGCAGCGTAACCTTAAAACTCAAGCAATTAACTTTGTTTGAAAAGGTCAGCAGTAGTTGTGCTCTTCTCCTCTGACAAGTTGAGCTGTCCAACAGAACTCTTTTAAAATTAGAAATATTTTTGGCAAAGTTAATCAGAGCCTTGTTTATGCTGTCTTCATAGAGCTGGTGTATCTTATGATTCCAAGGTGCTCAGGGGAGCAGATAGGTTTCCTTTTGCCATCCAAGTATCGCTGGGGGAATTTTGCCGTCCTTCTTGGAGAAGCTGGCAGTAAGAGTAACCACTATTTTTCAAGTATCTGTTTTGCAAACAGGCTCAGAGAGGTTTAGTCGCTTGCCTAAGGTTGCAGAGTAGAAGATGGAAGTTCTCAGTGATCAGAACTAGATTGACCAATCCACCCATTTCAAATCTGGGCAGAGGGAAATGGAACTTGGGCTCCGTAGGGAAAGCTGGCCCGTCATCGTGTTGGG
Source organism: Ctenodactylus gundi (assembly GCA_004027205.1). NCBI lineage: Eukaryota > Metazoa > Chordata > Mammalia > Rodentia > Ctenodactylidae > Ctenodactylus > Ctenodactylus gundi. The sequence continues at coordinate 230,082 of PVKB01002486.1, read as the reverse complement.
ACCACACCAGTGCCTCATTCCTTGTGTCACACCCTTACTTCCTGTTGGGTGGAAAGTCCTATGTTCAATTTTCAGAGGCTTTGAGTGACAACAGGATTCCATGGATTGTGTGTATTGAGGAGCCTGGAGAAAATTTCAGATTAAAACAAAGAAAACAATCTTATTGAAATAACTAGCACTTATTTCAGCTTCCCCCAGTACTGGTCAACTTACCTTAGTACCTGTTTCTTTATTTTCCTGCACCTTTATAGTTTTGGGATAAAGCAGTCCCAGTATAGTTAGTTTGGGCCAAAGATATTATCTGAAAGGAGTCTGCAAGAGCAGAGGTGGGTAGAATTAAACAGTCTTTCCTGAGTGTCTTCATCTGTTGTCCTGGTAAAACAATACAAAGCATAAACTGGGCAGGGAGATACAGACAACAAGAATTTATTACTTACAATTATGGAGCTGAAAGGTCAAAATCAAGGCACACGGAAGTTCAGTGTCTGGTAAGGATTTGTGTTCTGGTTCATAGATGCTTCCTTCCTCTGTGTTCTTGTGTACTAAGAAGAAGCAAGGGATATTTGTTGGGCCTCATTATAAGGCCACTGAAGCATTTGTGAGGGTCCTACCTCCACTGTGCTATTTATTTCCCAAAGGCTGTACCTCCTGTACTATCCTCTTGAGAGTTAGAATTTTGACATACAAGTTTTGGGTAAACATAAAACATGTAGAGTGAGCATATTTTTTAATACATAGTTAAATTCTGTCTCCAAAAAATAGGTGAGTGATACAGACAGTCATGGAGGTGGAGAAAAACACAGACTTTGGAACCAACAAGGGACCAAGCTTAAACCTTAGCTTAACCTCTAGCAAGTTATTCAACCCCCCTGAGTCTCAGTTTCCTCTTCCACAGAAGGAACACTGTTATTAATATCTCCCTAGGAGGTTGTTTTGAAAACAAAAGATATCTTATTTATTCATTTGTTTATTTATTTATTTATTTTTTTTGAGACAGAGTCTTGCTCTATAGTCCAGGTTGGTCCTAAATGAACTATGTAGCCCAATCTGGCCTCAAACTCATGACAATCCTCCTGCCTCAGCCTCCTGAGTGCTGGTATTATAGATGTGTGATACCATGCCCAACTTTGAAGACAAATATGTTGTGTAGAAACTTCTAAAATTCTGTCTTGTTTATAATGTTTTCTCTATCTACAAAAGTTACTGCCCTCATTCAGCTTATACAAATGGACCTCTCGCCCGAATAGACAAAGCAAGGTACACTATTACAGAGAAAATAGTGCAGGCTCTATAAACCAAGTTGTTTTTCACCCAGTGTAAGGCGTGGGTGTGATGGGTGGCAGAAAACTGAGGGTGGATCAACAACACGTTGGAGGTGATGCGAAGAAGGATGTGGCCATGAGGAATCTGAAGATGTGGCTTTCAAGCACTGCTGCATTCTATCATCCCCTTTGTTAACCTCTAATTACATAACGGGCATCTCCACCTGTGTATCATATTTAGAATGCCTAATACTCAATTCTTGATTTCTTGCCATGCAAGTTACTTCTATCTAAACTGCTTCTACACGCAATCTCTGAGCCACCCTTGAAGCCTGTCTTCTCTTACGTTCCACAAACCCTGCCAACGATCTCTTCATGATCAGGTCATTTCCCATCACCTCCACTGTTAACACTCTGTCCTGAGACACCATCATTTTCTGTCTTGATTCTCTTTCAGTGCAGTCCTGACCTATTACTCATCCCCTACCCGTTTCTTTATTATTTGGTCTCAGCCCATCAGCCCGAGTGACATTCCTTCAGCATAAGCTAGTTGCGGTCAGCTCTTAGCCTTTCTGAGGTCTCACCATATTCTTCCGAGTCAGAGCCAGTTCCCTCAACCTGGGGTCCTGGCTGTCCCACTTACTACCTACTCACCTTCCACTTGTGCCTGCCCCACCCCCATTGCCTTCCTTACTGCCCTTTTAGCTGCTGATCAGCCCTTATTCTTCAACTGCAGGTCTTTGCTTCCTTCATCCTGCTCTGCAACACGTGTGTCTTCGTGGATAGACAAGCGGGCTTATTTCCTCATTTTATTTAGGTCACTCCTCAAATGCCAAAGGTAGCGCTGGCCTCTCTGCACCAAATGGCCCCTCTGTACCATCTCTCTCTTCTTCCCTGTGGCATTGATGACTGGATGCCATAGAATACCTTCTTCAACTACAGAATAAACTCCAAGGAGTATGGACTTCACCTGTTCTAGTCCTCTTTGTGCCTGTATTCCATAGACTAGTGCTTGGCATTGGTAGGCACGGGATAAACCTGCGAATGAGTTGCGCCACACTGATCACTCCGTTGGACCATTTTCTTACTCATTTGTTGCTGGGACAGAATACCTGACATCAACAACTTAGGGGAGGAAAGATGATAGAAGCATAAGGTAGAGGCTGGAGAGCTGCTCACCCTATTGTAGACACAAGTAAAGCAGGAGCCAAGTGAGTCTGGAGACTCAGAAAAGGCTAGAGCTTTCCCAAGAAGTTGTAACAATTTTTCTTCTTCTTCCTTTTCTTGCTTAGTTCAAGCTGCCAACTGGGTCCCCCACACCCAGTTTGGGTACCCCTCCCTTAATTCTGGCCCATGAGTCTACAACACCTTACCTGAAGATTCTGCCCTCCCTTGTCTCAATCCCAACAAGCCTACATAATCCCTCCAGATCAAGCCCCAAACATCCGCCCTTCAAGTCAGGCCCTACCTCCAAGTAGCACACAAGTCCAACTTTTTCAGTACATCCAAATACATAGGGATTTTCAGGGAAACTCCAGATCCAAACTACAGCAACCATAGATTGGCCACATTCTATCCAGGTCTTTTGGATGGTCACCCATAGATCAGTGCTGTGAACTCCACCAGAATTAGCTAGCCTTCAGCCATAACTGCAGGAAGTGTGACAGGGTAGAAACTCACCTGTGCTATGCCCAGGCCCTACAGGAGGATCCTGACCTCTAAGGGCGGAGCATAGGAGCTACATGGTACCGATTTGTGGGCTTTAGGTCATTGGAGGACCTCAAAATGGTTTCTACTCCCAACTCTGTCCTTTCTGCCAGGATGAGAGTCCCAGTCTGCTCTGACTTCCTTTCTCCACAGTTCTCAGAAGGCACCCATCCCTCCCCACCCTATTCCAGCCACAAACATGCTCTCTCACCTCAGCTATAGGAAGGGCAGTACCCTTTCACTGGGAGGTACTTGCTGTACAGAAGATGGGGATGCGGTAGGGCTCCTGGCCGGTGGGACTCATGGTCTGGTCTAACCTGACATTTCCCAGGCAGCATCTGTTTCCTGGGGAATAGATGAGACGGCTGGAGGTAGTAGTTGGAAGAGATTCACTGTGGTAGTTACTTCTTTTAATGTGCTGCAGTCCCTCAAACCATGATTTAGGCCATTTTTACTTAAACCTAGGTGTCAGCAGTATAGAAGAGCCTGCTGTAACCCAATGGGTAACCCAGGGTTACATAATGAGATGATTGCACATGCATTACCAGGTGATTTTGGCATAAAGTAAGGTTGAATAACTCAATCAGAAAGTTATTCTCTTTTAATGTTTCTGATTATTGGAGAAAATGCCTTGCTTGGTCCGTGAACACTTGCCAACCTCTCCTTTTTAATCAAGAAGACAGCACGCTGCAGGCTCAAACCATTCCATGAGCAAGAGTGAGAATCCAGCAACACTGTCCTTTTTCATTATACTTAATTGTTGCTTTGTATTGATGGCAAGTGATGCTGGTTTTTCATTGGGTGTTGTGACATACAATTTCAATAGAAAGGCATTTATTTACATAAAAATATTAAGTTAATTTAAATAAAGTAAATTAAGAGATAATAGAAGAATAAGATGTGAGTGATTAAAAAAATGAGGAAAATGAAGGAGAAAGAATGGATGCTGGTAACATCTTGCTCCAGCCCATCTAATTGCCATGGGGTGGGGACCACCAGTCCCCTTGGTTGGGCTGTGCCATCCATCTGGCTTCTGGTCCTGTTTTCATCCTGCTTTTGCCTTCCAGTGACTTTGAATCAGGTCCCCCAGCTGCTTTTATGCCAACCATTTAGACCCTGCAGCCAGCACCGTGTCCTTGGGAAATCATGGTGACGCAATTATTCAGGTCTAAGTGGCCCTGCTGTCAGTATTCAGGGACTCATTAAAACATAGTTGGCACAACCATAAATGTGGCATATAATGCTGCCCTTTCCAGACATCGAGATCTGAAGTCAAAACATGTTCCTGGTAATGTCACCATGTGCACAGCCTCATTTTCTTCTTTCCCTCCCTTGCGCTTCTGCACATTCAAAAACCTGTCCGGCCAAAGTTGACCTTGGGAGGTGAAAACTTGATGTGACAAGACTCCATGATGAATTTCACTTTCTGAACACCATGGAAGTGGGCAGTGGTAGCATTTGAGGAAGCCAAGTGGCTCCTTTGAATTTGTGTACAACATTGACTTATGGTACATGCTGTAGCAACTCTACAGGGATTGGGTGCATAAAATGGCGTAAGAGATCCCACTGCGGGTTCTCCTGGCATTCTGTTGAACTGATGGCCACTGGCACTTTCAGCGTTGTTGACAACATAAAGTGCCATTTGGGGTCTGGCTGGTTTAGGAAAATGAGATGTCATGTTGAAGGAGTCATTGTAGGGAGCATCTGTCAAGCCCTTTCATTGGGCCATGTGTTTTACATAAGTTCTTGCATTTAATTTTCATGACAGTTCTACATAATGGTCTAGTATTGTCTTCATTTTGTTGATAAGGAAATTGAGACTTAGCCTGTCTCAATTACTTCCTTCAGAATCTGTAAGCAGTGGAGCTGGTCTCTGGTCCCATGTTGACTGAGCATTAAGGGCACATCTCTAAATTCTATGCATATGCTACCTGTGGGGGAGGTGTATGATTTATGTTTCCTCTCTCTCTCTCTCTCTCTCTCTCTCTCTCTAATTAATTTTAAATTCCTGTAACTTAGCATCTCCTTGCTGCTGAAGGAGTGTATCTGTTGTCACACTAGCCAGAATCAAATGGAGTCAGATGGAAAGAGGATGAATAAAGAGAGTCAATTGAAAGGACTGGTTTTCTAGAATCCAGAGATGACTGAAACCACACAGGGTAGGGCCTCTCCCTGGGAGCTGTTGTAGTGGATAAAAGAATGAAGTCAGCGTCAAAGTGCATCCAGCTGGGAGAATTGAGAAGATAGATTCCTTAGCTTCATCTTCCTTCTACCCTCTGACTTTTGTCTGATGTCACCCATTGACCAATCCGAATGAAGAGTCAGAGGGCAAGGGGTATGGTTGTTGTAGCCTCTAAAATTCACTTGTAAGGCAACAGACAGGATAGAGAATGGTGGAGATTGGATCTGAGCACAGAAGTCTAAACCTCTCCAACCCTTAGTGACTTTGTCATCTATGCAGCATAATGAATTACCACAACACCTAGAGGCTTGAGATAATAATATGATCATCTTGCAGTTTCTTAGGGTCACAAATCCAGGTGTGACTCAGCTTCATGAAATGCTTCATTATCTCATGTAGACTGCCACGGAGGTAGTGGCTGGGTTGCAGGCATCTCCGTGCCCAGCTGGAGAGGGATGTGCTTTCAGATGAACTTAGTTGTTCCTAGCATTCAGGTTCTCACTAGCTATTGATTAGAGCAGACCTTGGCTTCTTATTTATATGGTTTGAATGTGAATATTGTTATGGAAAGTCTATGTGTTGAGGTGTGGTATCCAGGCTGGTGGTGTTAAGAGATGCTGTGGAACTTTAGGAGGTGGGATGTATGCAAGGTTCTTAACTCTTTGGAGGTGCCCTCTGAATTGTGGTATCCTAGCTTGCTCCTGTTTCTCTCTCTCCCTTTCTCTCTTTCTTTCTTTCTCTTTCTGTCTGGCACTCATCTCTTGGCCACATGCTGTTTTTTTAGGCAATTGTATGTATATATCATTTCATTATCCGTATCCACTGTTTGCAAGTGTTTACCAGTATATTTTTAATTCTCTCAACCCTTATACTCCTATGCCCCACAGCTTATTTGACCTCTCCTCTTCTCTTAGGTGTTTCAAAGTCACTTCATATCAACTTGTCAAAATTCAGCTCTGATACTTTCTTGCCTTCCAAAATAAACCTCCTCAGTGTGCTTATTTTCTGGAAATGTTATCATTTGGTTATGTAAAGGAGAAACTGGGGAGAAATCTTGGACGATTTCTTCTCTCTGTAATTCTCAGTGTTCATAAGTCCTGTTATTTTCTCTTCTAAAATGACTCTAAAGTATGTTCATTTTTTCCTAAATATTTTACATTTACAAAATAGTTATAAATCTAAAGTTTACCACAATGACTCTGCTCTCGTTCTCCACAGTACACAAACAGAGCCATCGAGGAAACTGGAAAATACACACTGGTGTAACACTGTTACCTGATCTGTAGGTCATATTCAAATTTTGTCCATTTTCCCCCTAATGTTCTTCTTGTGCTTAGGATTTAATTCAGGTTCCTGACTTTTACTTTGCTGCTTCATTGCCTTGGTCTACTCTGGCATAGTTTCCCAGTCTTTATTTTATAAAATGTTCAGATTTTTCCTAAGTGTCAAGAATATTGGTCAGTTACTGTATAGAATATTTGAACTTGTTTACTTTTTTTCCCACAATTATATCAAGGTCATACATTTTTAGTAAGAGTTCCACAGACATTTTGTTGTGTCCTTGTTTTGGAGTATCATGTCAGAAGTTACATGAAGTCAGCGTGTCTCATTACCAGGGATGTTAACTTTGATCACCTGGTAATCATGGTGTCTACCGAGTCTCTCTACTGTAAAATTACTTTTATTCCCTTTGAAATTATATAACTATTAATTAATAAAAATGTCTTGTGAGGTGGTGTTTTTAGAGTTTTTTTCAAATATCTCATTTCTCATCATACTTAACATACTGATTTTAGCATCTATGATGGGAGTTCTTTCCTGCGGCGGTCACTGCTTTGGTGTTTGCCAAATGATCGTTTTCTATTTTCATCACTCCTTCTTCAATTATTAATCAGAATTCTTTGCAAGAAAAATCTTCCTTTTTCCCCTCATTTATTTGCTTACCCAATTCTTTATTTATATTAGTGTAAATTCATGGATATGTATTTGTGAATTATTATTCATCACTGTCATTATTTATTTTGTTACCGAAGCTGTCCTGAATTTGGCCTTGGGCAGTTTCCCTAAATGGATCTTTTGTCCTTTTAACCCTTCTGCATCATTTTTTGAGTGTGCTATTATTCTTTGTTACTTAAGGACGTGCCAGGCCCCTTGTTCTCAGCCGTAGCTAACTAATTTGTTGTGGATTAAATTGTGTTCCCCAAAACAAAACATTCACCTCAAAATCTCTGATACTCATACATGTGGCCTTATTTGGAAACAAGGTCTTTGTAATGAAGTTAGAATGAGGCCAATACTGGGTTAGAGTGGTCCCTAACCCAGTGACTGTTGCCCTTATATGATGCGGGCAATTTGAACATATATGAAGAGGAGACTGACATGTAAGGATGAAGAGATAGAAGAGATACAGAGGAGAGGAGAAGGTATGACAATGGATGTGGAAGTTGGAGTGATGTGGTCACAGACAAAGAGTGCTGGCAGCCCCCAGAAGCTGGAAGAATTCTCCTGGTAGCCTTCAGAGAGAGCCTGACTCTCTTGACACCTTGACTTCTAGACTCCAGAACTGTGAGCCAAACACTTCTGTTTTTTGAAGACTCCTTGTTTGTCATTCTTTGCTACAGAGGCCCTAGAAAACTACTTCAGAATCAGTTGTTGCTCCGAGGATTTCTGCTTTTTTTTTTTTTTTTTTAAAGTTAGAAGAATGGCCTTCTGATACCAATATCTCAGTGCCAGTTTCTTCTTTGTTCCTTGCAGAGTTGTCATATATACTCATCCTTACATAGTGGAGCTACCCAATTCTTAGTCCTAACACTGTTTTCTTCTTGGTTCTATCCCTCTACAGAATGGCACAGTGAACTTTTCTCCAAGTTTAGCTTTACTACTGGAGCACAAGCCACCATCTTTTCCTAACTGGGCAGCTGCAATAGCTTCCTTACTATTTCTTACCCCCTTTAGCCCCACCCATTCTAAAATTAATGATGACACCAAAATGAACATGTTTAAAAAACTTTATCCTGGATAAGATGCCGTGTGCTTGTTATCACATAACCAGGAAGGCTGAGGTAAGAGTATTTTGAGTTTGAGATCAGGCTGGGCTACATAGAGAATTTGAGGCCAGTATAAGCTATGTAGTGAGACCCTGCCTCAAAAAAAAGGATTTTTATTCTAGAATACTTTTAGATTTATAGAAACATTATAAAGGTAGTACCAAAAGTTACCATATAGATTACACCCTGTTTCTTCCATTATTAATATTTTAGGTGGAATCATAACTTTTTTAAGCAAATAAGAATCTAGTATATTGAGGCCAAAATTAGTAAGTATTCATTTTTTATATTTTTTCCAGATATTCTTTTCCTGTGCCTAGGTCCCCTCAAGAATACATTACACTTAGTAGTCACATCACTTTTGGCTCCTCTTGGCCATGTTAGTTTCTCCGTCATGCCTTGTTTTGATGACCTTGATATCTGTGAGCAGCACTGGTTAGGTATTTTGTAGGATCTGCCTCAACTGGGATTTGTCTAATGTTTTCTCATGAGCAGACAAGGGTTATGAGTTTTTGTGAAGAAGATCAAAGGTAAAATGTCATTCTCATCACGTGTTAGCCAAGACACGTACACTCGACATGATTTATGACTGTGGATGTTGACCTTCTCCACTGGGTTGAAGTAGAGTTCATCAAAGTTCTCCACGGCAGCATTGCTTTTCCTTCTTCTCATCCTGTACTTTTAGAAGGAGGTTACTGTGAATATCTTACCCGTAAAGAATGGGGAGTGATGCTTCAACTCCTTGGGGACAAAAGAGCAACATAAATTTTTGAAATTTTGCACAATACACTTGCCTATTTCCCCCTATTTATTTAATTATCTAATCATTTGTTTTTATCAGTATGGACTCATGAAGATTTCTTTTGTGCTTTGGTTTATGAATGAATACTACTTTTTATTTTGTTGTTTGAATTGTTCTAAGTTGATCTTTAACAGGTGCTTCATTTGGCTCCTGTGTTCCTTGACAGACTCCACCACTGTGTGTGTGTGTGTGTGTGTGTGTGTGTGTGTGCGCGCGCACGCACATGTGCACATGTGCATGTGAGCAGCATTTCCTTACTCTCTGATACCACAAGGTGCTCCAGGATAATCCTGTGTACATTTTGTTCCAGTCCTCTAATTGATGATTTCTCTCCAAACTGTTCTTTTCTTGATAAAAAAAAACCTGGTTTATCCCCAGTTGTTGCCAAACCCTGATGCTGCCCTTCCGTGCCCTGTGGGATCCGACTTTCCTCTACCTTCTTTGGCTCCTGTCTATCCTGGGGAGCTCTGACTCCCAACAATTTTGGCCTCAGTTCACATCGGCTACAGGACTTTAACATATTCATTCTCCTGAGTTACTTTCCCTGGCAATCTCCTTTCATCCACTTTGTTGTATTAATTTCTTTTCATTTTTTCTCAGGTCCTTTGTTAGCCTTGAAAAAATTCTAGGCTGTTTGCTTTGTCTTATCTTCTCTAGTGTAATGCATATCACATCTGTAATTTTATATTTATTTGTGAGAGTTTTTGGCCAGTGTCTATTTGAGCCCACTCAGGATGCTACTACAAAATACCTCTGACTAGGTAAATTATAAACAATAGAAATGTATTGCATGATTTGTAGGCTGGTAATCCTGGCATTATTTGCCTCCACTGTTATACCTCGCTACCCAGAGAGCAGAATCTGTGGTAGAGGTTTGCTTCCATTACATTCCTAGGCTTTTGATCAATGTCTGCAAAAGAGTGGCGATCACTGAGTATTTGGAGAATGGGGGAATTGTGTGATAAGTGAATTACTCTTATGTTTACTGAGTGTCTAATGACAACTGTGCAAAATTCATGGAAGGAAAAAGTTGAATGATATCCTGTTTCTTTAAAGAAATCTGCGTAACCTTCACAACCTGTAATTATAGCTAGTTGGGAGCACGAAGCAAGAGGATCACAAGTTTGAGGACAATCTGGGTAACTTAGGGAAACCTTGCCTCAAATAAAATGAGAAGGTTGAGGAATTTGCTCATTTCTCTCTGCATTTGAGCTCGAGTACAAGACAGAAAGAAAGAAAGAGAGAGAGAGAGAGAGAGAGAGAGAGAGAGAGGAGAGAAAGAGAGAAAAAAAGGAAGAAAGGGAGAAAGACCTTTGTCTAACCTCTGTCATTGAGTATTTCCAAAACTTCTGTGGGGCATAGAAAACCCTTTTATCATGATGACATAGTTATTAATACCATATGGTTTTAGTGTTTTGTTACAGAAAAATTTAGGACTTGATGTATTACAATTCCTATGAGTTACTTATCATCTATTTGTTTATCCATCACCCACCATCCCACATTCCATCCAGCAAAAATTCCATGAAGCTGTTGAAGTGCCCACCATTAGGGACCTGGAAGTGAACAAGACAAACTCTTTGTGCCTTTGTGAGGTTTCCATTGTGGTAGACATGATAGGCAATTCTCATTTTACATTTTCAGTGGTGACTCAGGTTTATATCAGACATTCATTTAGGTAATCTAAGTCCATCTCCAAATAACACTATTCTGCATCATATGTGGTCTGCGTGTATTATATCAGAATTTTCTTGTTTCATTCTATGGTCCCTTTGGTCTTACTTCCCTTATATACATGTTATATTCACAAAATGCATTGTTACTATCACAAATATCTTCCACACATCAGTCAAAAATTTTTTATCCTTTGTTATGTCTTTGTTGTGTTTTTAAATGCAAATTCCTATTCCTGGCCTATATTATTGTCCTTTGTCTTGAAGAACTTGAATTATTTTGAGTAGATTTGTTGAAAATTGGTCCCTTTTTGTTGAATAAAGTCTATTTACTTCTGAAAGATAGTTTCGCTAGACATAGAATTTTGTTTATTTATTTGTTTCTAAAGACAGTTTTGCACTAAGCATTAAACTTGGTGTCTTTCAGATGCTACCGTGTACTTTACCAGTGAGCTAACTTCCAGCCCAGGCACAGAGCTTTAGATCGGCACTTTTTGTCTTCTAACCCATTAAATATTTCATCATTCCTTTTCCCTGCATGGCTACTGAAGAGAACATTACTGTAACTTTTATTTTTGTTTCTGGTCTGGGGATGAGAGAAGACAGAAGGTTAGGAGAGAAAGTGGAAGTGAAAACAGGATGAGATATGCAAGGACAGTAGTTCCCCACAAGGAATGCAATTATTACGTGCTATAACTTCCACTAATAAAAATAATAGTTGTGGGAGAAAAAAACTTATTTCCCTACTTCAAATCCTTGTGATTTTCCTTTGTCTTTGGTTTTCTGCAGGCTGAGTATGGAATGACTCTGTATGTGTGTGTGTGTGTGTGTGTGTGTGTGCATGTGTCTGCTTTGGTGTCTATCCTCATTTCTATTTCCTGGTCTGTTGGTGTTTTATTCATTTTGGGAGGTTTTTGGCCATTATTACCCCAAACATTTTTTCAACGTCTTTCTCTCTCTCTCTTCCTTCTGATATTCCAATTACAAATAATTTACATCTTTTATAATTATCCAATAGTTCTAGTTCTGTTCTTTAAATTTTATTTTTCTCTTTGCATTTCAGCCTGGGAAGTTGCTACTGATCTACTTTAGAGGTTGTTGTTTGTCTTAATTACTTTTCTGTTGCTGTGACTCAATACCTGACACCCACAAATTTAGGGGAGGAAAGGTTTATTTTAGATCACAGTTTCAGAAGGTCACAGTCCATTCAGGGGTGGCCAGAGCAATGGAAGAACATGGCAGAGGCAGAGGTGGAGGCAGCTTCTCACGACATTGTGGGGTGATATCTAAGATGGTGCCTGCCTGAAGTCCGGGGGGTGGCCACCTTGGGTGTTTACCAAGCCGTTTCTGCCCTCGTGGACTGCTCGTGATCCCAATACTATTGCTACGAGCACCTGGTGCCTGCTAGCTTGGACATCTCTCTGATTGGCTTAATGCTCACTTACGTAGACACCGCATCAGCTCGCCTGCTCTCCCCTCCTTACCATGTTCTCCCCTACCCAATATAAGCTTCTGTACTCCCTGAATAAAGTGAGTTCCTGCTTCAACAGACTCCCAGCTGGGTCTGGTACTCTTGGGATGGGGGAAGGCGAGGGGTGGGGGGCGGCCAGCCGCGTGCTCACCTTTCCTCTCCCCTGGTCCTTGTGTGGTGGCGAAACCCCCACACAACATCATAAACAGGAAGCCAAGTCAAGGCAAGTTGGGAAGGCAGGAAGCAGCTTATATGTCCTTACAGGTCTCATCCCAGTGATCAGCCCCTCCTGAATCTAGGTGTGGAAGGTGTGGTAAATCCCCCCCACCCCCGCTACACACCTGTAATCCAGCTTATGTGGCTGGAATCCATTTTACATGTCTGTAATCCAAATTACATGCCTATAATCCACCTCTCCAGACTAGGCCCCAATCTCCCAACAGCACATGGTTCCATAGACAATCTATAACATTCAAATGCATGAGACTTTTGGGAAACATTCCAGATCCAAACCACAATATTACTTTTCCTCACCAAGTACATCCAGTTTACTAATGGTCTCAGGAAATTTTTCTTTGTTTCTGTTCAAATATCTTTTATTTCTAGTATTTCTCTTTTATGTTTGCATAAGGAGTTTTTAACATATTCATCTTAGTTATTTTAAGTCTCTGCCTAGTATTCTCTCTGTGTCCAGTTTGAGGCTGGGAACCACATTTCTCTTGCCTTCTGGTGTGTCTGGACAGTTTGTATTGACAGCTTGGCGTGTTGTACCAGACACAGAAAAAGGAAGTAAGTAGGCCTCTGTTGTGAGGATTTGTTACAAGCAAGCTAGAACTTGGATGTTTTGTGTTTAATGTTTGTCATAGGTAAAAATGCTACAGGCTTCCTTTCCTCTTGAGTTTGTACACCTCAAAGAAAGTCTGTGTTTTGAAGCTCTTTGAGCTATATTACTCTATTTTATTGGAATCCTTCTGGCATGGTGATAAAATGCAGGGGAGGAGACATGCCGACTGTTCTTAAACCTTTCTGCTTAAATCATTCAGTGGGCCTATGTCCTTGGATCACAACCATTATAAGAGTTCCCCAATGAGCGGCTTTATTAAACCTACTACCTACCTCTTCTTTCCTTGGCAGAACGTCACCAATCTCTATTCTCTAAGTCCTGACTCTTAATACCTGTTATGATCATTGGAAAGATTATGTCAACTTGAGGCAATCAGGAACCACCCCTGAATTAGGGTTTGACAACCTCTCGTAGATTGGGAATTGAGAACCAGCCTGGATTAGAGTGTGAGTGATTCGTAAGTCAGCAAATGAGGGAAGAACATCCACCTGGATGTGGGATGCCCAACTGGAACTCGAACAGTGTAAAAGGAAGGAAGAAGAAAGATTGTTACAGCTTCTTCCTCAAGCACAGCTGTTGCATTTGCAACTCTGTACAGATTCTGACTTGCTACATACTGCAGATTTTCATCACAGACTCACTCTAGTCTCGACTTACACCTGTCTGCCCATTGCTGATCTTTAGTCGCCAATCTTCAGTCTCTGGTCTTTGCCATTGTTCTTCCAATAACCAAGATCTGCAACAGACTCTCACAGGCTGTCCTGCAGTCCAGATGGGTGTTCTACTTCAAGGCTGAGCAGCCATTGGACACTCCTGCTCTTGCACATACAGGCCGCCATCTTGGACTATCTCTATCCTTAGATAAGTAAGCCTTCTGAATACATTGTTTTTGTTATAATCTCTATACATTCTGCCTTTTGAAAGAACCCAAACCAATACATCTTTCCTTCTCTTTCCTTAGATGAGGCAGGAAGCCTAGGGTAGGAAATACCGAGGTGAGAGAATTCTCTTCATCCATTGGGAATGAAGGCTTGGCTATTCATTTTCCTAAAAAGCAGCTGTTTCTCTCTTCCTCTCTGTCTCTCTCTCTCTCTGTCTTTTTTCTCTTTTGTTTCCCTTTTTTACATTCAGGTTACAAGGCTATTGGATGGTGTGCCCCTCAGTCAGGGTGAATCTTCCCCTTCAGTTTGTTGGCCTATGTCCAGTCATCTTGAAACACCCCTCACACAGACCCAGAAGTTTACTAATTGTCTAGGCATTTCTTCTTCTCCCCTATTTTTATTATGTATATGAGATACACAATGGTTACATTAAACTTGTGAATTTTGTGTACCTATATATCATGACTTCACATTCTCTTCCTTATCTGTTATCTATTTATCTGTCCCCTTCCCATCTGTTTATCTTTCCAGGTTTTTGAGGTTGAATTAATAAATAAAGACTTTATATTTAAGGTGTGAAGCACGGTGACTATGTTAATTACTTGATTGTTAGCAATCGTTTCATAATATGGGCCTTTGTTCTGAGGAGTGCTTGTGGATGTATTTCATGATTAGACTTCTCCCCAAGCTTGTGTGTGTGTGTGTGTGTGTGTGTGTGTGTGTGTGTGTGTGTGTGTGTGTATTATGGGGGTCTACTTGGATCTTCACCTAATGAACCTAATGAAGTGTCTGAAGGTAAAACCTTTGAAATCCCAGGGTCACAAGAAGATAATAGTTCTCCTGCTAATCCATATTAAGCCTCCAGCAATTCATCAGTAAGTTCTGACCAGCCAGAGTTCCAGTGACTTCTGCTCCAGGGGAGCCAGCCTTGGCTGTGACATGATTTTTTGTTTCTTGAGATGTTAGGATGGTAGTTTGCCCTGTAACCTCCCTTCATTAGTGGGTCCAACTAGCATCATTGATTTCAAATTTTCTACTTTTTTAGTAAAATACAAGAGTAGTAAAATGCAAGAGTAATGACTTGGAAGCTCTTCTCTGTGGGAGCTGAAACCAGAATTAAATATACTAACAATACACAATTAACCAAATACAATCTGGGTTTGTTTCTCCTTATGATGGCTCCTCTTTATAGAGATTAACATGACTAGATCAGAGGATGCCCATATAACTGGTAAAGCATTGTTTCTGGTTATGTCTATGAGGGTGTTTCCAGAGAAGATTGGTATCTGAGTCAGTAGACTCTGCTCTCACCTAAAGTACACAGGCACCTTCCAGTTGGCTAAGACAGAATAAAAAGGCAGAGAAAGCTGAACTTGTTTTTGCTTTTTCTGTGGTTGAGATATCCTTCTTCTGGTTATAAACATCAGAACTCCATTTCTCTGGCTTTTGGATTCTGGAACTTATGCCAGCAAATCCTCACCCTTTTACCCCTCAGGTCCTTGGGTCTTCTGCTTTGGATCAAGAAGTATCTCTCTGTCATTTTAGGTTCTGAGGACTTCAGACTTGAACTAAGCCATGCTAACAGCTTCCCTGACTCTCTGTTTAGCAAATTGCTTATCCCTAAGTGCACCAGACAACTTCTGCAATAAATGTCCTTTCATATCTTTGTATCATCCATCATCCACTCATGCATCCCACTAATTAGCTGCTTTGGAGAACTTAAACCCCTCTGCCTCTCTTCAAGCACCCAGTAGACTTCACTATGCCGAAGAATTCCTCCATGTTCCTAGAATCATGGGACATGATGACTTGATTGAAATCAGCTTTTCTCATAATCGCCATACTCTGTGTCCTGGGCTTAACCAGCCTGTGCCAAAGTGTCAGCATTTGGGGAGTGGAGGTGGGCATCTGCACTGAACCAGGTTTCCCTTGGTAACAGGGCCCAGAGGAAAAATACCAGCTAGAAAAACAGCAGACTGAGTTGATTTGCATCAAGATTAGACCTTCTTAAAATTTCCCAGTCAGTCAGCTGCAGAGTGAGTGTAAATTTTTACTCTCTAAACTAAGAGCTAGATCATTGTTAAATGGGTCCACTTGGACACATCCAGCAGAACGCTAAGAGTATAGAGAGCAAAAAGAATTCTTTGTGCTAACATCTGTGCGGTGGCGAATGAGTCATCAGCCAGCTACATGCTGGCCTCCTCCACATTCCCGGAAGTCATTCATGAAGTTCTCTGAACACAGTCTCTAAGGCCCCGTTCTCCTACTTCCTGAGGTCAGGTGCTCGCAATATACCTCTTTCCCCTCAACCAACCTTGAAATGGTCTGACCTACCTGACTTCCCATTGCCACCTGTACATCTGGACCATAGTTATGAGCTAGGTGGCTTGGCCAGGCCCAATTTCTTTTCAGTGGGTCCGTTGAGAGAGTTTCCCCTTGAGGCCTATCCTGAGTGAGGAATTACTTAGCAGTCATAGGAAACACAAGTGAGGAGTTGAGCTGGGCTTAAGTCCCTTGCTAAAGTCATGTGGCTCAGTGGTGCCATGTTGACCTTGAGAGCATGCAGGTTGAAGAGAAACTCTTTCAGTAATTCTGTGCATGGCTGCTAGGAGAAAGATAAATTATCTGCATTCAGAGTTGGTCTTAATTTCTCTAAAGAGGATTTGCCAATGAGACTTTGACTGTTTAAAGACAGTTACCTGGCAAGACATTTGGGTTAATTGGGCGTTGATGTTGGTTGGGTGTCACCTTTATGCATATTGATGATCACATAAGTGTAAAAACCTTGTTTCACTTTAATTGGAATCTGCATCGGGGGTAAGGGTGGGGGGCCACTGAGCTCTGGCTGGTATAGAGTTTGCTTTGAAGGGCTAAAGTGGATGAAGAAAGGTATCTAGGATGATTTTCCTTTTCTGTCTTTTACTTAAGATACATCTGGTTGTAAGGAAGAGAAACAGTATATGATATGCTTAGAAAAAGAAATAAAACAGGAGAAAAAAGTAAAAGGTGAGGGTTGTAGTTTTATTATTGTTAAAAGGAAGTTATAGTTGGAATAGCTCAGAGCCTTAGTGTGATTCTGGGCCTGCTCACAGCTCTCTGTGGCTACTTTGTATGTCAGTCTTGTTCTTCATTATTCCTGACCAGCTTTCATGGTTTGTCTGCTCACCTGACACAGGGTACTATTCCTAAATTTGCAGATTTTCCCCACATCATTTTGAGGTACTTTCATTGCTATGATTGGTTATATCTGGATGCTAATCTCAGACTCTGGAAGACAGAATCTGTGTTGAAGGGGTCTATTGGTTTCTCGGTAGAAGAAGGTATTCTGCAGGTAAACTCATTTTAGAAAAAAAGGATGTCTTTTTGTCTTCTTTTTCTTCTTCTTCCTCCTCTTCGAGACAGGGTCTCACTCTAGTCCAGGCTGTTCCTGAATGCACTGTGTAGCCCAGACTGGACTTGAACCCAAGGCAATCCTCCTGCCTCAGTCTCCTGAGTGCTGATATTACAGGCATGCACCACCATGCCCAGCTTATGCGGTTCTGGGAAACTGAACTCAGGGCCTTAGAGCTTGCGAGGCAAGTGCTTTAATCACTGAGCTATTTCTCCAGCCACAGGGATTTCTTCTAGAAAGACTTTCTACAACATGTTTTATGCCTAATTTTATTTCCATTGTACGGATGTAGAAAATGGAAGCTTCCTGTACCTTACTCAAAATTACGTTCATTGCATTGTTGTGATTTGGATTAGAATGTTCCCCAAAAGTGTCATGTTCAGAGGTGGGGCTTTTGAAAGGTGGATTAGGTCCTGGGGGTATGGCACTTATCAGTAGATCAATCCACTGAGGAGTTCGTAGCCCCATGAGTTATCAGGAGGTGGGGGGCTGGGCTGGTCAAAAGGGGCGGGTCCTGGCTGGAAGAGATGGCCCCCTGGGGCAGTGACCTGGAAGAGTACATTCTTATTTTCTGCTTTTGCCTTTTCTCTCTCTGCTTCCTGATTGCCGTGACATAAGCTGCTGACCTCCACCAGGCCCTTGGTCTTGCAGTTTCTGCCAGGGAACTGTCCTACCGGGCTGAACCCACTGAAAGTGTGATGCAGAATCAAACTCTCTTCTTTTAAGTTGCAAGTGTCAGGTATTTTATCCCATGACAGAAACATGACTAAAGCACAGACATATACATATATATATATATATATATATATATATATATATATATATATATATATATATTTTTTTTTTTTTTCCTGAATGAAGAATATTGTGAGGAAATAATTTTACTTCAGATGAAAATTGGTGAAACTTAATTTGGAGCTATTTTTAGAGAATGGAAACTGTCTTTTGTTACTCAGGATGTATCGTTTAACAAAACTC
The DNA here is from genome assembly GCA_004027205.1 of Ctenodactylus gundi. Classification (NCBI taxonomy): domain Eukaryota; kingdom Metazoa; phylum Chordata; class Mammalia; order Rodentia; family Ctenodactylidae; genus Ctenodactylus; species Ctenodactylus gundi. The sequence goes on along the minus strand of PVKB01002486.1, from coordinate 211,844 downwards.
TTTTTACTTTGTAATTTTGTTAAAATGAAACAGTCTCAAAATAAAATGAGAGTAAGTGAGAGTAAAATTTTAGTAGCAAAGAGAGTGATTCCTGAAATAATCTGAGAGGCCTGTTATGTAATCAGAGGTCTCTGGTATTTCCACAATCAAAAAAATTCAATGAAGGAAATGAACAAGGAGGGAGCAAAAATCTTCATCTTGGCCAGATATTTGAGATATCCCATGATTCTTCACCGAGATCAAGATACATAATCATAAACCAAAATGTAAGTCATATGTAAGATCGGGCCATTAGAAAGTAAAAGATAGATCGACTTCTGATTTTGATTTTTCTCATTACTTTCCAGTTTTCTTAATCCATCGACTTTCCCCCCTGAAGTACAGGGTTGAAGTGGTAAAAAATATATCCAGAACACATTTTTTAAAAATAAAATGTTTATGATCCATACAGAAGACTGGTCTGTAAGTCATTTTGTGAGTAAATTTTGGCTTTTTATGTGACTAGCCATTTTACATTCCTGCTCTTAAGGCAAGTACAAAAAAAAGCATAGCTGTTTACTTTGAGCCGATTGCTATTAACATTCCAGGAAAATCAGGATGATTTCCATTTTGTTTATATGGCTGAGGTGGTTGGCTTTGAAACTGGTCAAAACCATGGATTCCATTTTAATTTTTTATTGACAGGGACTTCCATGTTTGAGGACACAACCGGTTCTAGGCTAGATTATTCTGTGATTTTTTTTTTATCTAAGAATAACTTCTAATAGCATTGATTTCAAAACAGTATTACACAGGAAAGTCTTAAGTGATTCATATGTCTTTTCATTCCTACCAAAAGAATGAGCCATATTTAATAAACACCCTCTCTACATTCAGCCATCCCTCTGGCGTTGTCTCCATAGTCCTGTGCCTTCAAGATGACTGTACTCTACCAAGTAGAAGTGGCTTGTAGTCTTTGGGCCTATTCTTCATAGCTTATTCCAAGGTCCTACCTGTCTTAGTTACTTTTTCATAGCTGGAATACAACACATGACATCTACAACTTAAGGGAGGAAAGGTTCATTTTAGCTCACAGTTTCAGAGGATGTCAGTTCATTCATGGGTGGTCTGCTGTGATGGAAGTGTACAGCAGAGGCTTGACCAAAGAGCTTGCAAACATAAAGCTGAGAGCCAGAGGAAGTGCAGAGCTGAGTTATGTCTATCTTCCCAGCCCATGTCCCAGTGATCTGCCCCTTCTGGTCACAGGAAATCAGTGGATGAACACATAATTAAAACATTTTCCACACATGAGGATTTTAGAAGAACATTCCAGATCCAAATCACATAGCATTACCTGTTGAATGGGAGAGAGTGGCTTGTCTACTTTCACCTGGGGCAGATGAGACCAAGGGAAAAAGAATCCCTCAAGACAACGGCTGATTCATTGAGAGCTCATGAGCCCTTAGGAACAATTTTGTATGAGATTGTGGCAGATGCATGTTCTGGGTTCTCAGCTTCAAAACTCTCCACCTTTGGCTGCCCTCCTCAGATTGTGTGCCTGGCTAGAGTGAGATCTTAGAAACTAAAGTCCACGTGTGTGTACCTGTGGCATTCCTGATGTGACAGGAACATCTGCTTTCCTACAGCATGCTGATTCTCACCATTTTGCCAGGAACCTGGTTCCAGAACAAACCAGATAAAACTCAGATTGTGACAGAATCCGTGGGATCAGACCCACTTATTTGGAGGGCAGTGGCAAAATGGAGGCACTAAAAAAAAAGACAAGGATTTTTTTTCCCTAGCAAAATAATTTGATAATCTGTCTTCAAACTCTGATATGAATTTATTCATCAAATATTTGTTGAGAATTGGCTGTGTGCTAAATGATCCTTTTCAGCAATGCTGGCTACTAGACATCTGGTGAGCTTCAGAGTTTCTTTTCGCAAAAATAAAAATTTATAATGAGTCTTTCTGCTTTAGATGATAATACCCAAAGTTTAAATAATTTGGTTCTTTCTTCATTTTTCTTCCATGGTTCACTATGCTCTGAAGCTACAATTTCCAAGAAGTGTGAGAAAAGAATTGGACATTGGTTAGGATTTGCATCTTTAAGTAGTTGGGAGCTACTCAGCTCATTTAAAAATATTGATTAAAATAAGGACAGGAAAGGCATAACCATCATAGTGATTGGTAGTTGCTTTTGTCTCACTGTCTTCCTTTGCCCTGGGATGTATGTATTTTTATTAGCTAAGTTATTATTCTGTACTCCTTTTTCATAAATTACAACTACCCTGAGGAGTTTCGTCCTAATGAATACATACTGACAGCACATTTTGCTTAGCAGCCTGTCTCAATTTGCCACAATGTACATCCTACTTAAAATAACCTTTATTTTTTCCATGACCATTAATGCTTCAAAGTCAATTAAAAATACACAACTTATAAGCATAGAAAAAGGGCAATTCACTAACTAGCAAAAACCCCAGGAAAATTTTACACAAACACTCCAGACTTTAGTTTTGGATATATTTGAAGTAGATAAAAAATATTTTTTTTTTCTTGGAAAATGCTTAGAATAGTTAGCACTTTGTATTTATTTATGAGGCTGTATAAGAAAGAAAGCTGATTTTCAGTGCTAGGGTGGGTAGCTCAGCAGCTAGAGCACTTGTCCAGGAAGTGAGAGGCCCTGAATTCAATCTCCCAGCCTCACATACTGTCTGGATGTGGTGGTGTATGCCTGTAATCTCAGCACTCAGGAGGCTGAGGTAGGAGGATTTCTGCGAGTTTTAGGCACGCCTGGTCTACATAGTGAGTGCAGTCTTGGACTATAGTGCAAGACCCTGTCTCAAAAAAAAAAAAAAAAAAAAAAGAAAAAAAAGAGAAAAGAGAAAAGCTTATTTTCATTTTCACCTATACCCAAGAAATTTGTTGAGAGTTCCATTCTACATAAATAGATAAGGTTTTCCCTCATCAATTTGTGGATGTATATAATTATAATGTATGTATATATATGTATAATAGAATTGAAAAGATGATCTCATAGCAGCTGATAAATGCAGGTAGAATGACCTCAGTTTACCGTACTTAAGAATATTAATACTTGTTTAACATTTCTTTTCTTATAAAAAGGGAAATTCTTTACATGTTGGTGCCAAGGGATTTCACATACTAATTTTTTTACTTGTGTCTGTCTGAACGAAGTACACATGTTACTTTTGATGTTTGAAAAAACCTATATAGATAATTATTTAGATCAACCTTTTTTCTTGAATGACCCAGGCATGGTTTTTGAAAATGTTCTTTACTCTTTTTTAATCTAATACAATTTCAATCTTAAAGGAAAGTATTTTCTGGGTTTTTCAGGGGAAGGTTTAGGTAGGAAAGGGCAGGTTTCCTGTAGTAGCGAAGATGAGTTAGTTATACTGAAGTAATAGTATAGCAGTATAAACCTCAGCCCCCAAAGCTCAGTGGCTCAGCTCAACAGAGGTGCTTCTCTTTCTGTCACTCATTCTGTTGTAGATTATCGGGGGACACTGCTCCACAGAGTCACTCGGGGGTCCAGACTGATATCTTAACTTGTAGCTATAACTGTATCTTTAGGAATATGTGGCATACTGTGTTGCCAAGGAGATGGAAAAAAATATTTGAAACCAGCGCTGAGCCTGGGCCTTTCACTGCCTCATGCAGCAATGATGTACGTCCATTCCTCTCACTGATCCTATGGCTGATTGCAAGTGAGATGGGGAATGCAATGGAAGAAACTAGAGGAAAATATAAAGGAATTTGTCTTTGGACTCAAATCTGAACTGGAATTATAAATTATGGCATGTAGAGTGCTTAAGTAAGATTCATAGTGTTATTCTTTGGCCTTTGCAATGTCATTCTCAGAGATTCCAGGCTGATTAGCAAAAGCCAGACATAGACCCAAGAGTTTGGAATAGTCAGTCTCTAGCATCAGTTTGATATTGACAAATTGTCATTGTAAAAGGATCCAGGTCTTGCTGAGCTTCCTAGTGAAGCAAGCTCTACTAGATAGATTTACAAATGGAAAAATTTTGGATTTGTGGATAACAAATTACAGAGGTAGTATTGGTCTTTTGGCTCCATCTATTTTAGCAGAAATTGGTCTCTCTTTGCATGTCTGGCTTTCCTGAGTGTGTAGGCTGCATTCTGATGGTCTACATAAAGGTAAGGTAGCCTTAGGCATTCTAGATTCTTATCTGAGAAGATTCAAGTCCAGTGGAAAAGAACTGGGGCTTTCGGTAACTTTTGAAAATTTCCAAGACTCTTTCTCATTGCATTGACTCACATTCACAGTACCCTGGAAGTCCTTTGCTCAGATGGTGGGGTCACAGGTCCTGACTCCTGACTCACTCCATGGAGAAGTATTTCATGGAAGAGTTGCCAGACCTGTGCTTGCTTACACTTGAAAAAGAAGGAAACTTTGTTAAGTTGAGCTGCTGAGATTTCAAGTTTATTTGTTACTACAGCATTGCATTATTCAACTTGACAGTATATCTTCACTTCTTGAACTCTCCAAATCTCTTTTTTTTGTCTTCTTTTTAAGTATCCTGTTCCAAAATTTGTAGATAGAAGAAGTATAGCTTCGATATAAGCTCTATTTTCAGAGGAGCAGCAGGGAGGCCTGACTACAGGAGATCATTTCCCAGTTGGTCTGAGTTGCAGATTAGAACAGTGGTTGGCAAACTGTAGTCCCTAGGCCTAACTTGGCCACTACCAAGCAAAGTTTCATTGGGTGCTCATTCAATAGTAAAACAGTAGTATTTACCATGTAGTCCTTCACAGAGAAAATTTGATTCTTCTGAGGGAGAGAAAATGTTTTGAAGTGTGACAAGTTTTGATTTGAATCTTTGGACAAGTTACTTAATATCATAGAATTTTAGTTTCTTCCTACAGCCATCAGAAGGACAGACAGCATGAACAAATGTGTGCAAGAGTTTTAACTCTGTCTTAGTTACTTATTTGTTGCTGTGACAAAATACCCAACATCTACAACTTAAGGGAGGAAAGATTTCTTTGGCTCACAGTTTCAGAAGGTCTCACACATGCACAGTCCACTGATGGGGCATCCAGCAACGGTGGAGAGCTGCTCATCCCATTACAAACACAAGCCAAATGAAACAGGAGCATGCAGGTGAGCTTTCCCAGGAAGAAGCTGCAATATGGTTTCTTCTTTTTTCCTTTAGGTGCTATATATTAATCCTTCGTCTGAAGTGTTACTGGTAAATATCTTTCCCCACTCGGTGGGTTGTCTCTTTACCTTGCTGATTGTTTCTTTTGCTGTGCAAAAGCTTTTAAATTTAATGTAGTCCCATTTGTTGATTCTTGCTGAAATATCTTGTGCAGCTGGCGATCTGTTCAGAAAATCCTTTCCTGTCCCTATGTCTTCTAGCATTTTACCTAATTTGTATTCCAGTAAGTTCAGTGTTTCTGTTTTGATGTCCAGCACTTTGATCCATTTTTATCTGATTTTACTGTGTGGCGATAGATATAGATCTAGTTTCATTACCCTGCATTTGGAGATCCAGTTTTTCCAGCACCATTTGTTGAAGATGCTGTCTTTTCTCCATTGGATTCTTTTGGCCCTTTTGTCAAAGATCAGGTGACTAAGGGGATTTGGGTTTATTTCAGTATCCTCAATTCTGTTCCACTGGTCCACTTGTCTGCTCTTATACCAATACCATGTAGACTTAATCACTGCTGCTTTGTAGTATTTTTTGAAGTCTGGGATTGTGATTCCTCCCGCTTTGCCATTGGTGCTCAGAACTCTGGGTCTTTTCTGGTTCCATATAAATTTTAAGATTTTTTTTCTAGTTCTGTGAAGAATATAGTTGGTATTTTGATTGGCGTTGCATTGATTCTGTATAGTAGCCTTGAGAGTATGGCCATTTTGGCACAGTTAGTTCTTCCTACCCAGGAATAAGGGATGCCTTTCCATTTCCTAAAGTCCTCTTCAGTCTCTTTCTTCAGGGCTTTTTAGTTTTCTCTGTATAGGTCTCTCACCTTTTTGGTGAGGTTTATTCCTAATTATTTTATTTTTTGCTGCTGTTGTGGAGTGGGTTGTTTTCTTAATTCCTTTCTCTTTGGATTCATTATCAGTGTATAGAAATGCTATTGATTTGTGGGTATTGATTTAACAACCTGCTACATTACTGAATTTATTTATTAATTCTAAAAGTCTTTGGGTGGAATTTTTTGCAAATTTGAGGTTTCACCTCACTTCAGTGAAAATGGCTTATGTCAAGAGCTCAAAAAACAGCAATTGTTGGCAAGGGTGCTGCAAAAAAGGAACTCCACTCCACTGCTCATGGGAATGCAATCTGGTACAGCCATTATGGAAAACAGTGTGGAGGTTCCTTAGAAAGCTGGGAATAGAAATTCCATTTGATCCAGCTACTGCTCTACTGGGCATGTTCCCCCCAAAAATAAAGTCAACATATCAAAAAACACACATACGTATCCATGTTTATAGCATCACAATCCATAATAGCCAAATCCTGGAAATGACCTACCTGCCCATCCAAAGAGGAATGATTAAAGAAGTTGTGGTACCTATACACAATGGAATATTATGCAGACATAAAAGAAAGACAGATATGAAGAATTTGAACAAAAATGGGGCCACCTAGAGTCAATAGTGCTCAGTGAAACGGACTGATCACAAAAGACTGACTACAAATGGTGTTCCTCTTACGAGATGTACAAAAATAATGACATAAAAAGGCCCCAACATGGATGACACAGTAGAAAGGGGGTAATGGTCAGGTAGGAAAGAGGTGAACCTCTGAAAAAGAAGTGGACATAGATGCTCACCCATTGCCCAAACCCCATGGTTCTAATGTGTGAAAGAATTTGAAATTCATGTATTTACAAAAACATATTGTCATGTGAAATTTTTTACCACAATAAAATTATAATAAAAAAGAAAAAAGTACTTTAAGCTGCCAGTTGTCCCTCTCTCACTTCCTGGCCTACAAGTCAATAACAAACACCTGTAGTCTCCACTCTAGGCACTCCCCAATCTCAACAAGTTGCTCCAATCCTTCCAGGTCAAACTTTACACATCTGCCCCTTCTAGGAATGTCCTACTACCCAATGACACATGGTTCCAAATACAGGAGGCTTTTGGGGGACATTCCACATCTAAACCATAACATACTCCATGTATAAGTCAGTGAACACTCAACATATGTTCACTAAGGTCATTGTTCCATTGTTGACATTGGATAGTTCAGCCATTTTCTTGTTTTGCATAGAATTCTGTGACCAAGTTGCTTATGTTGCCTGTGCTGAGTTCAATGCATGGCTGTTACGGTAAGTTCTGAGATATGGCAGGCAAATTCTTGATCATATTTTTTATCTAGTTCCTTGCCTGGAACATCTGCTTCTTGATATACCTGTCGAGGTAGCTTATTATCCCCAAATGGCAGCTTTAAGGAGGGTCCATTGTCTCTCACCTTCAGGTTTTCTTTCAGTTCCAGACAGGTTAGCTGAGTTGTAACTTGCACCAATGAACTTTCAAAGTACAGTGATGATCAAAATGTCTAGTTTGTGTTAATGATTTTGTCAATTGGTCAATTCAGTTACAGTGATCTAAATTGCAGTCATTGGGATTTATTCTGTAAGACCTGGGTTGCTTCAGGACCAGTGTCATTATCCTTTTGATAGCATATGACTTAGCATGTGAGCATGCGTGTGACTCCATGTGTGTGGTGGACTGAAGTTGGGGTAGGTAGGAAAGGTAGAAGTACTTTATTTGCTGATTCTTTGCAAATATTAGGCTAGTCCTAAAATTCTTTGATTCCTATTTTAACTTTAGCTTAATTCTTTAAAAATAAAATGCTTAAAATTAATTTAAAAATTAAAATGTTTAAGTGTATCTTGTAATTTTAAGAATAGTATATGCCTGTTATTTGAAGCCCAAATTTACTTTCCAGAAATTACTACTTGTAACATTTTGACAAATGTCCTTGAAGAACTCTTGCTAATGTACATATAAATATGTACTGGTTAAATTTATTCTTGAAATGGGAACCACTGCAATTTTTTCCTTATCAATGCAACATAAACATTTTTATGTGTGTAAAAATCAATTTACCTCATTCTTCTAAATAAAACATAAAATTCATGTATTCTTTAATCTATTTGATGTTGCTCCATTGGTGTGCATGTAAGGAGGAAAAACAGGGCTGCAATAAATTACCTGTTTTAAATATCTAAATAATTACATTGATTTTAAAATTTTTTCTTGTACCATATACCTGTAAATCTGTTCTTGTGGGTATCTGATTCCAAGGTCCAGAAATAAGACTGATAGTTTTCTATTGTTATAGTAGACACTTTCTGAATGGTTTCTTTCTCTTTTTTTGCCAGTTAATTCAGAAATGTGTAGAGGTATAAAATTCATTCCTTAAGTGAAGAAGTGAAGTGGGCATTGTAGGAAACATTCCATTGCTAATTACCTCTGAATCACTTGTCATAGTCTTAATAAAAATGTACACCCGACGCCTTGAATGCTTAATCACGTTAGCTGCGAGGAGATGGGCTGTTGAGAGAATAGAGAGGGTGTAAAACATTGGCTCTTGTTTAGAATTCAAAATACTTCCCCTGCACTAGACACGCAGCTCCTTGCCGCAGAGCTGTGGACTAAGAACCAGACAATTGCTGTTGGCCTTGTCCAGAGAATTCTCAGGCCTCTGTCTGAGCATGGGGGTGGGGATCAGAGACTAGAAAGGAGGGTGACTTTTTTTTTTTAACAAAAGTTCTCTGCTTCTTATAAAATATCAGTCTCTGGCCTTCTTTCCAAAAACCTTTACTAAGTTCCGCACATGGTTGTTATGGTAAGTTCTGAGATAGGGCTGGCGAATTCTTAACTGTACTATCAATTGATGCAAAAAAGCAGAGATAGAATTCACCTTCCTGGAGCTCACCTGCTAATGGCAGTAGACAGACTATTGACAAAGCCAAAAATAAAGATGGAACAGAATTGATACAGGATTTAAATGGGAAGAAGTGAGTGGCAGAGAGAAGGGTGAGGTGGTCAGTGGTCGGAGAAAGACCCTGTTGCGGGTCCCTCAGGAGGGATTCAGATGAAGTGAGACAGGACACCAAGCAAATGCCATGAGGCAGATCATCAGCTTGGGACTCATATACGTGCTGTTAGTCTTTTTGCAAAGGAGCTCTTTCCACACATTCGAACCTTGGGAATGGCTTCCCATTGTGGAGAAGTAAAGTTTTTGTGAGTTTACTGATGGGTAATCCTTATTATTGTGGCTTTCCTTTCCAACGTGTGTCTGAGAGCCACACATAGCTAGTGGCTACCATACTGAACAGAAATGATAATAATTCTTCTATCATTGTAAAACAGTGCTGTTGATGAGTTAGTCATACAGGATTTTTAGTGGTTAGATTCATTATTTCCAGTAAGGACAATAATGATGTTGGTGGCAGTAGTAATGAGGATGATGATGTTGTTCTTTGTCATTTACGGGACATGTAGTAGCTACAGGGCACTGTGTATATTTTGTCTCATGCCACCATTTTCTAAAATCCTTTCAAACAAATAGATTTGTTTCTCTTTTACAAATGAGAATTCTTGTTTTGAATAAATTCCTCAAAGTAGTACTATCTTAAATGGTGGATCTGGGATTGGTTGACGTGAATAATTACCTTTCGTTATAACGGTAGAAGGATTCTAGATCTCAAAGTTAAACAAAATTTCCCAGAAGAGTCATCTAAGATGACTTTTATTGAGGAAGTGACTCTATATTACATTATAAAACTACTGGAATACTCAGTTGATCTTTTTCAGTCACTTTAGACTTTTCTGTACCCAGAAGTGGACTTATGCAAGTTTAACCATGTCCCCTTTTGGTATAGGTTGCTGCTAGTTTTGGGGAATTTGTTAAAACTTTATAAATGTAGGAATGGAGTGTGATAGGAGCTCTCTAAATTAAAGCTAAGAACAATCTGAACAATCCTAACAGGTAGCCTGGCCTGCTTGATCTTTTGTTCAGCCTGTGAGGACATTTTTTTTAAGTCTTCTTAAAAGTAAGAGGCTAAAACTTGTGTAAGAAAAAGTAAAATATTTAACAGGTGCTCGTCAATGATTCCTGCAGAAACCACCCACACACCCTGATATTTCAGGGTTGGGACTCATTCCCACTCTTCAGGTTCTTGAAGGCATGACTCAGCTGTCATGGGGCCCAAGACTTAACTTCTTTAAAGCACAATTTGTCACTGCAGCCCACAGTCAAGAAATATTAGAGATGAACAGATCCGGAGTAAGGAAGGTGGAGGCAGGAAAGGAGAGGAGGAGGAGAGATTATGGCAGAACATGAAGTCTAGTAATAGTAATGACACTCACCATGATGGAGTCATTATTTCTTACTGGTCACTGGAGGAGTTGCTTTAGTTGTGACGATGTCTCATCTTTTCAACAATCTCATAGGGCAGGTTTTGTAATTTCAATTTGCAGATGGGAAAATAAAATAATACAATTCATAAATGCAAGTGAACCTAAGTATTCCTTATCCTAGAAACAGGAATAAAGGTCACAGTAATAACAAGGTAGTAGTATCCAGGGGGATATAAAGTGCTAGAAAGTGAGTGGGCAATCAGAGAGTTTAGGTGAGGACAGAAAAATAACCAGGCTTAATTAGAAATAAAAGTAGGACAGGTAAAAGTTGAGATAAATACCTTCTAGGTAAGATGAAGGTTTGTCATTCTGCTCGAAAAAATCACCTTCAAATACAAAATGTATAAAACAATTAGTTTCTTAGACATTGGACATCAGATAACAATGGACAGCGATCCCTGATACCTGGGAAACAAAAAAAAGGTGTGGCCTTACATGTATCTCAGTTGACCACTCAAGAGTCTCCAGACTGTGGCACAGAAGAAGGAATTGCCTTGAGCCAACAGATGCCTGGAGGTGAGATGATGGGATCGAGTCTTCAGGTGAAAATGAGGAAGAGTTGCTATGTTCATTTTATCTCACTATAGCAAAATATTTGAAATAATAATCACCTTACAAAGAGAGAACCTACATTTCAGCTCAGAGTTTTGGAAGTTTCAGTTGGTTCGGTTGTCTTGGTGCCCTGGTGAGGGTGGTGGGAGTATGTGGGTGGGTAAAACTAGTCACTGCATGGACAGGAAGCAAAGCAGAGTGGGTAAGGCTCCAAGACCCTCTGAGGACTCACTTCGGCTTAAGGACCCCCTGCCAAATAGGCCTTACATTTTAAAGGTTCCAACTCCCCCTGCAAATAGCACCACTGAGTTGACCAAGTCATGAACATGGTGGGCCTTTTGGAAACATTCAAAGCTTAAACTGCAGCAACCATAGCAGCTGCATAGTAAAGGAATTCCAGAGGCCTTCAGAGGATCTTTTTGTGTAGTGAACTGAATACTGTTGGGGGCAGAACATGATGAAGCTGCCCAAGGTCAGGGAAAGAACTACCAAAAAAGAGCGACAGTAGTACCTGGCGTTATATAGGGCCTAAGGCAGTGCTTGTCCTCATCATGACACTGGAAAACCTAGTATTCACTGGACACTGTGTAGAGTTTTTAGAAGGGTCTTGCTCCAGTAGTGGAATAGAATAACTGTCCTAAAATTTTCCACTGCTCTGGTCTCACTTAATAATATATAGTTTTGATTTTGGAGATGGGACATAGGGCTTTTACATTGAGCTACATCTTCAGACCTTTTTCTATTTTTGATATTGAGAAAGGACTTAGCCAAATTATTAAGCTGCCCAGGCTGGCCTCAAAACTCCTTTCTCAAACTTCCCATGTGCTAGGATTACAAGCCTATGCCACCAGGCTCAGCTCATTTAACAAATTTTAAAAATCTATAGTTAGAAGGTACTAGCTGCATTCCAGGACAAATCTTTAAAATTATCTGGAAACATTAGAAATACATTACATCCCACAATTTACAGTTAAGAGTATTTTCCCTACAAGTAAAGAGGCAGGAAACTATGACCTAGAATGAAATCTAATCAATCAAAACTCACCCAAAGCTGAAAGATGTTGATTAGCAGAAAAAGTATACTAAAATGACTGTTATGACTATAACATATATGTAAAAAACATTAAATAGAGGCATCAAAGTATAATTAGACTTTTAGATAAAATCAGTGATCTTGAAGACAGAAATAGAAATTATACAAAGTGAAACACAAAGAGAAAAGAGAATTTAAAAATGAGCAGAGTATAAGTGATCTGTGGGGAATCCTCGTGTGGTCTAATGCATGTAATTGGAGCTCCAAAATGGGACAGGAATGGACATGAAAGTAGCAATGACAGCTGAAAATTGATAACACCTGTAAATTCACAAATCCACAAATCTTGGCAAATACCAAATACAATGAACATGAAGAAAACCTCACCATAATCAAAGTTCCCAGGAGAGTTAAAAAAAACTCTTAAAAATTAGCAAGAGAATGAATATATCATATAGGGGAACAAATACAGGGATGACAGATTTACTGTTGAAGATAGAAGTGAAAAGTCAGTAGAGAAAGGATATAAAAGTCTTGCAGAGAAAAACTGTCAATTTAGAATTCTATACCTGTACAAAAATATTTTTCAAAAAGGATAAAATCAAAATAGAGACTTTCTAAGATGTATAAAGGCCAAGAGAATCTGTATTCAGCAAACCACAAGAAAGTAGGAGGATGATCTTTAGGAGGAAGGAAAGTCATTCCGATGGCAATATGAGTGTACACAAAAGGCCAAAGGGCACCACAAATGCAGCTACATGAGTGAAACGCACATGACCTGTCCTCATTATTTAAATGTCTAAAAAGATAATTGACTTAACTAAAATAGTAACAATGTGTGGGTCCCACATGCATCGTGTATCACCAAGTAAATAATGACAACAGTGAAAAAGTTGAGAGGTAAAAATGAAACCAGTCTATTATAAAGCTCTTCCTATACTATACATAGGATGATGTAATATCCCTGACAGGTAGATTGTGAGAAGTCTAATTTAAGTATAGCACATTACAGTATACTATCAATTCTCAGGCTGTCATTAAAACAACCAAAGATTTATTGTTAGTAAAACCATGAAAGGTGAGAGAAAGTATATGAAATAAATTAATTACATTTCCTAGTTCTCTGTATGAGGTATGATTGGCATTTTTTCCCCATTTTGTGAGGGTGTTTCTTTACTGTGTGGGTTATTTCCTTTGCTGTGGAAAAGTTTTATAATTTTATATAATCTCATTTGATGTTTATTGCTGTTTCTGGAGCATTTGATTGGTGTTGTGTTCAGGAGGTCCTCACTAGTGCCTATGAATTTAAGGTTTTTTTTTTTTTTTTCTATTTTATCTTCCAGTAGATTCAGTGTTTCTGTTTTACAGCCTTGGTCTTTGCTTACTTTTGATTTTATGTTAGTGCATAGTAAGAAATATGGGTCTAGATAATCTTAGAAAATATAAAGAACTAAAAAAATTAGACACCCAAATGTATAAGACTCAATCAAAGAAAAAACATAAGCAATTGAAATGAGATGGCACTTCTCAAAAGAAGGACAAATGACTGACAAGTACATGGAAACACTTGTCACTGGCATTTCTGGTCATTAGAAAATGCAAATCAAAATAACCCAGAGGTTCCATCTACTCCAAGAAGAATGGTCGTTATCAAGAATTAAAAAAACAAAAACGACAACAAAACAAAGCAAAACAAACAAACAAACAAAAAACCATGTGAATACTGGAGAGGTTGTGAGAAAAAGAAACGCTTCTACATGGTTGGTGGAACTCTAAGCTAGTACATTCACTGGAAATCAGTGTAGAGCTTTCTCAAAAAACTAAAACCAGAAATCCCATTTGACCAATTTATACTCTTTTAGGGATCTTCCTGAAAGAGTTAAAGATATTATTTTACAGTGATACCTATGTATTCATGTTTATAGTAGCACAACTTATAATGGCTAAATCTTGGAAGCAGCCTGTTTGTCCATCAACTGACGAATGGAAAGAGAAATGGTGATATGTCTACCCAGTGAAGTACTACTCTGCCATAAAGAAGGATAAATTTGAATCACTTGTAGCAAAATGGATGAACCTTGATAGCAGAATGCTAAGAGAAATAAATCAGATACAGAAAAGGTTTAAAAATCACATGGTTTCTTTTAGATGATAAATTCAAAATATAAGTAATTTAAAGACCAAAATAAAAGAGCAATGAGAAGTAAGAGGAAGGTAGACTTTATGGAGATGGGAAGGAAATCTAGGAAAGGTCGATGCAGGACGAAGGGGAGAGGAAGAAATGGAAGTGATGAAGAACTGATATGTACATGCATCAATTCTCCAAGTCACATGTAATTATTAGGTATCACAAACACATACTACTAAAAATAAACACATGAGAAAATGAAGAAATAACTAATTTAAAAAAACAAAGAGGAAGAAAAAGAACAGAGGAAATAATTGGAAAGCAAATAGAGTGATGATAGATTTGACTTTAATATCAACAGTCACATTAAACACAATGGCTTAAATATCTTGATTAAAGGGCAGATCATCATATTGAATTAAAAGATACCCAATTATATTCTGTATACAAAAATGCACTTTAAATAAAACATACAAACAAGGCAGAGAAATGAGCCTAATATTTATTTATAACACCAAAATCAGTATTTTTCAGTGCGTTTGTGGTCATGTCAAGGTGTGCCCAGAGTGGCAAAGACTCTGAGTTGCCTGAGACCTGTGTTACCGACGGAAGTCAAGTAAAGCAATCTTCTGTTGTTTTGTTTCTGCTTTCAGATGAGAGTGCCACGGAATGGAGACTGGAGAGGGAGGGAGTTGTGAGCGCGGGGGCGGTGCATTGCAGTGTGAGAACAGAGTGGGGCCACTGGAGGGGACCGAATCTCAACAGTTACCTCTTAGAGGGGCTGCTGCAGGCTGGTTCCTTAACACTTTAACATTGCTTTCTCCTTGTTATAATAAAGAAAGTAGAATTCAGGGGTTAATTTTATTATGAAGGGGTTTGTTCTCTGAGGACATAATAATCTTAAACACATATGTACTTAATGTCAGCATTTCAAAAATATGAGGAAATGACTGATAAAATTGTGAAAAAGACATGTATGAAACTACCATCAAATCTATCAACTAAAACAAACAGATCATGAATCAAAGAAGAAAATAATGGAAGCTAAAGTATTTTGAACTGAATAAAAATGGAAACACAACATACAAAATTTATGGGAAATAATGGGAACGGGGGTGTGAGGGCAGGTGGGAGGAGGATTGAAAGGAGCGAGGAGGAGGATTTGTAACTTTGCCATGACATGTATGTGCACAAAATGCTCAAGATCACTGTAAACTCTAAGTTTTGCACTTACACATATCAGTAAAAAGGGGAACAATTTACAGTGTGCCAGTAAGTCACACTTGGGGTGGAGTTTACGGCACAAAATGACTATATTGGAAGGGAAGAATGATCTTAAGGTAATAAGCCATTACTTCCATCTTAAGAAAGAAGAAGAATACTGAAATAAACCTAAAACCTAAAACAAGGAGAAAAAAGAAATACTGGAGATCAGAACAGAAATCAATAAGATAGGAAGTACCAAGGAAGGTATTTTTTGAGAAGACCTGAAAAACTGACGCATTTTTGGTGGAACTGAGGAGGGAGTAAAGATAGAAGACACAAATTACCAATACTAACTGATAAAGGTGACATTATTACAGGTAATACAGAGTTTATTAAAAAGTAATAATAGACTAATATCTAATATGAATCATTTTGTCTAGATAACTCAATGACTTAAATGAAACAATCAAAATCTATGAAAAACATGAACTACCAAGGCTTCCCTAAGAAGAAATATATAGCCAGCAAAGTCCTATAACCATTAAAGGAATTTTTAGTTAAACATCTTCCCTCTGAAAACTTCAGACTCTGATGGCTTTATTGGTGATATCTACCACTTAAGTAGGCATTGGTAATGATTTTGTGCCAAGTATCCCAGAAAATTAAAGAAAGAGGACTACGTCCTGACTCCTTCACTGAGACCAACTTTATACTGATATCAAAACACAACCAAGATGTTATAAGGATGTAAAATTATATACCAAAAGATTTCATAAACAGATACAAAGATTCTAAACAAAATCATATTAAATAGAGTGTAGTTAATATACATGTGTCAGCATTCGCACACACAGAGACCCAAACACACATGCGCATATTCACATTATGATCAAATGGGATTTTTCCTGGAATACAAAGTTGTTTTAACATTTAAACTGAATATGGGTAACTCTGGGTAGACTCCCTTCTAGTATGCACAGAACTCTGGATTCAAATCTCAGAATAACAAAAACAACAAAAAACATCCATACTAAAAAATAAGTAATCATTTCAAAAATGCAGAAAACTACTTCTTAAATATCCAATACTCATTTTTGCTCAAACATTCAGTTTAATATAGAATAGCATGAAGCTTCATCAACCTGATAAGAAGCATCTACAATAAAACAAAACATCCTACGGCTAATATCATATTTGGTGGTAAAAGACTGAATATTTTCGTTCAGATCAGAACTGAGGAAAAAAAAAAGATGTGTTCCCAACACCTTTTTATTTAACACAGTCCCAGAGGTTCTAGACAGTAGAACAAAGCAAGGAAAAGCAACAGCAACAACAACAAAATAGCTAGATTGGGGAAAAAAAGAAGTAAATGTCTTTGGGCTGACATGATCATTTATGGAGAATCTCACAGAATCTACAAAAGGCAAGTTGTATGAGTCAGTCCAGTGTAGCACATTTGCAGTTTTGAGATCAATATACAAAAATCAACGTGCTACATACAACTTGAAATTGTAGTTAAGAACAATGCGATTTACAATATCACAAATATAACATAGGTAGAAATGTCATAAAAATGTGACTGACTTATGAATTTAAACTACATGAATAAATGTTCTATGTATGAAAACTATAAGTCATTTCTGAGAGAAATTTAAAAAGATCTAAATCAGCAGAGATGTATACATCATTTTCGTAGGTTGAGAAGCTTAATTTTGTTAAGAGATGAATTCTTCAAAATTTATAGCCAACCCAATCTCAATCAAAATCCCAGCAGGTGTATTGGCAGAAATCAATAAGCTGATTCTAAAATTCACATACACACGCAAAGACTCAGCCACTGTCACTCTGAAAAAGGACAAGTTTTGAAGAGTAATATTACTTGTTCATAAGTTTTGCTAGAGACCTATAGGAACCAAGATAATGTGGTATTGGCATTGGCCTCGATAAATATATTAGTGCAACACAACAGAGTCCAGAATAACACTCATACTTAACGATTTTAACAAAAGGTACAAAGCCAAGTAGGTGGAGAAAGGTTAGTCTTTCCAACAAATGTTAGTGAGATAATTCATTAACCAAATGTAAAAAGATAAACTTTCACCTGTACCTGTCATCATATTAAAAAAAAAAAAACTGTTAAGCAGGGTTATAGATCTAAATTTCAAACGTAGGACTGTAAACGTTATATGGAAAACATAAAGAGAAATCCTTTAAAATCTAGATTGAGCCAAGTTTTCTCAGCCTCTAGATAAACACATAACCCATAAAAAACAAAATTGATAAATTCAACTTCATCAAAACTACAAAGGTCTTTTTAAAAAAAGACATTGTTAATGATAATAAAGAGATAAGTGATACATTGTAAGAAAATATTTCAAATCATATGTCTGATGAAGAACTTGTGACCAGATTAAGTGAAGAATCTTCAAACCTCATCAATACCTGTAACTCCAGTGATCTGATTGGCTGAAACAGTAGGATCATAAATTTGAGCCCAGGGTGGATAACATAGAAATGTAGCAAGACATTGTTTTGGGGATATAGCTCAGTGTTGGGGTTGGGGATGTAGCTCAGTGTTAGGAAGGCCCTAACTGAAAATTGAACTCAACCAAACCAAACCAAACCAAACCAAACCAAACCAAACCAAACCAAACCAAACCAAACCAAACCAAATGAAAACCTTTCTTATTGAAAAATTAGACAGTGAAAATTGACAAGCCAAGAGAAGAGACTTCCTTGAGGAAGATTTATGCTTGATAAATAACTATGTGAAATGATGCTCAATGTTATTAGTCAAAAGGGAACTTGACATCAAACACAATATCAAGGTACCTTTGTACACCTGTGAGAATGGGTAAAATAAAAAGACTAGTTGAGCAAAGCTTAATGTAGGGAAAGCAAAACTCTTAAAATCGCTGGAGGAAGTACTGAATTACATAACCCTCTAGAAAGCAGTTTGGGAGTTTCTGAAAGGTTAAGTGCATATGGACTACATAATCCAGCCATTTTCATCTATTTGCCCAAGAACAATAAAAGATTGTATTCATACAGAGATATGCACATGAATTTATAGAAGCTTTACAAAAGCTCCCATCTGGAAACAGCCCTGATGTCAACAGTTCATGTCTTGTCCATGTAATAAAATACCACATCAATAAGAAGGAATGGGGCATTAATAGATGTTGTAACACGGATGAATTTCAAAATAGTTATGCAGAATGAAGCTGTATTCCAGAAGTGTACGTTCTGGATGAGTCCCTTTACAGGAAGTTCTATGAAGTGTAAACCAGTGTAGAATAACAAAGCAGGTGGTTCTGGGGATGTGAGGGGGAAAGGAATGACGGGTGATGGGGATTATGAAGGGAATATCTTACTTGTGATGGTTTTATCTGTGTGCTTATATCAAAACCTGTCAAATTTTATGCTTAAAGTATTTGCTATTTGTTGCATGTGCCTTCAATTCTTCCAGTTGCTGAAAACAAAAGGAGTTGATGCAGCTAACATGTTTCTAGAAATCAGAACTGCCACTTTCAATCTTGGGGAGGCTGTTATAAAAAGAGTCATGAACATCATCATCACATGGAACTTGTATAATGCCCAGAACTGTTCTGTGCATATTAATATATTTAATCTTTATGCCAGCTTGGAGCTGGCACTGTTATGGTCCCCATATTACAGCAGAGGAGACTGAGTCCTTGCAAGGTTAAAAGAAGTTGTCTAAGGTTTTAGAGCCAGAAGTGGTCAGACAGATTTGACCTTTACATCCCTTTCTATATACTGTGTAATGCTGACAGGTGACAGGCACAGGCCTGAGGACAGACTGTTTGCCTAGGTGAAGCTAGAGCAGGAAGGACCTCCTTATGTCCATATATGATTCTAAGGGTATCTGTTTGTGAGTGTGTTGTGTGTATGTGTTTGAAACAAAGTCTCACTATGTGGTTCAGACTGACCCTGAACACACTGTGCTGCTCAGTCTGCCTTTGACCTCATTGGCAGTCCTCTTGCCTCAGCCTTCCAAATGCTGGAATTACAGGTCCTTGCCACCACACCTGGCTGATTATAAGCTTTAATCATGGGAAATTGTTGAGCTGTAGAGTAAACTTTACTTTTAAAGCAGAAGTGCAGACTCACACAATCAATACTGGTAATTCATTAGGTCTATCTGCCTGCCTGCCTGCCTGCCTGCCTGCCTGCCTTCCTTCCTTCCTTCCTTCCTTCCTTCCTTCCTTTTTTTCTTTTTCTTTCTTTCCTTGTTGAATCAGATTTCTTCCCTTATTGAAAATTTTTTTTCTTATTTCAACTCAATTTCCTTCCCTCCCCACGCTTTCAAATTTCCTTTCTAATCAATACAATATTTATCACACAAGGTTGGAATCATATTAAATTCCTTTCCTGGTCTGGGGTCATTCAGAAAAATAACAGCAGAGTTTTTGAACAGCACCGAGTATAATATACCCACCATTATTCTCAGTACTTTACATAGATTAACCCACAGTATTTGCTCAACCCTGTGATAAATAATATTGTTAATGTGCCTTTACAAATGAGACCTTGATCACCTTGACAAGAGACGTAGGTGCACAAAATGCTAAAGTTCACTGTAAACCTTAAATTTTGCACTTATACATATCAATAAAATGGGGAAAATAAAAACAAATGAGACCTTGACCGGCCTGGCTTTCGGGTTCATTTCTAATTGCATGAAGGCATGTTTCTCATCTTCATAGTCTCAAAGCCCAGCATGCAGTTGGCACTTAATATGTGTTTATTGAGCTGAAATGAGTAATGGGTCACTATTATAGTGAGACTATTTGTCACTTTTGTTTTTGTTTTTGTTTTTGTTTTTTTTTTTGGTGTCTAGACATACAGCACCATCCAGTGAGGCTGAAGACAGAATTGTGGGAATACACAGATGAGCAGAACAAGGAAATTAAATATTGATGTGTACTTACAACGAAAGGGTATAACTCCGAGAGAAAGCGGACTCTTCAGGCAGAGGTTTTTAATTTTTATTATACTGTTCTCTGGGCTCCCTCCTTCCTCCAAAGAGGGTCCCCATAGTAGAGAATAGTTCATGCTTAATTTAAAACCCGCTCTCTGAGTGCTTGCCCTGGCAGACATTCTGGGTTTCTTTTTAATCATCTCTGGGAAGATCAGTAAAATTTCTCACTTGAGCCAAGGGTTGGACCTCTCGCTAATGACAAGAAAATTTCTGGTGTCCATCAGTGATCCTCAGCCTGCAAGTAGCAGCGAGCTCACTTTTTTGGTTCCTTTGTAATTGAAATCCTTCAATTAGATACTATTAAAAAGCCTAATGCAGATTGTAAAAATTCTTTAGGAAATGAGCATTTCCTTGAAAAAACAAAAGCCTCCAACTTTAATATTGCCGCTTCTTGCTCTAAAGGATCCAGCTTTAGCTTCAGGACACTGTTTACTACATTATTCAGAGGCAGTTTACAAAAGAGTTTTGATCTCTGGTTTACAGCTGTTAAAGCCAGGGGAATCCTACACAGCATGAAGCTAATTTAGGGATGGTGTAGATTTTGAACAGTCTTTCCTTCTCTGCTCCCAGATTAAAAATTCGCCTTGGGGTGAGACTATTTATCCTAATCACCCAGCACCTCAGTTGGAGATCCTCTAACTGTGTTGCCATGAGCCTTCCCCCTTTATTAGGACCGAGAAGAAACTCCTCAGGACCTGCCCAGCTCAAGACTCCATTTAAACAGAGATTCTCTGTCAGTGATGTCAGTGATAAGCAGAAGGCAGAAGCTGCACAGCTAGAGAACCTGAGCAACAAAAGGCAAACACACAGGAACATCAGCAGTAGTGTTGAGGGGCTGGATTGGATCAACACAGGCTCTACCATTGGTTTCCCACGGTACATACAGCTCAATAGCCTCAAACAGGATGATTTTAGACCACAGAGGTGCTGAAATGATCAATTATGTAGGTGTTCTAATGCAATTAAGCCTCATTTATTTTTTGTAGTTTACTTCGTTCACTACGGTCGAGGCTCTCTAAGCCTCAAAGACAAAGGATCATTTTAGATATTTATAATTTTACACACGTATCCTTGGAGAATATCCTGAAATGCTAGATATATAGGCCTGTTTAAAACTTGCTTGTTTGCTTCAGCTGGGGAATTTGCTTCATGATTAAATGATTCGTTTTATGCAGGGCTTATGTCTGAACTTAACTAAGATTTCTGTGTCTCAGTTATTAAAGCAGAAAATTCAAGCGTGAGAGCAGCTAAACCCCAGCCAGGCAGTTGCATGGCATTAGAATATCTTGTGGCATCAATAACTGCTTAAATGAGAAGCTGGGAAAGAGAAGCCAAAGGACTCAGATCATCTGCTCTTTGTGGAGTGAGACAAAACTTCCTGCTTTTGCACTAAGGGCTTCTGGGGTTTCCCAGAATGCATCATTCATTCAGACAGGTCACTTTGTCAGAGACACTTTCTTTGTCTTCGTTTCTGACATAACAGTTAGAAAGAAAGGTTTATACTCAGAAGCCAGCAAGTGATGGCCTGTTACAAATAAAGAGAAGACAGGCCTTAAGACATTTTTAGAACTCTTGGAGCTTAGCAGTTACAATTGACACTGCTTTGGGGGCATGTGGGTTGATGTGGGATCGTGGTAGGCTTTAAATATTGGGCTTGGGTCTTTGAAGTCATGTGAAGAGGCTTTGAAGATTAGTATGCATTTCTTTTTCTCATATGTGTTGCACGTTCAGGATTGAGAATCAGAGATTGATCTAATGGGTAAAGACATGGGATGAGAAATTGTTGATAGGGTTCACTGTGTCTTCTATGTCTGGAAAGAAAGCAGACAAATAAATTCTACATAACCAGAGAGTACTGGGGATGAAATATGCAAACATGCACACACACACACATACACACACACACACACGCACACACACTCACACACACACACACACACACGCACGCACGTATATCCGTGCATATGTAAGTTGCAGTTAACATAGTGCAAGTGCAAACTCTAGAAACCTGGGCAGGAGGAGATTTTCCCTTTTTGGTTCCATGTTCTCATTGTTAGTGTTTGTATGTGCACACTGGGTGCTTTTATTCAAGTACAATCTAGAATTAATGAAGACTTGCTCATTAATTGAGTCCCTTTGGGTTTCATAAGGATGTTTAAAACTTAACAAATTTGTATTTCAAAGCAGCGAGCTCAGGCTGCCACCATGTTTCTATGCCAGCTCCTATAATTGAGAATGACTTAAGCATGAGAATAAATCTCTAAGGTGGTATTCTATGGTGTGACAAGGCTAGGAGAAGGGGAAGTGGAGGAAGGAAGAGAAGAAGGAGGAGGCAGAGAAGGAGGAAAAGGAGGAAGCAGATGAGGAGAAGGAAGAGGAGAAGAAAGTGAAGAAGAAGAACAGGAGGAGGAGGAGGAATTATTTATATTAGGACAGACTGGGTCCAAATTCCAGCTCTTTTATTATAAAGAGTGGGACTTGTCCAAGTCACCTAATAGCTTTGAACCTCGTGTTTACCTTGGTACAACTTATATAAAATACAACTCAATGTGAGTACTGTGAGAAGTAGCTGGGTTGAAAACGTCAGTGGTCTCCACCCTCCTTTTCTTACATTCCCTTCCCTGATTGGGTCAGCAGCATAGTTATGGAGGATTCTCTGGAACATTGGCAGACCAGATGGCCTGAGCCCAGGCACCATCCTGTGTTGGCTTTCTGACTTAGAAGAGTGGAGGTGCATTCTTCACAAAGATCATAGCCACTTCTCTCAACCACCAGTCACTGTTTCCTAAAGGGCAGCCATAGGTTTTCTCTGAGCACACTGTCTACACTGTCTTCTTGTTAGAGCTTTTGAGCTTTTCTTCTCTCATCCCCTCTCCCCCCAGCTTAGATATACAAAGTTCTTGTATCTTGGTCAAAAGAACTATGTCCAAAGTAATGAAAATGAGGTTGGCATGAGAAATCTCCCTGGCTCTAGACAAGAGAACAAAGAAAGATAAGATTATCACTTTCTCAGCTGGAAGATTTGCCTGGTTAACCCTCAGCAAGGCATTGCGGGTGTGAAAGGTTCTGTTACAGAGGCTATTCTGTGCGTTGTGGGATGTTTACCAGCATCCATGGCCTACCTATAAGATGCCAGTGCTAGCTCCTTTTCTAGTGTCAATTAATGATGCCTTCAGGCATTACCAATGTACTCTTGGAGGAAAAACCTCTTAAAAACAACTGACTAATAGGCTTAGCTACAGATTGTGGGGAAATCCCCTTAGCTTTCTCCCCTTGCCCACCTCTGCCACTGAGAAACTGGATGTTAGCTGGTCATGATTCCAAATAGTCTCATGTTGTGAAGAGGGCTAAAAAGCATTGTGCGTTATAGTCAAGTGCCATACATCAGCTTTAGGTAGAGAACGAGAAGGAAGTGTAGCTCTGTGACTGTTTCTTTTTCCTTTTTCTACCTTTTCTATTGCATTGTGTTTAAATTATTCAGAATATACTCAGTCCAGAGAATGGCCATCCCCAAATTTTGAGTACCTAGAATGAAGACTTCATTTGTCCAGTTGAAATCACTATTCAAAATTCAAATTTTGAATACCTAGAATGAAGACATCATTTGTCCAGTTGAAATCACTATTCAGATTGTTTCCAAAGGCTGATAAAAAGATACACGAATGTACACACGCACTTCTATGTGTATAAAACAAAATTAATTGCATTAGTGGAGCACAATATTTTTTAATGGACACAGCTTACTACTTCTTAATTAATTCCCTGCCTAGCTTATTTTGCAAATGGCAGTGGGCTTTGCTGACCTCCATCTCCTGGAAGCACAGTCTTTCTTTACTTCCACATCAGAATTTATGGCAGAAAATGTTAACTCACTGTGTGGCCATTTCCTCTTCATCTCAGCAGCGCGGAATGTGATGCCTGATCCCCACGTAAGCACTGAATACAGACTCTCTAAGCTGCCTTGAACCTTTAAGAATAATACCAAATTATACCTAGTCTGTAAATAGAAGATGAGGGTTTTTTTTTCCTTGCAGTTGCTTTCCACAGACTTTAATATACGAGTGAGTGATTTATAACACTAGTGACAAAGCTGCAACACAGCTTGAAATTTTTTATAACGGCTGTAATACCACATCTATCATAATGAAAAATGTGTATGAAATCAGTTTCTGCCAAAGAACATCTTCCCAGATTCTATTAAGAATTTTCTATCTACATGAACGCCACGACTTGCTGAAACACGTAGCTTCAGAAGGGTCCTTGTGGGCGGGCCCCACTGTAGCCTTTGCTGTGACTAAAAACCCAATTCGTGGCAATCCGTTAAGAAGTTGGTGGGAAACTGTGAGAAGGGAACTGGGAGGGCAGAAGTGGTAGTGATAAAATGTGTTCTTTTGTAAACAACAAAACAAAACAACCTACTTTCACAAAGATATTTCTGTATTTGCGGCTGGATGGATTTAGACTCCATTGTGCTTGTTATAGCTTGTGTCACATTTACCTAGCAGCTATCAACTGCCCACTGTTCCCCATTTTTAAAGCAGTAGTTTTTTCCTTCCTATTATTACTGCATTCTATTTGTAGCTATGTCTGCTTAGAAGGAAGTCAAAGAACTTCACCTTGATTTGTGCCCTTTGGAACAGAACATTTTGTGTCAGTCAGAAGAGCCTGAGTCTTTTCAGGAGCTGAGGAGACTACAGGTATCTTTGGTGTGTTAAATGACAAGTTCCACCCATGCACAGGGGCCTCTTGCGTCATCACGTGAAGCTTGTTTGCCTTGCGTCCTCCTGCTAATGGAGAACAATGGATAGTAGATGGTGGTGTGCTGGCACACGTTCTAGAAAACAAAGGAGGACCCAGGAATTTGCCGGCGTTTGAGATACATTTTCATTCTTTTCTAGCTGATGGTGCAAACTGATTTAACAATATTGTTGTGGCATTCCCTTTGTGGATTTTACTTGACACATTTGGAGGAAGGAATTTTAACTAAGAAGCACTAAAAATGATGTTCATCAACATTGTTTATCTGTAAAAAGAGTATTTCTGAAAGCTTGGCAAATTGCAACAGCATGACAATTTAGCATATTTCAGCTCCAAGCATTGCCTTTGTAATTCCAGAAAGTATGAAGTCTGGGCTTGGCTTTAGTTTACCATACAATTATTTTGCTAGTTCTCACTCTTTCTTACCTGTTATGGTAAAATATTTGAAAGTTGGAGAGAAAACACTAGATGTTCTACTGGTACAAAGTAGTGGCATTAAGAGGCAGTGTCCATAGTGTCCTGTCAGCTGACCCAAAAGCTTCCCTGTTCCAGTGCTGACTGTGACCAACTCTTGGGCACTCCTTGACTTATGCTTTTAACTGGCAACCCCAACAATCCCAAAATAACTTGTTTCTGCAGAAAATTACTATACATTTCCCCCCTATGTTGACTTCTTCATTCCTTTGTCCTGACTAGAGTTTTGCAATAAGTTATATTGTATAAGCCTTATTTTACATGTTGGAAGTTCTTTTCTGGCCCTACTGATGCATTTATTTCTTTATATGTTTTTGTAGAGATAATTGGAAATATGCACTGCCCTTTCTATCCATTCCTAGTCTTACAGTGGTTTCAATATGTGTCAAGAGCTGTCACCAAATGTCATTAATTAGACAAATTTACAGAATCTATGTCAAGAGGGAGGATGGGCATGCATTAGGTACTTAGTATGTGCCATACCCTCTGATAAGGATGTAACATATTATATACTGCATAGCAACACTGGGGGGAGGGGGATTTATCATCCCTTATTTCACCATGGATGAATTTGACAAGTGAAATTAAATATTTTTTAACATAGATGATAATTAAAATTAGATCTATATGACTTCATACACAATTTTTTCCCCCTAGAATACTGGTCTGGGGAAGGGTTTTGAGATAGGGGAACCTGAAATCATTCTATCCACTTTTGTGGCTGTGGTTACAATTCTTTTGATCATTGTCAGGTTAATAATAATGAATGGTACATAATTTGCCCTATGAGCTCCAAAGACTTTCTATGTCCTTGTCATAGAAACCTTTATCACAGTAGATCAGAAATGCAATCAAGCTACTGCTACTTGTTAATAGCATCAAAGTCACACAATAAAACTACCTTACTTTGAACTTGTGATTTGTAAATTGAAAATTCATTTTACACATGTCATTCCTTTGATTTTTGTCATAACCTTGCAAGGCAGGGAGGCTAAGGGGCGTTTTTCTCCATTTTGGAGAAGAAGAGGCTGAACTCAGGTTAAGTGACTTGCTCAAGGAGCTATGCTGCTCTTAATATGGAGATCGCTAGTATTCTTGAATTCCCAAGTTCTTAAAAATCTTTCTTTAAGTTTATACTGGAATATTTGCATTTTGTTTAGTTTCCATTTATTAGTAAGCTTGTTGTATTTCATTGTCTTTCTTTTGTTCTTTCTCTCCTTTTCTTTCTTTCTTTCTTTCTTTCTTTCTTTCTTTCTTTCTTTCTTTCTTTCTTGACAGAATCTCATTCTGTAGTCCAGGTTGGTCCTTGACTCAGTGTGTATCCCAGGCTTACCTAGAACTCAGGGCAACTCTTCTGCCTAAGCCTCCCGATGCTGGGGTTACAGGCTTGTATCACATACCTAGCTAGCTATGATGTAGTTCTGGGGGATTGAACCCTGGGCCTTGTATTTCTTAAGCAGGCTCTCTGATCACTGAGCTACGCCCCTAGCCCCTGTATTCCATGTTGAACTGCATAAAATCTCATGTAAATAAGTACTGTAGGTGTGGCTCACCCTGAAACAGTGAAGACTATCAAGCAAACAGGACCCCCCCATTCAGAGAGAGAGAGAGAGAGAGAGAGAGAGAGAGAGAGAGAGAGAGAGCTGGATTGTTGAGTTACTTCTGCATGTCCTTGTTTCTGGTGATAATGTCCTTTCAACTGTCAGTTTTAGAAATTTTTTGGCATTTTTATATTTGTTAGGCAACCTAACCCTGAGCTCAGAAATCAAATAAGTTTATGGATGTATGCATTCATATATCATATGTGCAAAATTAAGATTGTATGAATATAAAGTAGTCTTTCCTGCTTATGTATTTTATGTTGTGTCCTGAATGTTTGCATGTATGAAAATGTGACTTTTCTCACTCATTTGTAATATTTTCTTAAAGAGATACACCATCATTAATGTTCATATTTTTAAAATATATGGATTATTTTCAGTTTTAAAATCTTTAATATATGGTGAATTTCTGATTATTTCTATAGAGTAAATTGCAGGAAAATTGGGGAAAACAGATATCAAACATCCTGAGTGGTAAGAACTCATCACATACAAGGTTTCTATCATTTACAAACTTTCCTTTCACAATAATGGTTTTTACCTTTAGCCAGGGGGAAACCTTTGATTTGCTTTCTGCCACTATAGGTTTTCCTTTTTCAGATTTTAAAAAACAAATGAAATTATATCGTGGACCCTCTTCAGTACCTGGTTGCTTTCACCTAGCGTGATGCTTCTTTGAGACTCATTTACCTTGCTATGTAAAAGCATTGGTTGTTTAATTTGTGCAGTGACTAGCTGAAAATTTATCCAACCATTCAATGATGGGCATTTAGACTGCTTTCCTTTGTAATTATTATGAAGAAAGCTTCCACAAACCTTTGAGTCCATTTCTCTATGTCATTATATGCTTTTATTTATCTTATCCAATGCTGAGAGATTAGGTTGCTAGAATAGATGGGTAATATTTTTCTAAACAAATTGCCAGGCTGTATTCCAAGGTAATGAACTTTTGCATGTCTACTCATGCTTTATGAGGATTCTAGTTGCTCTGTAAATTTCTTTCTTTCTTTCTTTTTTTTTTTGTACTGGTGATTAAATTCAGGGACTAGTGTTTGAGAGATAAACACTCCACCAATGAGCTGCATCTTGAGTTCCAGTTTCTTTTTCTCAGTGCTGGAGATTGAACCCAGGGCTGGCTTATGATAGGCAAGCAATTTACCTCTGACCTCTAACCCACACCTACTTTCACTGTATTGTGACATTCGTTTTTAAATTTGGATTGTAGTGTTGTCATTATATTGTTCTAAATTTAAAATTTACATGTCGCAGTGCTGAATTATTTTAGTACTACTTTTTCCAATATGCAACTTGCTGCATGATTAAAGATTTTATTAATAAGCAGTGATATTGAACATCTTTTCATGTTCACATTTTTAACCTATATATTATCTTTGGTGTAGGAGACTGTTCAGATACTGTTTCTATATTTTGATTTTTTTGTGCCTTATTTTGAGTTGTAAGATTTCTTAATGTATTGTGGATATAATTTTTTTAGTTCATTTCCACCCATTTTATTAGCATGTATTTGTGACACAATGGGGACATTAAACTTGACAATTTTATGCACATACGTAACACATCACCTCGCATTCTTTTCCCCTCCCACTTTTTTTGTCCTCTTAGCCTCCTCCCCCATCTCTTCTGACCCTCAACATCTCACCTGTTAGACTCTATCACTTATTTATGCTCTGGGTTTCTTATAGCAGAGAGATTGTGAGAAATTTATCTTCTGAGTTTGATTCATTTTACTAAGCATAACGGTGTCAAGTTGCACCCATTTACCTAAAAATGACTCGAACCTATCTGTCTTTATGGCGGAGTAGTACTCCATTGTGTATCCATGCCACATTTCCTTTATCCATTGGTCTGAGGTATAGGTGATAAAATTTCTTCCCCCACTCTCTTGGCTGTCTCCTCATTCTGTAGGGTTGTTTCCTTTGCTGTGCAGAAGCTTTTTAATTTGGTACAGAGTAGTTTGCAAACATTTTTCTTAGTTTATGGTTTACTGTTCATTTTGTTAGTAATGTCTCCTGTACAGTAAAGTTTTAAATTTTGATTACGTCCAATTTATCATTTTTTAGTTTGTTACTTTTGCATCTCACCTAAGAATTCTTTGCCAAATTTGTTGTCATATAAAGACTCATACTATTTTTTAATAGAAATTTTGTCATTTTTGCTTTTACATTGAGGTCTACAATGCATTTTTGAGTTAATTTTTAGAAGTGTTGTGAGTTAATGCATTAAGTTCCTTTTAAAAATATGATTATTTGATTGTTATAGTGCAACTTATTCAAAGCTTAGTATCTTTTCTCACTGAATAGTGTATATTTTTTGACTATAAATTGACTATTTGCATGTGTCTATTTCTGGAATACATATTCTTCTTTACTGACCAATATATCTTATATCTATTATGAAGGTACTGTATTGTCTGATTATTTTAGCTTTGTACTAAATTCTTTAATATTGTTTTTTTTAAATGACAGACTAATCTAGGTACTTGCATTTCCACATATATTTTAGATGAACATGTTCATTTCCATAAATTCCTGAAACTTTTTTGAATATTTTCTGGAAATATGATTAAAATGGCATGAATATATAGATCAATGTGAAGAATGAGGATAAGTGACATCTTAAAATGTTGAGTCTTCCAATCTATGAACATGGTGTATCCTTCTGTTTTTTTAAGTCCTCTTAAACATATTGTATAGTTGGTAATATAAAGGTATACCTATACTTTTATTCCCAAATATTAGATATTTTTGATGCTATTTTGATTGTAGTTTTAAATTATTTTTCAGTTGTTCAGCACTAGTATGCTGAAATTCAAATGATTTTGTGTCTGCATGTGTGTATTGACTTGGAACCTTGAAACTTTAGTTTTCCATACTCTGTTACTGGTTCTAGTAGCTAGTTTTGCAAGATCTCTTAGAATTCCTACGCGTTGTTTGTTCATGGAGTTTTCCTTCTTCCTTTATAATCTGTGCACATTTTATTGCTGCTATATTAAGGTGTCAGGAACCCTTAGTGAGATCTTGACTAAGAGAGAGCAGACATCCATGCTTTGCTCCTGCTGGTAAGATTAAATTTGTTCAGTACTTCAACATTTCAGGGTGATGTTGGTTACAGGCTTTTCACGATTGGCTTTAATCAAGTTGAAGAAATTCCCTTTTGCCTTAGTATTGGTATTTTTTTCTTTCCAAATTCTTATGTTGAGGACCTTTAACAGGAATGTGGCCATGCTAGCACCCAATCTTGGATTTCAAACCTCTAGAACTTGAGAGTGTTGGTTGGTTTAGCCACCAGTTTAAGCCACTTACTTTGGAATGTTTCTGTTGTTGAGTGTTCAGTCTGCATTTTCTAAACTCTCAGTTCCACATAGTATGAATCTCATTTCACATATCATGATTTTTATCTCCACAAACTCCATTTGGATCTTTTATGTATCTTCTACTTCTTTATCACCATGTTTCTGTTGTCCTTTACTTTCTTGAGCACAGGTAGCATATTTACAGGGAGCTAATTTAATTTTCATTTTACTAGTTCATCATCTATCATTTCTCATTCTGCCTTGTCATCATTATTTTTAATCTTATGGAGGCTTTATTTTCCTGCCTTTTTTCTTGCCTTACTACTTATTGGATGCTGGGCATTGTGAATTTTATGTTGTTTATTGCTACAGCTGGTTTTTATTATATTCCTTTAAATAACACTGTTCTAGAATGCTATTAATTATAGTTACTTGAATTCTTTTGAGGGTTGCTTTTAGGCTCTATGTCAAAATTGAGAATCCATTGCACTGGAACTAATTTAGCTTATTGTTTATTTAATATCATTTGAGGCTTCTACCTTACAATGTCTGTTTGTACTATGAAATATTTTGTCTCTTATTTCTGGAAACACACATTCGTACTTAACCTTTATAATTTGTGTAAATTGTTTCTCATTACCTTTGAGTTACTTTTTCTTTGGTCTTGAGTTGTAGCTGTTCATGCATGTGCACACCAGTATTTAGTCAGACTGAAAGTTGCTCTCCAGCAGATTTCTGGAGCTGGCTTTCTCCACAGCTTCCACCTTCCTGGTAATCTGATATCTCTATTCTACCTATCTGGAGCTCCACAAACTTTAACTTCTCTTTTCCCATTCATGAGATCACCAGGCTTTGTTTGGGTTTCCTGTCCCCATGCTGCAGCCAAGAAACTGCTGGCATGTAACAAGCCTTTGGGACTCCAGGGCTCACCTTTCTCAGTGTGTGCTTCCTGTTAAATGTCTGGAAATCATTACTGCATGCATTTTGTTTGGTTAACTAAATTTTTAATGCTGGAAGGTAAAACTGGTTCCCTTTATTCCATCTTAGCTGAGGATAAATGTCATTTTTTTTTAATTAAAGAGAAGACATACATCCTTTTCTGCCAGGTAGGCATAAGAATCACCAATTATTTTCTTGTGGCTCCTCTGAGAATATGACAATACTTGAAAGCTAAGACTGGGATGAAAATTTCTGAGGTTCCAAAATGGTGACCAAATCTTGCCTTGTTTGAAGATGAGTCTTGTTTAGAAGTAAGAAAAATTTTATTACTTCTAAACAGCTTTATTACTTCTAAACAGCTTTTTCACTGTTCATTTTGCCCAAGCCCTCCTAATTCCTATGGTGATCCCTACCCTGCTTATTCTTCTTTGTATCACCAATCTGTGCCAAGTGTCAGAACAGCTGCTGTCTTCATCCTGTCCCATATAATATGGTAAACGAGGCCTTCATTCCATGTTCTTCTCCTACCTCTATAGCTGGATTGATTTTTCCCACAGCCTCCTTTGAACTTCTTTTCTCTTCTAGTTACATTAAACTTCTTCAAGATTTTTCATGTATTGATTGTTATGGCACCTTCATGAGCATCTTCTGCATTTTACGCTGAATGTTAAGTGCCTAGTGTGCAAATGAATGACATGAAGACTTAAAAGAAAAAGAAACACAGAAAATAGTGTGAACTCAAGGACCAAGATGTGCTCTGGGCACGGGAGGCTGACACAGGAGAGATGACTACACCTATTTCACTCTGAGCCAAAGGAAATTGGAGTGGGGGGATTCCTAGAAGTGAAGGAGGATGAAGAGGAGTTTACCAAGTACAGAAAAGTGAAGTCCTTCGTAACTCTTTAAAAATACTTGTTGAATTGTGCTGGGCATAATTTTGCCATAAGTTTTGGTGGTTGAATTTTTTACCTTAATGATAACAGCAACTTTCCAAATTCTTGGATCTGTTTCTCAGAGACTTTTTTTTTTCCTAATCCTAAAGTTGAAAAACATGTTAGCAGAAGGAGCTCAAGATTTAGACTGGTGAACTTGATAATTCAGCCTGATGGTATTAGAAAAAGTTATGAAGAACAGATAAACACCTGTAGGCGCTTGCTAGGATGAAATAGCATTCCGAGCACTAGTAAATGGAAAACACTTCTATCATTCAGAAGTTAGCTTTTTTCAAATCTTTGCACATTAATAGAACACATGCCCAAGCTCACTGTCTATTAATATTACTGCTTAATTATAAGCCTACTGCTGGTGTTTTTGGTAGTATAATAAACCTATCTCAAGTCAAGATTGCATGTTTATTACAGGATTTAATTTAGAAACATGAAGCAGACCTTTCTCAGCTGTCAAAGAAATGTGATGAAGAAATTCTACACTGACATTCTATTAAGTGTTGTATTTAAAAAGATTCAGATCAATCTTACTTTAAGAAAATCTATAAAATCTTTAAACTTTCAAATTCTTGAAATTGTTTTAGTATGTTAGAGTTGTATTAAAATTTAAATAGTATTGAAAGACTTAGTGTAGATGAAAAATTCCAGATCTAGTTTTTATTAAATATGTAGGGAATAAAATGCTTTCAATTAGCACTTGGATCTTTCTCATAAAGTATTATTTAGAACAAATGGAGTTCAGAGACCTTTTGAAAGAAGAAAGACCAAATCTTCTTCACTGATTTAGAGACATAAAAACGGTTAGCTCTAAGAACCTGTATCTTTCTGTGATGCAATTGAATCAGCTCAGTTTGATGAGGTTGGAGTGACCCTAGGTGACCTCCGTCAGAACGAAATCAGAAGATTAAAGGGGTCTGCAATCAGAGAAATTTAATAATGTTTGACTAAAATATTCATGTGGCAAGGTAAAAAGTACAGAGGTCTTCTGATGTCTCTAAATAATTAAAGAACAAGTTTTAAATCTAACGTAAGAATGAACAATATAGCAAAGACAATAGTGGTTTGCTGAGTTCTCACTGGTGTCAGATATTGTGCTAACTATTCCATCCACGTTATCCTCGTCCTCCTCATACACTGATGAGGGGGAACATGTTAGCTTTCAGAGAAAGCCCTTTGAAGTGGTGATAATACTTACCTAACAACTCCAGGATTGTAAATGGTAGAGCCAAGGTCTAAACCTAGACTTGCGTGATTCCAAATGTCTTCACTTAATCATTACACTCTTTCCTACTCATAGCTCACATTACCTTAATATCAAACACTTAAGGTGAGTTATGGGTTGTTGTAGTTGGGTCTGGTGTGTCCTCAAAAAGGCCTCATGTGGATATTGGGTACTGTTGGGAGTTGGACCTGGGTGGAAGGGTGGATGCTTGGGGTTTGACCTGGAGGAATGTGTGCGATTCTGCCCTTCCTCTCACACTTGCCTTTTTTCTGCCACGTTGTGAGGCTCTCTGCCTCCAGAGCACTGGCTGCAGCACTGGCTGTGGCACCAGACCCGGCTCCAGTCCTGCCATGTGATTCCCCTATTTTCCAACCACAAACTTGTAAACAGACTATGACTTTCCCACACTATGAGTTTAAATGAATAAGGCCTTCATCCCCTGCCATGAGATTCCACCATTCTCCAGCCACCCATCTGTGTCTTTCTGAAACTGTGAGCTAAAAATAAATATTTCCTCCCTAAAGTCACTATTGAGTCAGAGCAATAAAAAGTAACTGAGACACGGATTTTACTCCATTTAATTCTCCCCACCATTGGGTCATTAATACTCTTGTTATTTTTACATTTTCAGTAAGGAAGCACAGAGTATCTAAGTAATTTGCTCAAGTCACACAGCTAATGGGCAGTGGAACTGGGATCAAAACAAGCCAATCTATGCCCAGCTGCTGTCATCTAGAAGATTCATATGACTAAGGTTCCAGTTTGTGATAAGGAAAATGAGAAGATGTGGTAGCCAGTAGAAGAGTTGGTAAAGATTTCTTTCAGTAGCTAGCAACAGAGACTGGAAAGGACAGAGGCCTCAACAAACCAGGTGACTGTTGTCAGGAGGTGGCTCTGCATGACTTTCTCTCATCTTTGGAGATGCAGAGACCTTGGCAGCTTTTTTCTGGAGTCTGCCAACAGCGTTGGAAGATAGAGAAATTGTCTTCCTCAGGGGCTTAGCAAAGATTTGTTTACTGTGTAGTATAAGGGAGAAAATATCTCTTTCCAAGGTAAAGTTTGAGCAGGTGTTCTCATGGTCCTTTGTAAAAATCAGCTTCCCAAACTTCTGGTTCTTCAACTATGAAGAAAGGTCGTGCATACACAGAATCTACCTGATTACCTGGTGGCTGCCCATGATTTCTGTGGGGCCTGGGAGGCCAAAGGAGCCAAGGCAAATAGGAAGCTTGAGCTGCCTGTTGCGCTATATTACATTCTTTCGTCTCTGACATAGGAGTCTCCTGGCTTCTGCCACAATTCTTGAAACCGCCAGGCTCAGTTGTTATCTTGTGAGACGGACAAAATACTGAATCTTTACAGTTCCTGGCAGTTTTTCACTCTCTTCCACACGAAAGAGAGTAGAAATAGGCACATTAGGGTTGGCGTGGCAGCTTCAAAAAGTCAGCAGGCACTCTGGGTCCTTCGGCTTTTGACTCATTGTTTTAAATATTTCCTAGGGCCACAAGCTGCCTGCTGGTACTTAAGAGAGCTGGAAAAAGTGACCAGAATATTTTTCCAGGTGTCCTGCAAAGTGACTTCTGCTTGTATCCCAGGAGCTACTCCTAGCTCCAAAGAGAGTCAGAAAAAGTGACCTTTTTGGCTTGGCATTCTTTCCTTCAGATTGCAATTGCTATTCTGTTACAAAGAAGAAAAGAGAGTGGATGTGGGCAAACAGCAAGCCATTCCAACTGTGGCAACGCAGATACTGTACTGGGTATAAGCTGAGCAGGGTTGTTTTATGAGAAGACTCTTAGCATAAATAAATATTTGATTCCAATACTAAGCCCCTCTCTCTTTGCTTAGAAAAATGCAAAGTAGAGTGTATGAAGGCAAATATTGTTATTGTATGCACATCCCAACTGCTAACAGAGACCCTTGTTGCAAGCAGCACTTGATAGTAGAAACTGTGGGCTAGCAACTAGTTGGAAGAATACAGTTGCCTCTGGAAATGCCTTTGCACCAGTAATGACCCTTGTGAGCCATGAATCTGCAAGAGCTGCCCTATCTCTAGGTCACTGCTTTATAAACTGAATATCAATAAAGGCAGACATGAGCATGTTAATTATATCTATGGATGAAGCCATTGTCTTTGACCTATGCAAGACATTTTTGATGAGAAAAATGCATTAGTTCAGTAAGCCTGTGAGGGACAACCTTTCTTAAACTGGAGGAGTTGACTGTTCCTCTCTCTTGGATTTCATTAAAGGGCTCAAGACAGTTGGCAGTGTCCACTAGTGGTGGTGTATGGCTGCCTTCTTTTCTTTTTTTTCCTTCTTTTTCTTTTCTTTTTTTTTTAGAGAATTTTGTCATAATATGCTTTCTAAGCTTCATGTTTGCAGCGCAGAAGACTTTATATTATAAATATAAAATTGTGCTAGTGATGCTATTAAAAGCAGTTGTAACTATTGGGTGTCATCTTGGGTTCTTTTTAGAATTATTTTATTTAATCTTCATGGCATTCCCTGGAGGTGGGTACAGTTATTGGCCCTACTGTATATCTGTGTGTATTAGATTTAAAAGAAATAGTGAGCTTGTCCAATTTGTTCAGGTAGGCAAATGGCAGGCGTGGGTATTAAGATTCAAATATCAATACAAATACATCTAACTCTAATTTCTACACTATTTAAATTTAAATATATTTTTAAACACATACATAAAAAGTTGTATACATTAATTGACACATATTGATATTCTGTAGTGTTTAAATTGGGGTAAACATGTCTATCTTTTCAGTATCATTTCTTTGGGGCTAAAATATTTATAATCCTTTCTAAGCTTTTTGAAATGTACACTACACTATTATCTGTAGTTGCCCTACTGTGAAATTGCACATATAACTTTACACTCCTGACTAAAATTTGGTACTCATTGATCAACCATGCCTATCTCTCCTGTTTCCCTAAGACCCCTAACCTTTGGGAACCACTATTCCACTCTCAACTTGTGTGGTATCACCCTTTTTAGATTCTGTGTACAAGAGAGACCATGCAGAACTTGTCTTTCTACACCTGGCTTATTTTACTTGACTCAGTGATCTCCAATTCTGTACTTGTTTCCACACATGAGTGGATTTCATCCTTCTTAAAGGGTTGAATGGAATTCCACTGTGTGCAAGCACAGTGTCTTCTACTCACTCGTTAGCCACGAGCATCAATTGACTAATGTGAATAGTGAAACGTAGGAACTCAAATATCTCTTGGACGTGCTGCTTGCATTTCTTTGGATATATGGCCAGCTGTGGGGTTGCTGTATCATATGTTAGTTTCATTTTTAGTATTTTGAGGAAATTTAATGCAGTTTACATAATAGTTATGCTATTTTTATTTCCCACAAACTGGGTCCAAAGGTTACCTTTCTTCCTAATCTTGCCAACCCTTTTAATCTTTTGGGTTTTTTTGATAATAACTGTGCTTGCTGGAGTGATGTCTTATAGTAGTTTTAATTGCATATTTCTGCTGGTTTCCTGCAGATTAATGATGTTGAGCCTTTTTTTCGTACACCTTTTGGTGATTTGTATGCATTCTTTTGAGAAATATGGCTGCTTGCTGTTGATTTTTTCTGTTTCTTGTGTTTCTTGGATATCAACTTATTTTTATACCTACAGTTTAGAAATATTTTTTTGTCTATTTTATAGCTTGTCTTTTTGCTTCATCGAGTTTCCTTAGCTGTGAAGAAGCTTTTAAGTTTGACATTATCCCACCTGTCTATTTTTACTTTTGTTTCCTATGCTTTTATTGTCTTGTCCAAAAATCCCTGCCAGTTCCAATGTCTTAATGGCTTCCTCTATATTTTTTTTATTTTGTTAGTTTCATAATTTCAGGTCTTTCAGGTAATTTTTAAATTCATTTTGAGTTTATTTTTGTAGCTGGTGAGAGATAGGAGTCTAATTTCGTTTTTCTGCAGATTGATATTTAATTTTTTACAGCAGCATTTATTGAAGATACTCATTCTCCTATGCATATTTTTATCATTTTTGCTGAGAATGTGTAGGTTTAAATACAGGTTCTCTATTTTGTTCTTTTGGCCTATGTGTCTATTTCCATGTCAATAGCATGCTGTTTTTATTTTCTTCACTTTGTCTTACATTTTCTTAATGATTAAATCTTAGCAGCATGTATATGTCAAGGAATTTGTTCATTTTATGAAATATTTTGTTATGTAGTTGCTCATCATAATATCACGACCCTTTTTATTTCTGTGATATGAGTTGTAATGTCTCCTTCGTCATCTGATCTTTGAGTTTTCCCTTTCTTGGAGTTTTTAAATTCACCTTTTCAAAGAAATAGCTCTTTGTTTTATTATACTTCTGCATCTTTCAAATCTCTATCTCAATTTATTTGTGCTCTGACCTTTATTATTCCTTTCTTTATACAAATTTTGACCTAGTAATATGTTGTTTGAGATCTTTCTGCCTTTTTTTGCAGTGGGTGTTGATTGACACACACTTCCCTCTACCTACTGCTTTGTGGTACCCCATAGGCTGTGGTATGTTGTATTTCCATTATTTGTTTCAAGATACTTTAGTTCTTCTTGATTTATTATTTGATTGGCTGGTTGTTCAAGAGTAAATTGTTTAATTTGCATATGTTTGTATAGTTTCCGAAGCTTTTCTTCTTATTGATTTCTAGTTTTATTGCATTGTGTTTGGAAAAGATATTAGATTGTACTTTCAGTTTTTAACCATGTGTTGGAATGTGTCCTGTAGCCTATTATATGATCTGTCTCATAGAATTTCTCATGTGATATTGAGACAGCGTATAGTTGGGAACCATGTATTTGAATTGCTAAATTGGATCCTTATACATTTAAAGCAAGGTCTTATGTAGCCATTATTTCCAGGTAACACATTCACAGTAAGGCCATAGATAAGGTGTTACAATAGCCATTTTGTAATTGTTTTCTGGTCT
Organism: Ctenodactylus gundi; assembly: GCA_004027205.1. Classification (NCBI taxonomy): domain Eukaryota; kingdom Metazoa; phylum Chordata; class Mammalia; order Rodentia; family Ctenodactylidae; genus Ctenodactylus; species Ctenodactylus gundi. The sequence goes on along the minus strand of PVKB01002486.1, from coordinate 173,306 downwards.
TACTGTAGTTTCTTTCTGTCATTCTCTTTCTGTTCCAGGCTTCCATTATGATTGATTTGATCTAATGGCATATTTTTATTTCTTATTGTTTTAGATTTGTGTAAATGTAAATGTAGACTTTTGCTTTTTTGCTACTGAATATTAGAATATTCTGATCTTGTCTGTGTAGTTATTCTTACCAAAGAGTCAGGAGGGATGATGGGGGGGGGGTGGGAGGATGAGAAGAGGGGAAGGGAAAGGAATGAGAAGTTGATGTGATATGTTTGTGCACAAAATTTTCATGTTTAATGCAATCATTTTGTATCATGAATACATACTAATTAAAACAGAGAAAATTATATCAATATTCAGGTATAGGAATTCCTGGTCAAAGGTCATCAATCAGATCTGAATCAACAAAGTTCACCTCAAGACATATCATCAAGCTCTCAAATATTAAAGATAAAGAAAATATTCTTAAGAGAACAAGAGAAAGGAAACAACACATACATATCTCCCAATTTACTTCATAGCAGGATTCTCAGCAGAAACCTGACAGGCCAAAAGAGAGAGGCAGATTTTCACTACATTGAAGAAGAAGAGGAAGAAGAAGAAGAAGAGGAAGAAGAAGAAGAAGAAGAACAACAACAACAACAAAAACTCTGCCAACCAAGAATACTCTATCCAGACAAGCTACCTGTTAGAAATGAAAACATAAAATATTCCTAGACAAACACAAGCTGAGAATATAATGTATCTTCCTTTTTTGATTTCTTTGCTATGCAGAAGCTTTTTAATTTGATATAACCCCATTTGTTAATTTTTGGGATTTTTTTTTGCATTTGTGGCTTCTATATGCTCATTAAGCTTTGCATCCATTAGGACCACTGTTTGTTTAGTAATTTCCTCTTTAAGCCAACTGACCATTGCTTACATTTCTGTGAGAATATCTTGTTTAAACTGGCTGTTTGACTCTTTTATTTGCTTTTTGAATTCCTTCTCTATGAGTTTCAGTGTTTCAGTACCTGTGACATTAATTTCTGGGGTCTCAGGCATTTCTGTGGGTGTCCTGTTGCCTTATTTTCTTCCCATGTTTTTGTTGTTGAGGCACTTCACGTTAAAGGCCTAGCTGAGAGGTTTCTTTGAGCAGGTATGAGAGTGTGTGTAGGGAGCCCAAATTCCTCTGAGTTCTGTGCTGGGTGTAGGCAGAGGGAGGACCTAACAGCCTGATGGCCTCTCAGGTGTCATGGTCACCCCCAGCCCCACTCAGCAAAGCTCTCCTGCCTCTCTTGGCTTCCCTCCCCTAGGGGTGGGGATCTCCATCCTCGGAGGTGCTTTCTTTATGCTTGAGCCAGTTGGGCAGTCAGCGATCTTTCTCTCCTGTCCACAACTGTCTCTGTGCGAGTCTTTTCCTAGGAGTGACCCTCAAAACCCTGATGTTCTCTTCTGAGCCTTCTTTTTTCCCTAGACAGTTCAATTTCAGCCTCTTTAAAAAAAATGTATCTTGCTTATGTCACTGCCTGTTATAGCTCCCAGGCACTGCTTCTGGTGCAGGTTCTGGGAGACCTTTTCTAGAGGAAGCTTGCGTTGCATTTGCAGTTTGCACTGCATACAGGCCTGTTTTGGGAGGCTGTGTCAATTCCCACTTCTCCCAGATCTGCACCCACCTCAGTCAGAGGTTCCAGCATCCTGGCTGGTTTTTGTCTGTGGTTGCCTGCAGCCCAGGCTACTCTTAGTGGGCCTGGGGCTGCTTCCTGGGTGGCTGTTTTTCTCCACTTCTAATGTGTCTTTGGGATTTTTGATCTTCCCAGGGACTCCTTTCAATAGTTGGGGCACTCCTTTCTGTTCTAGCTCAGTTGAACAGGCAGTTTTTATTATAGTCTTGCCTTTTTAAGTGAGTCCCTCAGGAGACATTGCATAGCTCTGTTACTTAGCTGCCATCTTGAATAGAAGTCTTTTAATATGGTTTGTTTTGAATAAAGTCCCATTCGCTGCTGAGAAAAAAGTGTATTCTGTTGATGTTTGATGAAGCATTGTAAATATCAGTTAATTCTAATTGTTCCAGAGTGTAATTTAACTCTTACTTTTCTTTGTTATTTTTGTTTCATTAACCTGTCTATTTGTGATAGTGAGGTGTTGAAGTTTCCTACTAGAATTGCATTGTGGCCTAGTTGTCCTTTCACATCCAGTATTTTTTGTTTTACAAAATTGGGTGCCCTAATATTGGGTGCATATATACTGGTAACTGTGGTATATATAGATAATTGTGACTTCTTGTTGAATTGTTCCCATAACAAGTCTATATAGTGTCAATCTTTGTCTCTTCTATCTATTTTGGCTTGAGTCTGCTGTGTCCTAGGATAGTACAGCTAGCTCTGCTTTGTATGTAGGTCCAGTTTTATGACATATTAATTTCCATTTAAAATTTTTTTAATATATGTGTTTCTTCATAGGTAAGGTGTGTCATCTCTAAGCAAAAAAAAAAAAAAAAAAAAAAAAAATTACATCCAATCTGCCAGTCTGTCTTTTGATAGGTAACTTGAGGCCATTAACATTGAGCATTACTAGAGTGGTATATTTGCTATATCCCTATCATTCTGGTGTTCAGTGTTGATTTTTTTGTTCCACAGTCGTGTTAGATAGTTATCTTTTTGTTGTTTTGTTTTCTCTGAGACCTTTTGTGCTATTGGTTGCTATCTCTGTCTAAGATTCCTTTAAGTATGTTCAGCAATGCTAGGTTACTTGTCATAAATTTCTTTAGGTTTTCTTTATCATGGAACATTTTTACTTTTTTCCCTACTTTCAAGGATAACTTTGCTGGGTTAAACAGTTTGGTTTGGCATTTACTTTGTTTTAGCACTTTAGTAAATTTGTTCCATAACCTCTTGATCATTAAAGTTTGTGTTGAGAAATCTACGGTTGTTCTAATGGATTTGTTTTTGTAGGTTACTTTCTGTTTTTCCCTTGCAGGTTTTAGTATTCTCCCTGTGTTGATTGTCTTGGATTTTGATTATTATGTGTAATTGAAAGTCTCTTTTCTGGTGAATGGTACTTGGTGTTCTATATGCCTATAGTCTCTCTATGTTCATTTTTTTCCTAGATTAGGGAAATTTTTCTGTGATAATTTCATTGAACTTCTTCTTTATACCTTTTTTGCTGTCTTCCATTTTATCTTACATCCCCATAACTTGAAAATTTCGACTCTTCGAATCATCTGCCAATTGTGCATCCAGTCTTGTATTTTTGTTTTCAGTCATCACTGGCCACGTAGTCTAATTTATCCTACTTATCTTCAAGATATGATAATCTGTCCTTATAATTAAACCAGTTTCCCATGTTTTCATATAAGTTTTTAATACCTTGAAATTCAGCTTGGCATCATTTCAGGCTTTATACTTCTGTATGCAAGTGTTTCTTCATTTCTTGTGTTGCCTTGTTTACTTATTTATTTAAGTCTTCCATAAAATCATGAAGCTTTTTTATCTATTAAGACTGTTGTTTGTTTGGTTAAATTCTTTCCAAACTCACCGAGCATCTTTTTTCATTTGTTTAAGCATATCTTGTTTGAGGTGATTGGCTACTACATCCACTTGTTTTTTAAATTTCCTTTCCTATAGGTTCCACTACTTCCAGACCCCTGGCATTAGTTTCCAGGAATGAGGCATTTTCAATTGACTTATTGATGTGGGTTGTAAATTGCATAATGTCAATGAACTTGGTCCCTACTATGAAGATTTCTTCTATTTGATTATTTCTTTTCTTTAATTTTCTTGAGTTCACTCAGATTTTAATATTTATGCTCATTGTTAGCTTATTAACTATTAATTTTGGGGTTTTCTTAAGGATCATTCTTCTGCTGGTTACCAGATTTCATCCACTTTTCAGTGAAGGAGAAATAGATTACAGTACTGTACATGGTCAAAGAACAAGCTAATTATTAGCACATATTGAAAATCAAGATTAACATCCATGCCACTATCCACAATGTGAACGAAGATCTACAATGATATTATAATCTAACACTAACAAATTAATGGCAGAACTTAATAACTAGTATAATACTACAGCTATTCTATCCTTAACATTAAAAGGTGCAGTCCACACCATCAGTGCATCTATCTGACTAAGCCTAATACTGACTTATTGAAAGGTTCCACTCATGTCAATATTATATCACTGTAAATAATAACATTCACCTCTGTATTGCTTACCTAGGCTAAACCAAAGCACCAGAAGTTACCAATCTTAATAGGCTCCAGTCGCTATACCCTCTTCAGCAGTGGGGATGAATATAAGTATTAATGGTACAAGTGAATTCATACTGGCTATTGACATGCCATAGCAAGTTATCAGCTCCTACAACTCAACATCAGAAATGTGATGTATACCCCTAACGAAGGTGTCTATACAGGTGGCCTAGTAACTTATTAGAAAAGTTTGTTAAAGTTGACATCTTATTATTGTTGATAATATAGAAAAGGTCTACCCAACTAAGTAGAATGAAATTATTGATGCCCAACATGCCAAACCACATGGCTATAAGTTATTAATACTTAACAATAATATCAATAAGAGTGGTGGTGGTAGGAAGGAAGTGGGCTGAGACTGAGGGTAAGCTGTGGAAGTGTGATAGAAAACAGAAGAACATATATAGGATAGAGAAATGCAAGACAGCACTGCAACTCCAGATGAGAAGAAAATGGATATACTTAAGCAACAGGAACAAAACTAAGAAGAAACAAGGGAAGCTATGAATGAAAGGGAGAGTATGTCTCCAGAATCTATGAGACGACTTATGAAAAGGGTATAATGGACTACTCAAGGGAGAAAGAAACGCAAAAACTAACGAGTAACAAAAAACAGAAAGAAAGAAAAGGAAAAAAAACCCCCACAAATCAATAATAGAAAAAAATACAAGTTCAATAGATCTACAAAGAAACCTTGAAGTGAGACCAAAGTCCAAAAATAAAGAAAAAAATCCTTTTGTTATTTGAATGGCAAGTCTCTATATCTTAGACCTCTGATCTTGCTGACTAAGGAGGAGGGTGGGGCCAATTTCCTCCTTTCCTGTCTCAGTCTGCAAAAAATGCACCACTCCAAAATGTCTCTTGCAGCTCTTATGAGGCTGGGATGAGCAAAAAACCTGTTAGATTTTATCCTAGTGGCAGGCACATGGCCCTGTGCCCAAAGGTGCTGACTCAAACCTCCCCATTGCCACACCACACCCAGGTGATCTGGCTTTTCTCCCAGCTATGCGGAGATGGGAAGATGAGATGTCTGCTTTCTGAGATCTGTTGTCATTGGGCTTATATCTTTTTAGAGGACCATAGCCTTTTCCCTGCTCTACTGTCACTAGTCTTCCCTCCCTGTCATTGGCAAGTAGAGCCCCTGAATTCCCAAGACTGTGAATTGTCAATAGTCTCCTTCCTGGGAGAGGTCAAATTGTGCTACTGAATCTTTCTTCCTTGAATAGTCTATTATGTCCTTTACATAAAAGTCTTTCATAGATTCCGGAGACATACTCTTTGTTTCATTCATAGCTTCCCTTGTTTCTTCTTAGACTGTCTGGCTGCGATTCTTGCACCACACTTTCATTCTGCATTCCTTAAGGTTCTGAGGCTTTGTGACTCCTCTGTTTCTGCAGCCGGATGGCTAGGCTTTGATGTGCTGTGGCCAAGAGCCCTTTCTGTCTTTTAAGCACAGCTACAAGATTGTCTGGTACCTTCTAGGCTGCCATCCTGGCTGAAATTCTCCTCAGGCACTTGCCTGTTGTTTTGTGCTTGTGAGTCTGTTCACCTGCCTATGATTAGAGTCTTGCTCCATGCCAGGCCACCCAAGATTGGGATAGTAGTGGCAAAGCAGTCAGCTGCCAAGGTTGATGCTAAGCTCTGCTTTGCCAGAGTTGCACTGATGCCCAAATCACCCCTGGTGGTGATGCAGACCCAAAGATGAGTCTGTTCCTCTGTAGTGCAGCTATCTGCCTGGGACCAGGACAGGTGAAGAAGTTCTGCCTTTGAGGTCTGGCCTAGGGCCCTTCGGTTTCTGCCTAGAGCTGTGTCTTGCTGCAGTAGGCCTGGCACTGAGCTCCAAGGCAGGTCTGTTCTTTAAGCTTTCTGCCCTGTGTCTCACTGTAAGAGAGTCACCTGCTTCCTGAGATTGGGGTGAGGAGGTGGCAACAAGTGCCATGGCCATATGGCCACCTTAGTTCCATAGATAGCCTGTGAATGCTCGTCCTCGGGTCTCTCTTTCTCTCTACTCAGTGTCAATATAAGGTATTGTAAGAACTCTCTAATTCCTGCTTTATTGAATGCATCTTTTATTATTATTATAATACTGAAGGTGGCCAGTATAATCTCTACCTGGCTTTGTTTTTCTTTTTTCCTCCCATGGTACTGATATGTACAAGTGCAACACCTGGCTTTTGAACGCTTTTGAAGATAGCTAGGTGCACAGGCAACTCTTCACATGTGTGTGTCTCTTCACATGGGAAAGTGGCCCCTGGAGCATCTTAGCTACTATCTTGGTCCACCCTGAAGTGTAGCTCTTAGCTATTACATTAGAGTGGGCAGGCTTTGGTGTAAGATGCAGAATCATTCTAAGTCCTTCCTTCTTTCTCTCTCTGCCTCTTTTCCTCTTTTCCTTTTTCTCTGTTTGCATCATTTCTCTTTTTCTTTCTTTCTCTTTTCTTTTTTCAGATAGCAGAAGCAAACAAATGAACAATCAAAAAATTGCCTTTAATACCATAATCAGTATTTTCTCCTTTTTATTTGTTTTGTTTGTTTTGCTCCTGACTTTCTATATCAGGTCCACATGCAATTATGTTTTTGTGTATTTCATTCAATCCATATTTGCCCACGGCTCAGTCTCTTCTAGTGCTGGCTATATAGTGTGGAATGGGACTGATAGATTTCCTGTTATCACAGAGCAGACCTGGCATTTTGCATTCTCTTCCTTTTGCATAACATTAGATCAAAACCCATTTTCATGTCACTATACAGTCTCCATAATTATCATTTTAAATGTCCTCATAAAATTCTATCCTATTCTTGCACAATAATTACCTTCAATATTACATTACTGTTGAGCAATCCCATTGTCTCCAGGTATTCGCTGTTACAGATAACAAGTATCCTTAAAAATAAAATAAGTAAGCAAAGATGATCCTGCAAGGGGTAGCTTTGCACTTGTAGTTTTATTTTCTTGTTAATAGTTTCTTCCTTATGAAAAATTCCCTAGAGTGTAATTACTGGACAAGAGAGAAAGCACATTTCTTTGCTTTTATAGAAATGTTAATAAGTAAACATTATGTGCAAGCCTCAGTCAGTGCTTTACCCATATTATTTCGTAAAATCTTAGCAATAAACTTTGAAAGCAGGTAACAAAGCCTTCACTTTGAAGAAGAAACTGAGTCACTGATCGGGAAACTAGTTCCCTTAGAATCGCGATCGGGAGCCAGGAGGGAGTGTAAGGCAGGGCTCATAAATGCTGATGGCCACATCTTTTTTTTTCTTTCCACATTTTATTGATGTGTATAAGCGCAAAATTTAAGGTTTACAATGACATTGGGCATTTTGTGCACATACGTTTCTTGTCAAGGTGACAAGGACTTTCCCACTCTCCTTTTGTTCCTCCCCCTCCCCACTCCTCCCTCCCTCTCCACCCTCTTCCCTGGTTCACTTTGTTTTTCGTTTTAAGTTCCATGAGATAGTTGTGATCTGGGTTTCTCATACCAGAGAGATCACATCTTAATAGTGTCTAACTAGTACCTTCCAAGAGCCTCTCATTTTGCCCATGAACCAATGGCAGAACTCCTTCAGAGCTCTGAAGTTGAGAATGAAAGTGAACTGTCTGCTTCACAGACAGTTCTGTCCATACAGTAAACAAACAGCTCACGCCTCCTAGAGTTGAACTGGTGCCAGGGTAACAGGAGTTAAGTCGTGAATGAACAAAGTAAGCATCTGACAAATAGCAGCCATTTGTTACTGTCACTGTTATCACGAACACGTTGCAGTGTTGAGGCTTAGACTCTTGCATCCAGGTTCCTTCTCCTTACTCAGGCATTTTCACTGAGCATGGCTGCCAGGTACTTGGGGGACAGATTTGATGTAGTTATCAAACAATTGTCAAGGCTTCTCCTTGTCACTTTCCTCTTTTCCTTTCTCCCTCCCCTTCTTTCCTCCTTCCCTTCCCCATTTCTTCCTCTTTCCCTCTTTTCCTCATAAACCTTCTTTCCCTCCCCTTTCTTATTGAGTGTTTTCAATGATCAAATAGTATTCTATATATTTATATGTATTAAAATTCTTTTCTTCCCCCACTATAACCTATAGGATTGGCACTATTGAAACCTTCGCTTAATATGAAAAAAAAATAAAACTTAAACTAAGTTACAGAGACGAATCTGGGCAGAGACAAGCTTACCATGAAGCTAATGAACATAAAAAATTGGGGACTCTCTCTTACACAGGCTGCTGTGAATTGGGAAGTTGCTGTGAATTTGTAGAATGTTCTAGAAAGAAAGGGAAGTCATGGTGGTGCTGTTAAGAACCTTTCTACGTAGGGTTTTTGAAAATATTTCTGTGGAGATTTTAGAAGAGATGTAGATCACTGAGCTCCTGTAAACTGTTGTGATTTCTCTTTTCATTGAAGGTAAATATTTAATTTTGTCTTCAATTTTGTATTTACAATTTTGTCTGATTATTTTATACATGGAGTCCCCAAGTGATATATCCTTCGGGCCCCCTACAAAATGTGTGTGTACTTCCAGGAGTCTTGCTATCCCAAGTTGACATCTTGTTCTCTGCAGCATGCCGGAAGCATGCTGCACCTCATGGGAAGTGCTTTGGGTAGAACAATTCCTTGCTATGCAGGACAGTCCTGTGATTTTTGAAGGATCCCTGGATCCCTGGATCCTTTTTTGCAAAGGTCAGTGTTGACCGCAGATGTTTGGAAACACTACTTCCAAACAGGTCTCTGGGAAGGTTCAGAAGGAAAGACCACGGCTTTGGGTCCTCACTGACTACATGGTACCTGGAAGACTTTGAGCCTTGGCGACTAAGTAACTTAAAAACAGAAATGTTTTCTTTTATTTCTACAGGCCAGAGGTCTGAAATGTTTCTTTTGATGGTCCTTTGGGAGAATCTTTTCTTTGTGTCTTGCTGTCTCCTGATTGTTGGGAATATTCGGTGTTCCTTGGCTTGGAGCTGGATATTTCCTGTCTCTGTCTGTTCACATCCCATTCCTCCCTGCCTGTTTTCTCCTTTTGTAAATACACCAGTATCCTCATTCAATACTACCACATCTTAGTTACATCTACAGAGACCTTGTTTCTAAATATGGTCGCATTTGGTAATCTGGGAAAATATAAAATTTAAAGAGATAAAAATCAGCACATTACCTTAAATTGGGGTGCATGTTCAAGGAGGGAGAGCTACTTATGATGCAGCTGAACACACACACACACACACACACACACACACACACACATGCACGTACGTGCACACACTCCGGGTACATAGAAGATACCTTTTAAATGAGAACAATTATAACACCAAATGTAAGATGAGCCACCAGAAGGTGTGGGTCCACAGACTTCCCTAGGAAATGACAGGCAGTTTTGAAGGTTGGACTTGCTTGCATCGCCTCTCCCTGTGATGAGTTAGGCTGCACTGGTACCCAAGGCTCTGATAACTTCCTCTTCTCCCCTAGAATCAGTTATCTTGTGAAATAAATGTAATTGGTTGCCTAGAGAGGGACTAAACAGAGAAGGGGAAGAGATCACTCTATTGGCTGAGAGTGCAAATAGAAAAAAGAGGAGGCAGTTAGTAATTAAAAAAAAAATCTTCGTAACATGGATAGACGGCTTTCAGTGAGTGGGTTCTTCTTGGGTTTGAGTCCTACCTTCAAGTCTCTTAGCTTTGTGGATTCGAAACTGTGAACATTCACCAAAACTCTTCTGAGTCTCATTTATTTATCTATAAATTCAAAATAAAAATAGGACCTACCTTCCAGGTTGCTATGAACATGAAATAAGATGGTTAATGGAAAGCACTTAGCCAATGGTAAGTAAGCCTTTGGAAAATGATCATTTTACTAAGTTGTAAATCAGTCTTCTCCTGTGTGGCTGTGCCTGACTGAGTTCCAGACTAAGGGCTTTAGACATTACTGCTCTCTACTAAAACAAAGAAACAAACAAGAAAAAAAATGAACTAATGAATTCATATATTTAGTCGTGTGTCTATGCACGAAACTCTGCTAGTGTGTCCTGGGGATAACATAATAGGCAGGTACCGTGATGGCTGCATGTTCCTGCACAAATGCCCAGGCACCTGCTTTGGAGAATCACTATGCACAGCTTTCCTGGCTAGATCGTTTGGCCAAACGAATATTGATTGTATTGCCAGTGGTTGGGTTGGTCTCTGGGTGATTAACTTCAGAGAACAACTGGGGTCATGTGGATGCTTGGTGTTTTTTTGGCGCAGAATTTTCAGAATATCTTGGAATGGGTACCTACATTTCCTTTTGATTGGATTAATTAAACATCTCACCAAATCACCATAAGCCTGACATAATCACAGCAAAAAATGCGTTCAACACTGATTCTGCAGAGGTGAAAGCCGACAGGCTGCAGGGGCAGTGGATCTGAGCTCTTATTTCTGTCACCTGCTAGTCGGAGTGTACTTGGACGCCAGCCCTGTTAAACCACATGACCTTAGCCAGAGGGTGCCAAGTCTAACAGTTGTGTTGGTGTCTGACAGATTTGGCCCAGATTCTCAAATTTCTCAAAGGAGATTTCCCAAGAGTAGTTTTCATTCTGCCTATGTTAAGACAATAAGGATCTCAAACTCTGAGCACAATCTGCCTTGCATCTCAAAAAATCTAGAAGCTAGAAAACAAATGCTATAATAAAAGCACTTAAAGGATTTAAAAAAAATCATTCTCAGGAACAGTTTGGACAACAGACTTACCAGGTCTCCCAAGGGCTAACTTGCTGGATTTCAGCTTTTATCTGTGAGGTCAGGAAAGTACAGACAGACTGACAGCCATTATCTTGGCCATGAAGTTTTCGGTCACGTCTTGTTCCCGTGCCTGGCATCTCAACTAAAGTGTATTATTTGGTGGCACCTTTGTAAAATCTGGCTTTATCACAAACTTTTGAAGTGATCATCTGATGACATTTTTCTTGTTTACCTTGAGTTGGACATGCAGCCATGCAGGGTTTATGGGTCACCATTTGGGGAGTCTTTTGGGGAATGTGGGTCACATGAGGTTGCCAAGAAAAATAGCTACACTTGAAACTTGTCTAGGGTCAAATTTGAGATGTGGTGAGAAGATCATGTTCCAGAGCCCTACAGGCAAATGACTGTAGACTGGATCTGGCATCTGTAGCCACATTGCCTTCTTCTAGGTGTATTTGGCCTCTCTGGATATTTGTTTTTCTTCTGTACAGAGTTGGTGTGATCAGAATAATGGAAAAAATTGGTAGCACAGAGGAAGACTAAAAAAAAAAACTTTTGCTGAGTGAGTGTATTAAAAAATAAGATTTATAATAATAATAGTAATATGTTCCACAATATCACCAGATTGGGATGAGAAAACTACTAAATCCAGTGACTCAACACTCAGTATTGACTACATAATTGTGAGGTTGAGCACAAAATGAGTATGTAGGGCCATTCAAGCATTATTAAGAATTTTGAGACAGATAAGGACAATCATAGAGCCCTCCTGTGTGTTGGGCCCTGGGTGCCTGCCCGAGTCGCAAGCCCATGAAACCTGCTTGCTCACTTTTAGCACTTCCTTTTATTGTTTCATCCACTGTATGTATGTTTCCTGAATTCCTTCATAATCTCTGTGATGCCCTCCAAATCAACAAGTGTGCTTAAAACTTCGAAATGCTTCTTTTCTTGTTCTCATTTTAGGAGATCTCTTAAAAACTAAACAAAACCATAGCCCAGTTTATTTTTCATCTCCACTAATGGCAGAATTGAAAGGATAGACACCTAACATGTTAGAATTCTTCGTGCCATCTTTTTATTCTCTCATGTTATGTAGTTTGAAAAATAATTTTTCTCACTCAATAGTATGTTATATGCCTTGTAAAGGAGAAAGAAGCTGCCTGAGATTATTGAAGTCACATAATGCTTAATACAAGCTTCATTAATCCACAACCCCTAAAGTAGAAGAGCTGAGTATATCTAATGATAAGAGGTTAAATTGGGACAGATGATAACTCTTCATTCTCTTAATGATCATTTTCCCAGTGTGAGTTGCTACTATTTCAAAGGAATAAGGACATTAGTTTTTCTTGCCTTTCCAACAGCCTGATCTGTCTTGAGATATTTCAGTTGGTTAAGACTGGTACTAATGAGGCTAAGGTCATGAACTTCATCTCTACCCAGGGCAATTAGTTAACCTGAAAAGAAAACCAAGACTCTACCTTCTACCTTAGGCAGCCAGTTTATAATTCCACACTTCCTTTGAGGAAGCAGACCCTCTATTACTGAAAGGAACTCCTTTACTTTAAGGGTATCCAACAAGGAAATCAAGCTCCTTGTGGCCATTGTGACTAGCCAATCAGAAATTCAACACCTCTGTCATAGTTCAGGAGACACATGGTCCACGTTGGTCTATTTGGAAAGAATCTGAGGACTTTTGCAGGAGGTACTAAAAAAAGTCTTATTTCTTATGATTCTAAACCTGAAATATTGTCAGTCTAGGGTCATGAGAGACCACAGTATAAAGTCTAAAGGTGAAGATAATGCAACAGAAGGCAGAGCTGAACAGGGAAGGAAAACAGTTCTGAGGATGTCACTGAATCCTATGTGTGGCTGTGTCTGCAGGCAGCCATAGATTCTTTAGTTACATAAACAAATGTTTTTTATACTGCAGCCAGTTTGAATTGGGGTTTCTGTTTTTTTATCAATAGAAATTCCGAACTCTTTTAGCAAGGACTTTGTTAAAGTCAAAGAAGGAGAACAAGATCTTGGAAGATATTTCCAATATCATTCATCTTAGTTTGCACTCTCTGCTGAGTTTCCAGGATATTTTTATTAAGTCCATCAGTCCTTCGGTGTCCCTTGTGAAGAGATCAAACTGAAAAAGATGTGAAAAATCCAATACACTAATCAACACTATATAGTTTTTTAACTTGCTGGCAATTTTCTGCGGATCATTAAATTCCCCAAATATGAAATTTCTTCATTGATATGTGGATCATGTAAAATAGGCTTGAATACAATTGCTATTTCCATGGTATCCAGATCCCTGAGGCTCTGAGCAGCGTTTGTTCTGGTCATGATAATTTTTCTGTTTCTACCTTTGCTCAGTTTTCTAGTATTGAGTGGTTTGCTGCCTTTAGTAAAAGGATTTCTATGAAACCACATGGATGCATGCAAACATACAAATATTTTCTTTCCTTTCCAGGCTAACTTTAAAAATATGTCAGATGACAATCAGAAAGAATGTTCTGTTACAGTTGTCAATATCAGAGTCCACACTGATAGTGTCCTTTATTCGCAGATGTGATTGCTCGTTTGAGTCTCAGAGAAACATAGAAGATAGATGATAAAGGTGAATTGCTTTTGTACTAACTTGGAAAATTTTGTTGCCTTCCAGCTCTCAAAGAGTCACTGGGAAGGTGGGTAGGGTTGAACCATAATGCTGAGTCAAAAGCTGCCTCGTTCCAGGCCAAGGTTACAGTAGGCTTTTCCTCCAGCATAAGCCCACATTCTCTTACCGTTTGAGCCTCCTTAATGCCAACTACACTATATTTTTATTGTAGAAATGGAAACAATCATCAGGAAAAATGGGATATCCTTCTGATGCATTTGTAACTCCTTAGTTCAGAAGCTCCTTGCAACCATTTCGGGATTTCTTAGTGTTTTGTGAGACTGTCCCATAGCATCATGGTAGCTTTTTGATGTATTTTCATCCAATATTCATTTTATCTTATGTTTGCAGGAGTATCTTGTAGACCTCCCCTTTCCACACTCATTTGCCTGGCTATTGGATAGCCCTGCCTTACGGATGACTTAGTAGTCATGTGATGAAGCCCTGGCCAACCAGCATAGTGCATTTTCATGCTCATGATGATTGGCTCAATACTAGGCTGTGTCCCTAGCCAGTTATTCAAAGTCAATCCTAAAATGTTTTCTAAAGTCATTGGGAAGGAGATTTACATTCTAGTAGGGATGTAAGTATGGAGTTGCTATAGGCTACTGTGCCAACGTCAGAAGCAGCTGAGAATTAGGGCAATGCAAAGGGAAGCCAAATTTAGTGCTGGAATGACAAGGTCAAGGTGACATTTTCTGAACCCCCTGGTCTAGGTGTTCCTGAAGCCAGACCTATCACCTTTAACTTCATAGGTAGGTGAGTCAATAAATAACTTTTTTTTTTCTTAAGCTAGTCTGAATTGGATTTCTGTCACTTGTGGCAAAAAGAGCCTTGAGTTATACAAGCAATCACCGAACAGAGCTTTATTTGCTGAGGTCTCTCACCTGTGTCCAGCATCAATAAGCCAGCAAATGAATTACGAAGGATTACATAGGCAGCAACTAGAGGAAATGTGGGAAGCAATTTAATACAAAAGGAGTAGAATGCCTCCTCAAGGGTGTTTCCATTTAATAGATAAGAAAATTTGAAAACAATCATATTGCCCATTTATAGAGCAACTAGGATTCTAAGAAATAACTGGGGTGCTCAGCATATACATAAACTTTTTCTTAAAACATCTGAAAGCTCATATTTTTATTGCAAATCTATGTAAGAAGATACTTCACTGATACAGCTTTCAGAGTAATTAAAATGGTTTTGTTGTTGGAGGCACAGTTCAAATTGTCCTCACCTGGCCTGAGAGCTCTTCTGAGGTAAAAGCTATGCCTGTCTCCACTTCACGGGCCAGTTGTGTCTCACTCAGAGCAACAGTGTGGGGATCAATAAACACTGTGGGCCTTAAAACTTTGGTTAAGTATCTTGATAAGTCTGAGCTTGAATTTCCTTCACTGAAATGCAGGTGATAGTACCACCTACTTAGTGACAACAGCAATGTTTAAATGAGGTGATTTGTTCTTCCCCATGTAAGCAGTGATAACATAAAATACTCAAGCTGTACCTGGCACAGAGAGGTGCTTAGTAAATATCTGGAAGAAACTCATTTGATGACTTTTGGAGCCCTAGGGACATGACTGCCTTCATTTTTATCATCTTTTCTCATTGTGTCTCAATCCTTTTAGATAATAATAATTGTTGATAGCAACCTAATAGTGAATAATAAATAACATGATTAATATGAATATGGCCTTTTTTCCTGAGTTCTAACTCCTTTCCAAACACTGCTCAAGTGATCACATTCTTTTCCTACAAAAATCATGGGGACTTGGTCTTATTAGGCACTGTTTGACAGATAAAAAAATAGATGTACTTTGAGGATAAAAATTTGATCTAATTCATACAAATAAGGAGTGAAAGAGCTGGGGTTCTATCCCAGGCCTGCCTGACTTCAGTGTCTTTGACTTCTTCACTTTGTAACCTTTTTGGTCACATTGTGACTGCAAAGTCGCAGTCGTCATCAGCTGAGACCATGTTGGAAAGGTTGAGAGTTTAGATTTTAGCCTAGGTCTACAGAAGTAGAAGGTTTATTTAAACAAGAACTTCTTCCCTCTTCCTGGTGGTTCCTGTGCCCATTAAACTTGCAAAGCAATTTACCACTTGATCTTCCAGCTCTGTATCAAAATATTTTTGACTATATTGCATTTTATCGTGGCATGGGTGTTTATTGTTAATATTTAATTATATTTAAGTGGCCGCAGGACTGTGCTTAGAACATGCTTAAAGGCATGTATTTTATGGTTCATCTCCTTTAGCTAACATTTCCTGATTTCTCTCCCCTCAATTCACTTTTAAATTGTTTTTGTAAATGAATTGTATTTCACTGAAAACTTTTGTCCATTACTTTCAGTTTTTGATGATGCATCTTTCCTGCCATTTTTATTAATATATATGTGTGTGATACATAATGGTTACAATGAGCTTGAGTATTTTGTGCATGTATGTATCACATCAACATTATAATCCCTTCCCCTCTCCTTGTTTGCCCTCCCACACCCTCTTCATCACTGCTACCTCCCACTATCACATCCATTTGGTTCTATAGAACGCCTGTATTCTGGCTTTCCCATATCAGAGAAACCATGCGATATTTAACATATTTAATTTTCTGCATCTGACTCACTTCACCACTTAAATCATCCCTGATTATGTCTCTTGAAAATGAGATTTTTTTGACCACTGTGTGACTGATCCGAATCAAGCACACAGATGTAGCCTTATGGGTCAGATTTTTTTTTTTTTGACAGGTTCAGAATTACCTGAGTAATGTGAAATTTGAAGCTATTGATGGAATCCCATCTTCCCCCTCAAAAAAAAAATTACTTGGAAAACTCCACAACAATTGAAAATGCTCCTATGAAGAGAAACAAAAGCAGAATCAAGCAGAGCCTGATTTAAAAAATCATTCTCTTTCCTACTCCCCTGTTATTATTGTTTTACTTTTGTAAGTTTTAAAGAGTATTCATGGCTTGTACAGTCTGTCCCTTGAGATTTTTAGATAAAAAGGGAAAAAAGATGAATAAGAAATCACCATGAAGTGCTCATCTTAACAAGAGGAAGGCTCAGGTCAGCCTAGGACGAGGCACAGGTTTCCTGGTCCTAACTCTTCACCCTTTCTTTTGTCTGGGTGAACAGGGCAGGCCTGTCCAAGGCTCTGCCTCCATAGTAGTAAGATATATATATATATATATATATATATATATATATATATATATATATATATATATATATATATAGCCTCTTAGGGCTGATGGGAGGATCAAGAGGCTTTATTAAATGTGTAGGCAGTCAGAGCAATACAGAATAAATACTGAATGTCATTATTGAAACTGTTTCAGGACTCGTCTAATTTGACTCCGTATTACATCAGGCAGCTGAGTTGGTCTGCTCAGCTCTCCTGTGTTTAGGAGGACTTGAGGGATGACTGCATGAATCCATGGGACAGAAAAATGGTAGCAGCTCCCTAGTGTGACGGCAAGTGTCAGGCACAGAGTAGTCCCAAGGGCCTGCTTTAGGTCCACGTGCCTGGATTCCAATTGTGCCTCCATCACTTGCTTATCAAGAAACATTTTAACTCTCAGGCTTTAGTCTCTGCCTCTGCTCTTGCTGTTAACAGTGCTTACATGATGGGGTTGCTGTGAAGATTAAAGAAAGGACGTGTAACACTGCCTTGCTTGTAGCGAAAGCTCATTACGTATGAGCTACCGTCTTCACTGCTGCTTCCTTATTAATTACGTCCCTTTGTGAAAGTTGAAGCATAACGAGACACATCCCTACACACCATCGAGTCTACTGAATGCAAAGTTAAAATGCATGTCAGAAAATTATCTGCAAGGACCTAACGACGATCCTTTAAGGCTTAGAGAATGCATCACATTTTAGTATGTTTTTGTGGATTAATTTTTTAGTTTATCTGTGGTGGAACATGGTGCTTATAGCAATAAAAGAAGAAAGAGAAAATCATGAATTTCTACCCATCAAAGAAAATGTAATAAGAAAGTGATGCTGCTCGTTTGCCTTCAAATGTTAGACTTTGTGGAGAGGGAAAAGGAAGGTGGAAGGGGGAAGGGAATTAAAGATGATCAAGATGCAATATGTAAATGCACCAATTTCTCAAGATGATTGTTACTATTATGTATCACAAATACATGCTAAAAAATCACCCAAAATCAATTGATATCTCCGCCGTCTGTTTGATTTATATCAAGTGTCAAATGGGCGGGAGGACAGATTCCACTGGTTACAACATCAGTGCCTTCCAAGCCAGTCCTTAAGTGTTTTGTATTCCAAAACTCCAGGAAGTAGGTTGTACTCATGTAACATACTGATAGGTAAGACAGGGATATAAGAAAACAGGAATACAGCAATAGATAATGGCCCTGGGAAAGGAGTTCTGTTTTGGATGGAATAGTTGGGAATAGCCTCTCTGAGGAAATGATTTAAAGACATGGATGACAAGAGGAAGGGAGTGGTCTAGATTTCTGCAAAGTGCAGCCTTTCAGGCACAAGGAAGAGTGAATACAAAGGCCCCGAGAAAGGACAACGTTTTGGATTGTGGGATGGACCTTCAGGAGGCTAAGTTAGTGAAAAGAGAAGGAGTGATAGTATCAGGGCGGGCTGGTGGAGACAGCACGAGGCAGACAATCAGGTGAACCAGCCTGTGTGCCGAGTAACCTAGCAGTTATCAAATTCCTCAGACTCTGATTTTCATTTCTCATCGCCAAGTGGGCACAGCAAGAGCAGCTTCTTTTGCATGAGGAATCGATGAGACAAAATTGGGAATACGCTTGATATGCTTTATATGGTTTGGATCTGGAATGAGCCCAAAAGTCTCATGTCTTTGGATGTTGAGAATTATGTATGGATTTCAAGTTCTATTGGGAGTTGGGGCTTGGTAGTGTGTGGCAGATTGCTGGGTGTGTGGCCTCGAAGGATAGAGTCTTGTCCCAGCTTCTTCCCTCTGGCCTGATCCTTCCTCTTGGGTTGCGTGAGCAGCTGTTCTTCTCTAGACACTTCCTGCCATTGACACCACCCATGAATGGGCGGAGATTTCTTGAAATTATGAGCTGAAATAAACCTTTCCTACCTTGAGTTGTGGATGTTGGGTATTATGTCCAGCATAGAGAAATTAACTAAGACACCTGATAAAGTTCCTGTATGGTAACAGGTGCTCAAAAACTTGCAGCTGTAAAACAAACAAACACACAAAAAATAACAATCCACAGATTTGGCAGTTCATGAGAAGGGTAAATAATCCAAGTGTACCTTCAGTTCCTTTGTGTTTACTTCATAGTGAGTGTGCACGAGGTGTGTGGGCACAAAGGAAGGCTCCTTGGGGAGGGAGTTCTTGCCTGCTGGAGGTGACACATACATGCAGGAGAGGATTTTCTGGGAAGATGGGATTTGAGTTCTGAGGGTAGATTGCAAATTCTCTGAGGCCTTTTTTCATGGAATTCCTTTAATTTCCACACAACCAAATTTTGCAAAAGCTGCTGTTATCACAAGAAACTGAACTTAAGTGCTAATAGAATTTGCATTGATGTTTCAGTGATTTGAAAAATAACCTTTTGATTTTCCTGTGGGCAAGGTGAGGGGAGTAACACCTATGGAATTTCCTATTTCCAGGTTTATCACGGAGCTAGGTAGAAAAGTCAAAGCCATTATAACACAACTTTGTGAATGAATGAGAGAATGTTTAAGTGTCACCAGAAGTGGGAACCACCAAAAGACATTCTGCAGGGCAATACTGAGTGGTCAGGAATTTGTCCAGTAACTAGATGATGCACTTTCAAAAGAAAAGCATGTGTTTCAAGACTGGGAAGTACATTTTGTTCTTTAAAATACCATTCTTAGGAACATGAAAGAATGGGAAATGTGTTTTAAAAATAAACATTCTCAGAAATTTTAAGAAAGAAACTATCTTGTCTCAAATGTCCTCATAAGGATCACCATTGTGACAATAACTTGAGATTATGAAGCAATAACACTGATTTTTAATACACATTACAAAATTCATACGTGAGAAAAAATGTTGCTTCTGTCAGGACAATCTTTTGGTAGAAGGACTTCTGCTCTTTACCTTTCTGTGGTGTGTGGTGTGGTGGAAGGTTTGGCCTGTGGGCCTTATACACCTGCATAATGATTTGGTTCAGCCCAAGCAAGGCAACCATCAGATTATAAAATAATTAAACATTTTACCAAATGTATCAGGGTAATTTTTAAGTTGGTAATTTTGTAGGGCCCACAAATGATATTATACGTATCCAGATAGCCCTTGGCAACAAAAAGATTTCCCACCCCTGACTTGGCTTAGTGTATGTTGAATTGTAGGATGTAAATAAAGTGCCTGAGACTCCAGAGTGCTGGGACTACAGGCGTGAGCCACCATGCCTGGCTTATGGGGTGCTGGGGAAGTGAAGATTGTCCTGACGGAAGCAACATTTTTTTCTCAAGTATGAATTTTGTAATGTTTATTAAAAAGGCAAGCACTTTAACTGCTGAGCCATTCTTCCAGCCCCTAAACCTAAACATTTCTATGAAAGATAGCTTAAGGTGGGGCTGGAGGAATGGCTCAGCGGTTAAGCCAAGCGCTAAGTACCTGAGTTCGATTCCCCAGCACCACATAAGCTGGGCATGGTGGTGCACGCCTGTAAATAAAGTGAATTCAGGACCAGCCTGGACCACAGAGCGAGACCCTGTCTCAAAAAAAAAAAAATACAAAAAAAAGAGGTAGTTCAGGAATATCAAAGACCTCTAGTTTGGAAGCTAAGTATTGTTGGTTAGTTTTGTTTTCTTCCCTAAAAGTGAATTTGCTATTTTGTAAGCTCTAGAAGCCACTTAGGATCTTGTCTAATCATTGGAAAGACTGGCAGCTGTTGAAAACTCCACTCTTCCAATGAATCTCCCTCTCTTACGACATTTGTTCCTCCTCCTCATACAAGGAGTCTTCATCCACCTGATGGTCAGAGCTCAAAGGCAGGAGGAGGTAGACACAAGTTTTGAAGGGCATTGCATTGTATTTTTATTGTATTTACCCAACTTGTGGATGACCCCATTAAAATATGCATGGAGCTATCTTACTTGACAGATATTAACAAGATGACATCATAAACTTACTGCTCAGGCTGTCTTCACTAAATTCCGGTGTGGGATTTCTCTGTACGGAGAGGTGAAACTGAGATTGCACAGCTCTATGACAAGACCACTGCTCCTGGAACTACTCTGGACTTCTCCCTTTCCAAGCCTCACCCTTAACATTCAATCCTGACCTTTCTATTTCCAAAACATCTCTCAGGTTGATCGGCATGTGTCTAGCTGCCCATAGGGATCTTCTCATCAGACACCCGCCTTTGTTTTTTGTTCTTTTTGTTTTTGTTTTTTTTTTTTTTTTTTGCTTTGGTATCAATGATAGGCTTTTTCCTGTTTCCTTCCCCCCCACCCCAACTAATGAGTTTATCTGTCATTCATATTCCTGTAGAGTAGCCTGAGTATCTTTTTCCAGTTCCAAGTCCAGGTTTTTCTCTCTCCAGTTTGAAACCCTTCTGCTTTTTCGCTGTGAATTTAAGAGATCATCAATCACTACTGCCCTAATGGGGGCATCCCCACAGGACAGCTATCCTCTGCTATTGCGAAATGCTTATTTACTTGGTTGTATTTGTTACGTTGTATAATTGCGTGTTTATTTGTCTCTTGTTTGGCTTCCTACCATGTTGTAGTCATTGAAATGTCAACAACCACATCTATTTTATTTGAATACATTCTCAGTTAAGTACAGGTCTTCATACATAATAAATACCCAATTCAATATTAGTTGAATAAAGAAGGGATCTAAGAAGCCTGACGGTGTCCCTATTGGTCGAAACCAGATACCTATAAAATAATGAGCAATTTTCCTGAGAGGATGATTGAATTGAACAGCAGATGATCCCCAGAGTGAAGGTTCAAGGGTGGCTTGACAAGTGGCTTCACCATGTGGTGTGTGCAATCCTCACATGTGACATGAGAAAAACAAAAAAGAGAAACAATACATGCTGCGTGGAAGACAGATTTCGGCATGTGTCAAAAAGTGTTTCATGTCTCTTCTGTGACACCGTCCATCATTTGAAAGGTTTTGGAAGAAACAGGAAGTCTGACACAGGCATGCGTAGGGGACCAGTAGGATTGTGAGGGGTGACAAATCACCATTGCAAAAGGAAAACTAGGCGTAATTTTTAATACTAACTATATAGCAGATACTGCATCACATGTCTTATCTAATCTCTTTCCAGACCAGGGAAGGAAGTAATATTATTTTCTGTACTTCATAGATGAGGGTACTGAGGCTTAGTGAGCTTAATGCCCTTGTCTGAGGTCACACAGTTTGGAAGATATGTAGTCAGAACTTGACCAGCAACTCCCTATAAATACTTTTACACCCTATAAAGAAATTTGCATCCAGTCAGTTAAAAAATATGAGCAAATAATAAAGGTATGTTATCTTGGCTCTATTCAATTTTCGAAAGGTTCAGATAAGTCTTTCTCCCCAAGGCAGGATAGGTGCATGTGGGTGCTGAACTTAATCCCTGCTGCCTGCAATTTCCCAGTTATCTTCTGGGCTACTTAGTACTTACACAAACATATTATGCTCACGAAAACACGGCTACTCTCTCATTTCCAATGCTCTTAACAGGAAAAATTGGTGCTATTTTGAGAATTTTCTTATAATATTGACAAGAATTTTCTGCCTTCCCCTTCAGCATGTAATTTTCTCATTATAAGCATCCTTTGATTTTCATCTTTTAAACTTTCTTTCTTTTGGTCTTGGGATGACATGTCACGAATGCTGACGGTAATGACATAAGCATATTGTCACTGCTTCTAAAACAGTTCTCAAAGAAGGCTGAAACTAGATCAAATATATCCAGGTATATTTGTTGTGGCCTTCTAACTTCTTCCAGAAACTAGGGGTCACCTTTGCTTAAGATACTGCATGTGACCGCATCTCTTCATGCTGTTGGCCCAAGGATTTCTTGATCTTAGAAGCAGTTGCATTTTGATTTTTAAAAAATTCTCTTGTGTGGATGACATCATTGTAATTTGAAAACAGCTTGATTTCTCACGTGGCTATTTAAATTTTAAAAACTCAAATGAGGACCGGAATTACCAAAGGTGAAAAATAAATAAAAATCCCTTTTAATTCTTGAACTTTTATTGTCTGAGTTTCCATATCAAAAGAGAGAATACATATCTTATTATTTGTACATCTGTATTAGGTCTCACAGTCAAGGAAGCCTATGTCTAGTAGTTTGAACCATAGTAAAAGGACAATTCGGGTACACAGCTCTTTCAGAGGTTTTCTGGAGAGTCTTAGCTCTCTGCTCTAGAGTGCCACAGGCTAAGAGCTATGGGCACAAGGCTTATGTCAAGTGAACACCTTACTTTCTTAGTAAGATTGATTATCAGGCTGACCTTGGGTTGGTTGGTATACCCTTAGCCCTTGAACAAACTTGTTTTTATTTTATTTCTGATTACAATTGCAATGAATGCATTGTTCTTCTAAAAGAGTCACAGAATACTGAAGTGCTTAGAGAAATGCTCTCTTATACTCCAATGGGTAGATTAATCCTTAAACCCCTAAAGATGTCCATGTCCTCACTCCTGGGGGTTGTGACTAAGTTACCAAACGTGCTCCTTTGCATATCTTGAGTTGAAGAATATCCTGCACTGCACAGCTGAGTCCAGTGTCCCCCCAGAGGTCTTCAAGCCAGTCAGGAGGGTCCAAGTCACAGAAGGAGACAAAAAAACAAAAGTGGAGGTTGGAGTCATGTAGAACAGAGGTCACAGTTGTGTGTTGTAGGTGGCCCCGGGAAGCCGCAAAAGGAAAGAAAATCGTGGCTAAAAGCTTCCAGCGGGAGTGCAGCCTATGGACCCAATTTGGACTTCTGACTTCCAGAAATATAAGACAACACACTTATGTGGTTTTAATCCATTCACTTTATGGTAATTTATGACAGCAATAATAGAGAGCTATTAACATCCATCTGCTCTTATCAGAGTATTGTTAGCCTTCCATTCATTTCTTCCTTCTACAGATTTAAGGCATATATTTCTTTCCAAATATATAGCCTACGTTTGCAGATCATCAATGGGATAATACCGTATACATACTATTACTTATACATTACTTGTTTCTTTTTCCTTTATGTATCTTGGGAATATTTAACCATGAATGTATAGAAAGTTATATCATTCTCTTAAAACTTTATCCTGTAGAATGAGATTTTTGTAAATCTTTTTAAATCACACCCCTATGAATGGATTTTTGGTTGTTTACAATTTTTATTTATTTTTGCTGTTACAAGTAACACTAAATTGAAAATACTTAAATGCCTGTTTGTGTAAATGGATGTTTATTTTTTTGCTTGATAGATCTGAAGACTTCCTTGTTATTTGTGATTTTTAGTTGTTTGTCCATGGTGCGCCTCAGTTTTATTTTATTTTTTTATTATTCTGCTTGGGTTTCACTGAGCTTTACACATCTTGGGCTGTTATCTTTCAGTACTTTTGGGAAGAGGTCATTATCTTTCCACATGTTGCTTTTGTTCCATTTAGTTTATTTCTCCCATCTCTCATTATCTGCTTTTTAACTAATCCAGCATTGCAGTTATTTTCTGATCTTTTATTTTTATTTTTTCTTCTTTTTCCCCCTGTGTTTCAATTTGAGTATTTTTCTGGCCATGTATCTGATGATCAAGTATTTTCCCATTGGGAGTGAAATTCCAAATGCCCAAAATTAGGGCACTAATAAATAGTGCTAGCAGCATGCTCTATCCAAGTTTTTTGGATCTTCAGAACCTATACAAAGGAGTTTGTACTGAACACATAATTTATGTACAAACTGAACCTGTTACTTAGTTTTATAGATGCTACCTTCTTTCACTTCCAGTAAAGATACCCAGTGAGTTCATTTTAGAAATTGTATTTATATTTCTAGTATTATCATTTTATTCTTTTTGATAGCCCAAATCTCTGCTGAAATTCTCCATCTTTTCCTCTACATTGTTCATCTTTTTATTGATCTAATTATAGTTTCTTAAAATAATTTCTTTTACCAATTCCAAAATCTGGATTATCTATTTGTTTGTTTCTATCTCTTGCTGTTTGTATCCTTGTATTTCTTCACGGTTTCCTCCCTGTTTGTTTTCATGTCTTATTTTTTTACTGTATGTTAAACAGTATATAAAAGACCTAAAAGACTTCAGGCAATTATTTCCACAAAAGATTGTTTTTTATTTCTGCTTAATGAAGAACTAAAAGGTTTCAAATGATTTCTTTTGCCAGATAAGATTTGTTTTTTATTTCTTCTACTTAGTGAAATTATCATTCTAATTCAATCAGGATATACACTGGGCTGGGGCTGAGATCCAGTTTTTGTAAGACTTCATTCTGCTCCTTTTGGCATGGCTTTATAGTAATTTTGCCAGGTCTTTGACTTCTCAACATTAAAAGAGCTGGCAGAGCTTGCTTCCAAATTGCAATTTTAATTCATCAGTTCTTGCTTTTCAGAAATATAAATATGCTTGTGTAGTCTACTCAGCTATTTCTAGTCTTTAGAGTGGAATAATTGGTTTATTATTACCTATTATATCCTACCTTTAAGTAGAAGCTTTCTGTGACAATATTTTTCAAGCATAAATTAGGAAAAGTGAAATTTCTAGGTACTTCAAAATATAACAGTTTTGGCAAATTATTCTCCCCAAAAGGCTGTAAAATTTTCACTTTTATCAACAAAGGCTGTGAGAATTGTCTTTTTTATTTATTTTGTCTTTTTTTTATTTTTGAGACAGGGTCTTGCTCTGTAGCCCAGGCTTTGTCCTGAATTTACTGCTGTATCCCGGCTGGCCTTGGACTCAGGATAATCCACCTGCCTCAGCCTCCTGAGTGCTGGCATTATAATAGGCATGCACCACCATGCTTGGCTTTATGTGGTGCTGGAGAATCGAACTCAGAGCCTTGTGCTTGCAAAGCAAGTGTTTTTAACTGCCGTGCCATCCCTCCATCCCTTAGAAGTTTTCTTTTGCTGCATAAATTTCTTACTCTGATTGACACCATCTTTACAGTGTTTGCCAGTTTGGTCATCTAAAAAATGCCTCATTTTAAAATTTAATTGCCATTTCATTGACTATTTCTCAGGTAGGATATCTTTTTACAAGTTAATTAAACATTTTGCAATACTTTTTTTGTGAATTATCTGCTCATATCCTTTGCCCACTTCTGTTGAGATTATCTTTTTCTCATTAATTTGTATATGATGTTAGAGACTTAAATCTTGTTATGTAAGTATTTTATTCCACTATATTGCTTGAATTATCCCCCATTTTATTGATATGTGTGTGTGTGTGTGTGTGTGTGTGTGTGTGTGTGTGTGATATAATGTTTACATTGAACTTGAGAATTTTGTGCACATATATATACTGCCAAAATTACAAATCCTTGCCATCTCTCTTTTTGACCCTCCCACACCCTTCCTCTCCCCAGTAGTTCTTAATATACCCTCCTTTAGTTCTATGAAATGTCTTTGTGACTGTTGAAGAGATTATATAAACTTGAGGGAATTAGGAACCACACCTCCGTTAGGATTAGGATTTGTGAACCATGCCTAGATTGGGGATCCAGAACTGGTCTGGATTAGAGTGTGAGTGATTTGTGGGCTGGCCAATGAGAGAAGAGAACCCACCCAGATGTGAGAGGGTACTCCAAGGGTATAAAAGGAAGGAAGATGGAAGATTGTTGCAGCTTCTTCCTCTGGGAAAGCTCTCGCCTTCACAATTGTCTATGGATGCCGACTTGCTACACATCACAGATCATCAGCACAAATTCGCTGCAGTCTTGACTTGTGCCTGTTTGCTCGTTACCGGTCTTCATTCACCAATCTACAGCAGACTCTCACCTCACTGGCTGTCCTGCAGTCCTGGATGGGAGATCTACTCACAGCTGAGCAGCCATCTTGTACCATCTCTATCCTTGGCTTTATAAGCCTTCCTAATAGATTCTTTTGTGATAAAATCTGTAAATTCTGTCTTTGAATGAACCCAAACTAATACAGGCTGTAATCTGAGTTTTTCATATTAGAGAAACAATGTGATATTTAACCTTCTGAGTATAACTCACATCACTGAGGATGATGGTCTCAAGTTGCATCCATTTACCAATAAAAGCCTCAAAATAATGTCTATAGGTGAGTAGCATTCCATTGTGTATAAATATCACCATTTATGCAACCATTGGTCTGTTGATGGGTATTTTGGTGTCTTCCACATTTTAGCCATTGTTAGTTGTGCTGCTATGAACATGAGTATGCATGTATCTCTGTTATATGATGTTTTAACTCTTTTCAGAAGTGATATCACTGGATAAAAGGGGATATTTATTTTCAACCTCTTGGGAAATTTTCATACTGCACTCTGCAGTGGTTGTTCACAATCCTACCAGCAGTTTAAGAGGGCTCCTTTCCCCCCACAGCCACAACGGCATTGATTGCTGCTTGAGTTCTTGATATATGCCACTCTTTCTGGGGTTAGATATCTTAGAAATGTTTTAATTTGCATTTCTCTTATGGCTAAGGATGCTGAACAGCTTTTCATGTATTTACTGGTCATTCGAACTTCTTCCTCTGAGAATTATCTATTCATTTCTGTTGCCCATTTTTTAATTGGGTCTTTGAGTTTGAGGAGTCCATTTTTGTTCAGTTCCTTGTATATTCCAGTTATTAGCTGGCCGTCTGAAGTATAGGTGGTGGAAGTTTTTTCCCTGTTTTGTTATTTTTCTCTGCACTCGCTGATAATTGGTTCTCTCTGATGGTATACTTTGCCGTTAAGAAACTTTTAAATTTAATATAGTCTCATGTATTGATTCTGGGAGTTGTTTCTTTCACATTGGGTGTCTTTTTGAGAAATTTCTTACCTACACTTAGATTCTTTAAATTTCTGCCTAATTTCTCTTCCATCGGGTTCAGTGTTTCAGTTTTGATATCTAGGTCTTTGGTTCACTTTGATTTGATTTTGGTGCATGATGACAGGTGTGTGTCTAGATTCATTCTTTTGCATTTGGATATACAAAATTTCCAGCACCATTTGTTGAAGAGGCTATCCTTTTTCCAGTGTGTGCTTTGGCTCCTTTATCAATGATCAAATAGCTGAGGGTACTTGAGTCTGTGTCTGCATCCTCACTTCTGTGTCAGTGGTCAACCTGTGCCTTTTAGTGCCAGTACCATATAGTTTTTATAACTGTTACTTTGTCATATAACTTTGATTCTGAAATGGTAATGCCATCTATTTTTTTTTTTTCTTGTTACTCAGGTTTGCTTTGGGTATTCTAGGTCTCCTTTGGTTCCATATGAATTTAAGGATTTTTTGTTTTCAGGTTCTGTGAGAAAAGTTTTTGGTGTTTTGGTAAAGATTGCATTGAATCTGTTTATCAGTTTGGGCAGTATAGTCATTTTCACTATATTAGTCCTGCCTGTCTTAGTTATTTTTTCATTGATGTAACTCAACACCTAACATGCATAAATTATAAGAGGAAAAGTTTTATTTTAGCTCACATTTCAGAGGTTCTCAGTTCATTTGTAAGTGGGCAGCTGTAAAATGTTGGAGCTAGAGCCAGAGCTGGCGCCAGTGCTCTGGAGACAGGGATCCTCATGGCAACATGGTAGAACAGAGACGAGACTGGAAGGGAGGAATAGTACATACCCCTTCAGGTAAAGGCCCAAGCATCCATTCCTTCCAGCCAGGCACCACCTCCCAACACTATACAGTATCCATAGGTACATGGGGCTTTTGGGGGACACCCCGGATCCAAACCACAACACTGCCTAACCAAGAACATGAGATGTCTTTCCATTTTCTGATATCTTCTTCAGTTTCTTTCTTGGGCACAATATAGTTTTCTTTGTAGAGGTCCTTCACTTTTTTGTTTAGCTATACTCCTAGGTACTTAATTTTTTGGTGGACTATTGATAACAGAATTATTCTACTGACCTCTTTCTCAATGGGCTCATTGTTAGGGTAGAGGAATACTATAGATTTTTTAGTATTGATTTTGTACCTTGCAACTTGGCTAAATTTGTTATTTCTAAGTTTCATGGTGAAGTTTTGGGGGGTCTTCTATGTCATCTGTAAATAAGGATAGTTTTGACTCCCTTCTTACAAATATATATTCCATTTATTTCAATCTCTTGCCTGATTATTCTGGCAGGGGTTATAAGGACTACGTTAAATAGGGGTGGTGAAAGTGGACAGCTTTGTTGTATTTCTGACCTAAGGGAAAATGCTTTCAGCTTTTCCCCATTTACTATAATATTTGTAGTAGATTTGGCATATAAGGCTTCTATCAGTTTGAAGCATGGCCTTTCTATACCTATTTTCGTAAGGGTTCTTATCATGAACAAATGTTAGATTTTGTAAAAAGCCTTTTCTGCATCAATTGTGATGATCATGTAGTTTTTGTTTGTGCTTTTGTTGATGTGGTTTATTACATTGATTGATTTATGTATGGTGAACCAACTCTGCACCCCAGGAATGAAGCCCACTTGATCATGGCATATGATCTTTCTGATTACTTGCTGGATTCTATTTGCCAGAATCTTATTGAAGATTTTTTGCATTTATATTCATTAGGCAGATAGGTCTATAGATTTTCTTTCCTGGTTAAGTCTTTGGTTTTGGTACTAGGTTGATACTGGTCTCTGAAACTGAATTTGGTAGTTTTCCTTCTCTTTCAGTTTCATGGAATAGTTTGAGAAGCATTGGCGTTAGCTCTTCTCTGAAGTACTGAAAAAAATCTGCTGTGAATCCATCTGGTCCTGGACTTTTCTTTGTGGGTTTATACATTATTACTTTCAATTTCCATGTGTGTTATGGTCTATTCAAGGTTTTTGTGTCTTCTTGGTTCAATTTTGGTATTTTGTATGTGTTTAAGAAGTCATCTATTTCTTCTGTGTTCTCCAATTTTTAGAGTATAAGTTTTCAAAATATTTGTTATAATTTTCTGAATTTCCACAGTGTCTGTGGTAATTTCACCCTTTTTATTTATAATTGTATTGATAAGTTTTTTTCTTTCCTACTTTAGTTTAGCTAGAGGTTTGTCAATCTTGTTTATTCTTTCAAAAAAAGATCTTTGATTCATTGATTTTTTTCATTTCAATTTCATCAATTTCTGCTCTAATCTTTATAATTTCTTTTCTTCTACTACTTTTTGATTTAGATTGTTCTTGTTTTCCTAGAACCTTTAGGCACGTAATTAAATTGTTTATTTGAGATTGCTTTGTTTTTTTAATGTGTGCATTTATGGCTGTGGATTTCCCCTAGGATTGCTTTCATGGTGTCCCATAGGTTCTGATATGATGTGCTTCCTTCGTCATATAGCTCTTGGAAGTTTTTGTTTTCTTCTGTGACCTATCGTTTTGTCAGTAGTAGGTTACTTTGTCTCTGTGTATTTGTACATTTTCTGTTGTTTCTTTTATTGTTGATTTCCAATTTTATTTCTTTATGGTCAGAATGTAGGCAAGGAATTATTTAGATTCCTTTGTACTTTTTTAAACATGTTTTATGACCTATAATATGGTCTATTTTAGAACGTGTTCCATGTGCTGCTGAGAAGAAAGAAGGTGAATTTTGTTGATGTTGGATGAAACACTCTGTAGATACCTGTTAAGTCCAGGTTTTCCATAGTGTCATTTAACTGTTGTATTTCTTTGTTGATTTTTTGTCTCGTTCACCTATCTTTCTGTGATAGTGAAATATTAAATTCTCCTTTTATAACTATATTGGGATCTACATGGCTTTCATCCTAATAATTTTCATTTTATGTAAGAGGGTGCTCCTGAGTTGGGAGCATAGATATTGATAATTCTCATTTCTTTCTGTTGTATTGTTCACTTAACCAGTATATAGTGTCCATCTTTGTGTCTCCTGATCTGTTTTGGTTTGAAGTCTGCTGTGTCTGGGAATAGTTTGCTTTCTGGGTCCAGTTGCATGAAGTATTGAATTCCATCCTTTTATTTTCAGTTAATGTGTTTCCTTATGGGTAAAGTGTGTCTCTGTAAGCAGCAAATTGTGAGTTTTTGTTTTTGATACAGTCAGCCAGTCTGTGTCTTTTGATGGGTGAGTTGAAGTAATTGATTTCAGTGTTCTTATCATGGTATATTTGCTATATCCTGTCATCATTACAATGCTTCTGTGTTAATTGCTAGACCTATTTTCTTGTCCGTTCACTCTTCTCTTTCTGTTGGGTCTTTGGTGCCATTGGTCTCTCTTTCTCTGGCTAAGTTTACTTTAAGTATTTTCTGCAACAGTGGTCTATTTGGTAAGCATTTCTTTAGGTTTTCTTTATCATAGAAAATTTCAACTTCTCCCTCTTTTGAGAGAGAATTTTGCTGGATATAGCAGTTTGGGTTGGCATTTATGCTTTCTTAGCACTTGGATGATATCAATCAATGTTCTACTGGCCTTTAGATTTTGCATTGAGAAATCTACCCTATGTTTTTCTCATACAGCTTTTAATATTCTTTCTTTGTGTTGGGTCTCTAGGATTTTAATTATGATGCTTGCAGGGATGTTGTTTTCTGGTAAGATTTGTTTGGAGTTCTAAATGCTTAAAATAATTCAATGCTCATTTGTTTCCTGAGACTTGGGAAATTTTCTTCCATAATTTCATTGGACATGGCATTTAAGCCTTTTGTTTTGTTCTCAGTTTTCTCCTGCACTCACATAATTCTGAGGTTGTTTCTCTTTGAGCCACTAATCAGCTGTTATAACCAGTCTCTTTCTTATTTTTCTGTGTTACAGTCTTCACTGACCATATGTTCCAGATTATCTACTTTATCTTTCAGATCTGATAATCTTTCCATGAAGTGTTCAAGCTGTTTACTTATTTTTTCCTGTGTGTTTTTCACATCTTAAAGTTCAGATTTCATTGTTTCTATATCTCTACCAAACTGTTCCCTAATTTCTTAAATTGCCCTTGTTACCTGTTTATTTGCTTTGTTTTTATGTTCCTCTAACTTCTTATTAATGGCTGTTGTTACTCTGAATATGTCTACTTTGAGCTCCTCGTGCAGCTTTTTTATGTCCTATGTGAGTTTCTGTGCCCAGAAATTAACATCTTTATTGCTTTTTTGATCTGTGGGTTCTGCTATTTCATGTTTTCTGGTATTGGTGTTTGGGAAGTCCAGCCTTCTTGTAGGTGATTTATTACCTTGTTTCCACATGATTCTCTTGCAATGAGTTGAAGCTCAGGTATTGTTGATGGTCTCTGGCTCTATTCCAGAAATTCTCTTATTAGAGTTTTTCTGCTTTAAGCATTACCCCGAGTGTTCAGATTTTAGAATATATGACTGTTTTTAGTTTATTTAATTATTAATTTTTCAGGTATTCTCAACATCCATCCCTCTTTAGAGACATTAATCTCTTTCAGTCTTTGGTAAAGAAGGAACAGAATATAGAAATCCCTGTAATTTTTATGTGAAGAAGGTGCTGGGTGCTGGATCTTTTAGTATGATAGCTGTCTTAGTTATTTTTGCATTGCTGTGACTCAATACTCAAAATACTCAATGCAGGGAGGAAAGATTTATTGTAGCTTACAGTTTCAGAAGGTCATGGTCCTTTCATGGATGAGTGGATGGAAAATGGTGGACTCACATGCTGGGGCTGCAGATAGAGCCAGAACCAGAGTTCCTGGGGTGTAGATACTTATCGCATGATGGAAAAAGAGGCTTGGAAGAAGGGGGGAACCAGCATATGTCCCTCCGTGTCAAGCCCATACCCCTTTTAACCAGGCCCCACCTCCCAACCCTACATAGTATCCATAGGAACATGAGGCTTTTGGGAGAAACTTTAGATCCAAATCAGCACATTCTGCCCCTGGCTTCCAAAAGACTCATGTTTACTCCCTTAAGCAAATGTAATTAGTCCTTTTCCAAGAAATGCTATCATCCCAAAAGTCCCAGTGTTGCTAAAAAGTCCAAGTCTAAAGTCTCTTGTGAGATGCAAGGCAAACTGTCAGCTGTGAGCTCCTGTTAAAGCCAATGAGTTAAGCACTTCGCACATAAAATGGCACAGGATAAACATTTACATTCCAAAAGGGAGGATTAGGAGGATACAAGGCAGTAGGACAATAATTCTTAAACCCAGTAGGGCAGTGGTTAAATCCTGTGGACCCAGGTAGAGTAGCATCTAAAGTAAGTTGTGTTGAGATATGCATTCCAAAGGGCTTGGGTGGCCCTGCCCTTACAGCATCACAACAGGCTGCTGTTTCCATCGTCTCTGTCCCCTCACTGCTGGCCGTTTTCCTCAGATGTTGATCCATGCTACTGGCTTCTCCAAAGTCCTGGGTTCTCCACATCACCTTTGGCTTCTCCTTTACAACTTCACATATTGCTCTCCTAGGGCACACTGCTTGTCCTCCAAGGCCTTCCTTTTAAATGTGGGTGGAAGCCTCTGTGAACCCACAGCTCCAACTGTCTGCAAGCTTCTAAAGCCAGGACCATGTGGATGTCGCCACGATCTGCCACTGGCTTGGGCAGTAGCCTGACCACCTGGGAGAAATGCTGTAGAAGTCTCTGAATTCTTAGATGGTTTAACTGCAGGATGCTGAATTCTAAAAGACATTTTTTTTTTCTTTAGGCGCTGTGTTACAGTTTTCAGAGCAAAGTCTTTTGCCTCTCCACCCTTGAGCTGGTGAAGGAAGAGGTGCTGTTGACTTTGGAAATGCCCTCCAGACACCATTCTTATATCCCTGATGGTGTTTCCTTTTAATGCTAATTTCTTTAACTTCCGTGTGCTGTTTGGGTCCACCACTGGAGGCCATTTTGACCTAGAACTGCAAAGCTTCTCTATGATTTTTCTCTGCCATTTTATCTTGTCTTTCCCCATACAGATGCCTAAAAACCATAAGCAGCAGCTATGGAACAGTTTAAACATCAAGCTGCCTTGAGACTTCCTCCACCAGAGTAAGCAGTCCATCATCCATAATCTTAGTTTCAGGCAAAGTCATTGGGCAAAGTCAAAATGCTGACAGAATTTTCGCCAGAGCCTGTGTGGTTTTTAGGCCACTTGGTGATACAGTCCTCCTACCCATCTCAAACTTCTTGAGCCTAGCCTTTCCAATCCACACTTTTATCAGCATTCTGGTCCTCTGAGTTCCAATTAGAATCTTCCATCAAGCTTGGCTCAGAGCACTCTAAGGCTTCTCCAGCTGACATCCTCAAACCGTTCCAAATTCCTCCCACAAAACAGTTTGAAAGGCTTCCAAACCTCACAGTCAGGTAAAGCACAGCAACAACCCAGCTTCTCTGGTACCAATTTCTGTCTTAGTTACTTTTTTGTTGCTGTGACTCAATACCCGACATCCACAACTTAGAGAGGAAAGATTTATTGTAGCTTACAGTTCCAGAAGGTCACAATCTTTCCATAGGTGGGTGGCTGGAAAATGGTGGAATCACATGGTGGGGCTGCAGTTAGAGCTGGACGCAGAGTTCCTGGGGACAGAGATCCCTACAGCATGGTGGAAGAGAGAGACTTGGAAGAAGGGGAAACCAGCATATGCCCCTCCAGGTCAAGCCCACACCCCAGGTCCTACCTCCAAATTCTATACAGTATCTACAGGAACATGAGGCTTTTTGGGGACATTCCACATCCAAATCACCACAATAGCATTTTATCTAGCCACTCTTCCTGGGGAATTTCCAAATGGCTGTGCATTGTTCCCAGTCATTCCTGGTCCAGCAGTGATTGGAATGGGTCTGAGCACAGCATGCTGGGAACACCGTGAGTCTCCCAGAGACTAGCATCCTTTCAATATAAATGCAGTGGATCTGGTGGTGGTGCAGTTGGTCTAAGCGCAGCCTCCTGGGAACTTCCTGGTCCCCCAGAGGTGGGCCTGTTATTTGGATTTTCACTCTATTTATGATGTTTTTTAAGTTTTAGAAATTTAAACATTATCATATATTCAAATCTGCCTACTATTATATTTCAGGGTTAAGAGTAATCTAGTACTATCTTGATAAGAATTTTTGTATATATGGAATATTAAAATCATTTCCCAATATTTATTTTGTATCACGACTATGTTTCATATGTGTCCTTAGTCATTCATTCTTATGCTCGTTTAAAAATAAGAAAACTGCAAGGCCAAGTTGACTAAGGGATCCAACTTTCTAGATTGAGTATGTGAGTTAAATTCTGATCTTCTGACATGTGCTCTTATCCATCCTGTGATTTCTTTCCGTAGTTACTGCATAGAATGTATTTTTTCCATCTTTCTCTCAGAGGTTCTGTTTAGGGTGAACTGAGGCAATATGTAGGGGTCTGGGTGAGTTATTACTGTTGACACTTGAGATGGATGTTAGGGATCTCACATGTGTCTCCGCTGATTTTGAAATGAAGCAATTCTTTGTAAGTTTTGGATAAAAATCTTTTATCAGATATTTTTTCAAATATTTTCTCCCAGACCATGTCTTGTTCTTTCATTCTTGTTATCTTTTGAGGAGCCGACTATTTTAATTTTAATAACATCCAACTTTATCATAGAAGAATCGTGTTTTTAGGGTTTGTTTCACCTACATTTTCTCCTATGTTTTCATCTAAAAGTTTTACAAGTTTTATATTTTATATGTGCACCTGTGATCAACCTTACATTAAGCTTTGTGTTAGATGCAAAATCTAGGAGTTGACTTTTTTATTTTAAAATTTCTTTGCACATCCCATTGTGGCATTTGTCAAGACCATCTTTCCTACAATGAATTGCCTTGGCTTCTTTTTTAAAGATTTGTGTACTATTCACATTTGTGTCCATTTCTGGTCTCTTTATTCTGTTTCATTGATTTGTATGCTCATTTTTTCATCACCATCAGCTGTCTTGACTACTGTAACTACATTGTAGAAATGAAGGAAATGTGATTGGTCTACCTCTGGCCTTCACGTGTAGTGTTGCATTGGCTAAGCTTTTATCTTTGCATATGCACTTTGGAGTCAGCTTGTCAATATTTATAAAGTAACTTTCTTGGATTTGATTGGCACTATACTGAATTTATAGGTCCTTTAAATGATGTTAAATCTTCCAAGGATTGTGACATAAATATCTGTGTTCTCCCCACATCCCACTAGAATTTCTATGTTGAGATCTTAATCCCCAATGTAATGGTATAGAGAGGTGGAGACTTGGAGGGAGAGCCCTCATGAATGGTATTAGTGCTCTTATGAGAAAATTCCCATGAGATCTTGCTTCCTCTCTCACTCTTTGATCTCTGCTATGTGAGAGCAAGACAGAATAACAGGAATCAAGCCCTCATCAGACAGCAGATGTTCTGACACCTGGAGCTCTGATTTCCCAGCCTTCAGACTGTGATAAATAATTTAATGGCAATATGTCATAGCAACATATAACTAGGACACAGTTCATCAACATGGACTATTTCTTATTTTTTTTGATATTTTTCTTATTTTGTTACATTTAGTCATTTCTTTTGGCGTTAACCTTTTGATTTCAAATTTCAATGGTTAATTGCTGGTATATAAGAAATTGGATGTTTTTTACATTAATCACCATATCTTACAGTTTTTCTGAACTTGCTTAATAGTTTCTGGAGGCTTTTTTGGTCAAGTCTTTAAGATTTTTACAGAGATAATAATGCTGCTTGTGAATAAAGACAGCTTTTACTCCTTCCTTTCCAATCTTCATATCTTTTATTTCTTTTTCTTATCTTATTCCACTAGCTAGCTATTGCAGTATGATGTTGAATGAGACTGGTAAAGATGAATGTTTAAGTGTGCTTTGTTCATAAGCTTGAGAATGAAAGCATCTATTCTCACACAATTAGCTATAATGCTAGCTTTAAAGTTTTTTGTGGATATTTTGCTTAAGTTGAAAAATTTCCCCTCTATTCTTAGTTTGCTGAGAATTTTTATTATGAACAGGTGTTGGATGCTTTTTCTACATCAATTTATATGATCATATGAGGTTGCTTTTTAAATGTGTTAGTGTGGTAGATTACATTAATTCATTAATCTTCAAATATTTAACCAGGCTTCTCTATGTGAAATAAATTTTATTCAGTTGTGAGATTCCTTTTAGAAAATTTTAAGCTTAATTAGCTAATATTTTGAAAGGCTTTTTACATATGTATATTCACAAGAGATATTGACATATAATATTTTTTCTTATAGTTTCTTCACCTTGTTTTAGTACTCAAACAGTGTTGCCTAGATAGCATTTTTTACTTTTACTTTCTTGAACAAATTGTGAAGATTTGATATTTTTTTCTTCCTTAAGTATTTGGTAGAACTTACCAGGGAAGCCATCTAGACTTGATACTTTCTTGTTTAGGTTGTTAACTTTCGAGTCGATTAATAGATATGGGTCTAAATGATTTATTTATTTCTTCTTTGTAAGTTTGAGTAATTTTTTTCCTTCAACGACTTGTTCTGTTTCCGCAAAGTTGTCATATTTGTGGGCAACTGGTTATTCATAGCATAAAAATAAAAATTTTTCACTATTTAATTTTGGGTTGATGTCTGAATGTATTTCCAAGATTTTTTTGTGCTTTCTGTATTTTTGTTTATCTTTTGTTTTGGAAATTTTACTTGATCTTTTTTTATTCAGCTAGTGATCATGGGAAAATAGTAGAATTTTAAAAATATTGATACAATGGTAGAGGTTACAGATTATTTATTTAATTCAGAATATTCTTGAATGTGAAGGCTGTAGGAAAAATGCTTTTCTAAAAACCTAGCTGTCTAACAAGATGTAAACATCACTGGGATGAGCTATTCTGAGCTCCTGTGGAATGACAATGATGATGCAAATCAACCCGAATAAAAGAGTAGTAGGTTTGTTTTCAGATACACTCAGATCTTGGCTGTGATGGCTCTGTGAACTCTGTCTTTCCTTTCCTGGGTAGCTATTTGTGAAGTTTTCATTTGGGCATAAAATAGATTGTGAAATTATCTGCTCATCAAGAAATAACTTAGGCCGTTTGATTTGGTGGAACATAGTATAAAGGGATTAATTCTTCATTTCTGAGCTCACTCTCACCCCTCTTCATATCCATCTACTCCCACTGATGGATCTATAAAAGGAGTTTAAAAATTTGCATAAAGAAGTTTATAAATATTATGAATGATACATGATACTTGGTATTTGATGTTGAGTATCTTCCAGTCCATTGTGATACATAATTTATGTGTTGGCTCATTGAATATTCTCAACAAGAGTGGGATAGGTTGTATATTATGTTTCTTCAATTGTGAAAATGGTAACCAGATGACAGCATTGAACTATTAGTCTCATAGCTGCAAGATGGTTAAAAGTCTTTGTAACTGTGGTAGATGGCAAGAATGATTCCACCAGTCTTTTGTTTACATCCCTTGCATTGTGACTTTGAATCTTTGAGTTGTGAGGAGTCTGTTTTTCTATTGTAAATCAGAGTTTGTTATGTGACATGCTAATTGAATGCAAGGAATGTGAAAATATGCCAGGTAAGATTAGGCTACAAGAAAAATTATATGCCAGTCCAGACTTAAGCCACAAGAGGTATTACATTTCTCCAACTCAGTCTTTTGAGCCTCTATCTATGTCATGAGACTATGTCAAGGACAACCTTCAAGGAGACAAATGCCCATAAGAATAGTCAGTTCTTTGGTTAAGGTTATCCTAAAAAATATAAATGACATTCCAATCAAGCAGACCGACCAATTTAAAGTTCATTTGAGCTTAGAAGTGCGTAACAGAGACCAGACAGCTTACTCTTATATACATAGACAATAACTACTTGTTATTAGAAGTTGCTGAAATTTGGGGTGGCTTCATGCACAGCAGTAGTTAACAAATTCAACAGACTTCTCAAAATAGTGTTATTACCAAATGGTTAATAAAGGTGAGATACAGGTGGTTCTGGTTATATTTCTCAAGATAATGTTACAAATGTTCAAAAATATCCTTGTAGGGATCATGTTTCTGATTGTGCTTTTTAAATAAAGCTATCACAGATTTTGTATAATGTGGTCTTTAAATTTTAATTGTGTGTATGCTATTAGACCCATGTTTTAGATAAAGTCTTTAAGTTTCTTGACTTAATTTTGAGAATTATCTTAACATTTAATCAAACCTTTAGGTTTCATATACCATTTTAAGTTTCTACCTCATGTTACACTTAAAATAAAATAGTACTATGAGTGTCCTTTGCATTAACAAGGACTGTACTGTGCAAACCTTTAAACAACATTCCCAGCCCATGAGTGTTTGAATTTCTTTTAAATTACACACAGCTTTTAGGCAGCACATCCTATAGGTACTCTTGGAATGTTTAAATTCAAGGAACATAAACCAAGCCAGGTTATTTCATGGAAAAGTGAATTACTTAAAAGAGGTACAGGACACTTATAAATGCCAATTTTAGGAAAGAACTGGGAAACTGTTAGACAGTTTGTCTCTCTAAGTTTCTGTTTCTTTTACTTGAGATATATGTCCTCCTGCGTCTGCCCTGTGTCTGCTTAATTCTCTCTATGCAAATTCTTATTTATTTATTTTTGTTTGAGTCAGAGTCTTGCTCTGTAGCCCAGGCTGGTCCTTAACTCACTATGTAGCCGAGGCTAGCCTTGAACTCTCAACAATCCTTCTGCCTCAGCATCCCAAGTGTTGGGGTTACAGACATGCACCACTATTCCCAGCTTCTTGTGGTGCTAGGGAACTGAACTCAGAGCCTTGTGTTTGTTAGGCAAGCACTTTAAATACTGTGCCACTGCTTCAGCCCATGTGCAGATTCTTTTAGGCTTTAAAAATAGATTCTATAGTGCGTACTGTAGAGTGTCACCCAGATTCCTCTTTAAGGACCAGGCCATTTTTTTACTTCAGTGCCTGGTGGTTTTGGGGTCTGGTGGCTCTCAGTTAAGTTGTTCTCTGGTATTTCTTTTGCCTAAAGAGAGCTTCTCTGCCCTGGAAGTACTCCGTATCTAATGATTATTGTCAGAAGGTATAAAGACATAATTCTCTTTTATTAATATGGAAATTAAATGGCTATCATAAGTTGAGAGCATCTAAGCATCGAGTAAGACTGACAATAGAAAAAAGCTCTGTGGAGGTCTAGACTAAAGTTCAATTGGCTCTGCTGCTTGGGTCATATGACCTGACATCCCATGTGATGTCAGAAGTATTTGAGGATGGAGGAAAGATGCTGAGTGGAGAAACTCTAGTGAGAAAATAACAATGAAGAGTCCTCTTTCAAGAGTATAGCTATGCTCTCTGTGGCTTTTTAAAATTTTATTTTATTTTATTTTATTTTTTCCCCCAACCCTGTGGCAGAAACTTTTGAGAAAATAGCTCCTAGAAGCCTACCAGCCCTGGTAGAGTCTTTGACTATTGAATGTAGTATGCATGTAGCCTGGGTTGCCTAGAATGGTACGAGGCCTACCCAGGCCAAATGTAATGAACTGAATGTATATTATACATATATAATTGAGAAGGAATATGGTGAGTGTAGGTAACTTCCATGATCAGTTGGTCCAGTCTACCTTGTCATTAGCTAGAGTTAAACAATTGCTTGCTTGTCATTTCGGACATTACAGCACATGAGGGCTTTCTTCTTACCAGCTTAAAAAGAATGAAAGGAACAAAAATGTTTTTCATGAGAGGGTTAGCTCAGCCTGTGGAAGACAACTATTGCACAATTAGGAATGTCCTAGAAAACCACAAAGAACTCTCCCAATGGCAGAACTGTGGGCAACACTGGGGCCAGTTATCCACCTTGTGCAGAGG
Organism: Ctenodactylus gundi; assembly: GCA_004027205.1. NCBI lineage: Eukaryota > Metazoa > Chordata > Mammalia > Rodentia > Ctenodactylidae > Ctenodactylus > Ctenodactylus gundi. The sequence goes on along the minus strand of PVKB01002486.1, from coordinate 132,938 downwards.
AGATGAATATGGCTTAAGGATAGGATATGGACTCATGGGCTTTGGGGATTGTCTGAAGACCTGGGAGGAGGAAGACTGGAAGAATGGGATCATGGTCTTTTTAGAAGTGACCAATGGATGAACTCATGGGAGGAAGTGCACATATGACCGTCTTTGTATTGCATACCGATGCTCACTAGAGGGCATCCATCAAAGAAGATGTGCTACTCCATTAAGGAGAAAGAACCGTTGGGCTAATGTAGGTCAGCCATTTATCATCAGCCACTTAGAGCTTGCGTGGCAAGTGCGTGGCAAAACAGATGTCGTGGCAAGGATGGAAGGTATGCGTGAAGCCAGGAGCGAGGACTGTTCCTTCCTCATTGCTGATCGGGTGATTGCTGATGTTGGATATCTAATCTACCAGCCACAGAGTATGTGCAAAGGTCTGAAATATTACTGATTGGTCCTTGAGGAATCAAACAATTCACTTGATCTTGAATTAATTACTTTAGTCCCCTTTCTACTATGAAAGAACATTTCACCTTGGATTGTGCAGGTTTCTTTCCAAATCGGGCTATCCTGTCCTGCCCACAAAGCTTCCTTCAGCACCATCTCCTAAGGCTCTACAGGATCTGACATATCATTGTGTTGGATTACTTCACACAAGGCAGATGTAGCTCTAGGCACACTGGTCCCATCATTTCTAAGTAAGGATTTTTCGTAGGTATACCTAAGGTGTTAGCTAGAAGATAATACCCTGAGAGGATAAAGGGCAGTCCTCCAGATCCCAATATTCATTTAGATCATGTTGACTGATTCTTGGATCCTAATGTAAGCCTTCCACACTCTGCTTTATATGCAAGCCACTTAATAACTGGCCGAATGAATCTTCCTACACATCCCATCTGGTTTACTTTTTTTGAGGGGAGACTGTGTGTTGAGAATGCCACTGAAGTTATTACTAAAAGTAATAAGAAGTAAAAGATAATTATGAGTTTATAGTAAATCTCTCTGATCCATATTTTATTAGTTGCTAGATTGCATAAATCAGAGGCAGGGTGATTACCAAGAGTGTCTCTCATACTTGGATACCTCACACTTTAAGTTTGAAAAGCTTTTCAATCTTGGAGAATAGTAAATGATTCTTTCAATAAATTGCTTCAATAGTTGAATATGAACTGTCTAAATTTCATGTGTCTTAATGAAGTGGCAAAACTGTGCTCTGCTCTGATACAGTTTCATGGCATAGCTGATATTCCAACCATAAATTACTATAATTTTTACAAATGTGTTAGGGAATGTCATTGCAGAGAAAATGATCTTAAGTTATGTCTAGAACTTTTCACCTAGTTCCAAATTTCTGTATTTTTTTAAAAACTTGGAATAGAGGGCCTTTACACTGAGCTACATACCCACACATTGCTTTGTTTAATTTTATTTTATTTTACTATTTGGAGACACTAAGTCACTAAATTGCCCAATCTGAGCTCAAATTGGTGGTCCTTCTGTTTTCATCTCCCCAAATCCTGGGATGATAGGCATGTGCTATCACACCTAGTTTGTAATTTCTTACTTAGAAAAGACATTTCCAAAATGCTTAAGCTCGAAGGCACCCATAAACATCGCTGAAGTCACTGATTAGAAATGTATCTTGATTTTTTTAAAAAAGCCACTCAGGCATAGAGTTTCATTTATTCCTTGATTTGTTCGCAAACATGACCTACCTCATAGCAAATGCTTGTACTATGGCAGAAGAATCCATACTAGACAAATAGGCCTGACCTTTGACTTTGTATAACTTGCTAACAGTATGCCATTTATTACAGATAAACAATGATATTATTAGCTTCTGGAATTTGTGTGATAGGTTCTATAATGCAAAAGTACAGGGCTAGTATATATATATATATATATGCCTAATGCTAGAAAATGAAGAAAGACATTTGACCTGAATTTCAACTGCATTGTATTGAGTTTCACCAATATGGTCACCACCAGTCACATGTATCTGTTTATATTTATTAACTGGAAATAGCAATTTAAATTCAGATTCTCAGTTGTCCTAGCCACATTTTAAAGGCTCAATAGCCACTTGTGGCTACCAATTAAGGTGGATCTGCAATAGTCCCATGGTCACAGACAGTTCTGTTGGACTGTGATAGTCTGAAGAATGAAGGTGATTTAGCCATTTGAGGCAGGAGATGGCTATTCTGGGAAAAGGGACTATGTTATGTGTTGTTACTGTAGTGACCAGAAGCATGGCTTACTTGGGGACCTCAGGGAGGGCTGAGGTGTGATGCAAAGTTTGTGTAGATGGAGAGGCAGACAGGAGCTGCAAAGCCTTTCAGAGGAGGGACCAGGACATCCTTCTTAGAGCATAGGAATCACTGCATGGTTTTACACAAAGGGGAGGTGCGACAACATTTGAATTTTCATTGTTTGCAATGAGAAAATTGGATTGCAGAAAAGACAAGAGCATAGAAAGCATTTATGGCAGCTCATGGTTTCTAAACAGATGCAGGGCAAATGTTGACTAAATGGCATGACTGAATGAGACTTTAAAGAGAATTATGTCAGCAGCAAACCAATCACATCGTTACTTTAATCAACATTATCACTTCATTATTATTCATTAAATTTTTATTATATGTCCACCATAATGAAATTACTTCCAGAACATTAAGATCATATATAATAATGTACCTGGCGGAAGTAGAACTTCTTTATAAAGTTAGAGAACCAGTTACTAAAAATTGAGGTGTACTTTATTTCTAGTGGCAGACTTTTCAATTATCCTTCAGAATACCCTTTCTTTATACCTTAAAAATTGTAGGTTATTTTCTTATTTCAAATGAAAAAGAAGCATTATGGTATCAGGAAGAAAAAGGAGCACTATGCCATTGTTTTAGAAACGGGTTTCTAGACATACTGGCCTCGGATCTAAAGGCAGTGCAGCTTGGAGGTTCCTAAGAAGGGGTTCAAGCAACACCAAGAATACATGGAGGCATCCTAAGGAGATACTGGGAAATTATTATTTTTCATTTGACCTTATTCCATGTGGTTCAAAATTACTGAAAAATTTCCCATAAAATTGTGTGCATTTGAGCAAAACTAGGTGTCAGGTAAGGACAGAAGACCTCATAAATAAAAGTCATGTCATGAAAGAGGGTGTTGGAAATGATGGTGTAGATCTAACTCAAGCCTATACCCCATTACAGAGTGGGCTTCTCCTCAAGAAAATATATATGGTGTTGTCCTGGGAAATTTAGCCCTGTGTCCAAACTGAAAAAACAGAAAGAAAGAACCTAACTAGCTGGTAATGTTAAGGGTAGGGACTGAGGTCATTTTTGACAGGGCTATTTGTAGCCGTAAATAGAAGTCCCAGAACAGAGTTCCCTCCTTCATATCCTGTATATTCGCTATGAGAATCACCCACAGTGACAAAGGCAGGTAGAAAAGGGATAGAGTTTCAGAGTTATTGGGTGCCTTTGGTTTTTCCATTTTCCAGACTGTACAGCTCTGGAGGCTTGTTCTAGAGCAAGCTCACCCACAGCGTGCAGTGGTATCTGGATAAATCCCCCCCAGCACTCCTGAATATACCACAGAGAGACCTCCAATGCAGAGAGAGAGAGAAGGACTAGACTTCCTTCTCATCTAAGTATCTGGATGTTCTATATCAGATAATATACAGCCTTGCAGCACACAGTTAATAAAGAAAGATATTTGCAAAATATATTGAAATTTATGAAATTATTTGTACATCATTTATCTTATATAGCCCTACAACAGTTCAATAAAATAAGTGTGAGAGATTAGAATTCCATTTTCTACCTTTCAAACACTGAGCTCCTCCTTCTGATAGGGAAGAGTTATGGCTGTAAATCAAATCCTGCAGAATGTGTCAGGGCTGGTTAGGAAGACCCAGGAAACACCTTGAAACTGAGCTCAGTTGTGTACAGTACAACACGAGAGATGCACGCAGGGAACTCTGGGTTTTTGGAGAAGGGGAGATACATTCTGGTCAGAGGAATCAAGAAAATCAGCAAGCGAAGTCTAGCCTAATACGACTCTTCTGAGCCAACACTATGTCCTGAAAATGCGTTGTTGGTCACTGCGCCCAGGTTAGAATGCTGTCCACTCCTGGGTTTGGTTCTGAACCACTTGTCAGAAAGCTCTTCTCTACTCATGACTAACTTTGCTCTCTGTTTTGCCGTATGAACCTTGACTTTGTAACAGTGTTTCACCCTGTGATCCTTCTGCTATTGATCATAACTTCCTTGTCAAGATCAAGTTTGCTTTCTAACCCTGGCAGGATCCTTCTGGCTGCCATAGATGATCTGTCTTTTGATACAGTTCTGCGATCTTTCACTCTCAGTCATGAAGTCAGTCTCCCAAGATTTCTCTTTCTTCCTTCTTACTCCCCCTGCTACGCTTTGAAGCTTGCAAAATATTTAAGTTAGGATTTAAAAGACATTTACACTTTGAGTGAGGAGCAATCTGGCTCAGGGCATGTACTGTCATAGAGGTTTATATGTGTCAATATGCTATATGACACAACAGACTGAGGAACCTCAAGGGATTTTCCCTAAGAGATTTACAGTCTGAGGTGCCAGTTTCCAGAATCTGTCAATTAATTCATCTGTTCATTCAACAAAAATGTTAATGTACTAGATACTCTGCAGAAATTCTAATTTTAAGATATTATGATATACATGCAGTTGCCTGTCTCATGGAGTTTACAAGCTATTAGGGAATGGAAAAATGCTGATTCATGGTGAATGCGACAATGATCAAGAAAATTAAACCTAGACAATCTGAGGTGTGAGAACTTTCCCGAGGGCAGAGATAGGGGCTTCATTAGAAAGTGGCAGTCAGGCAGTCTTGAGGAAGTGTAGGGGTAACCAGGTAAGTGTTGGGGGGGGGGGCGGGGAGGAGACAGTCATCACAGGCAGAGGGACCAGAGAGCAACAGGCATGAGGTGGGAATGGTCAATGTTAATATCCAGGTTTAAGAATATGAAGAACAGAGAACAAAGACGGGAAAGGAGTTGCTAAGGCTGGAGAGGAGGATGAGGTGGAGATCATAGCATGAAATCTTACTGGGTTAGATCGTCTTGGTAATGAATAGTAATGAAATATTGTCATCAAGAGAATGATATGGTTGACTTTGAATTTCAAAAAAATCGTCTGCCTGTGTTTTGGAGAATGGTTTTATGTTGAGTGGATGTAGGATGTTCCACTTCCTCTGGGAACAATGTGGAGACCTAGAGCAGAGTCATATGGTGAGGCTGTAGTGGAGGTGTCAAATTTCAAGAAATACTGAGTGGTCTTTAGAAAAGAAATGCCATGCCTACTTCTAGCTAAGGTAAACATTCTGTATTCCTGCTGACTTTCCCCTGTAGAATATTAGATATTGCTTTGTGCAGATATCATGAAGATGCCTTATTTAGTCCCAAGAAAATTATGATTTCAGAACTTTCAGACTAAAGAGAAGTAAAAGGAAAGGGTCTTCAAGCACTTTAGAGGAAGGGACATTCAAGTCAGTGAAATGAGTATTTAAAACTCTGGAAAGGGACCCAAGAGAGGAGACTAAAAGAGCAAGAAAGCTTTATGAGGCTTTTCTCTTCCATGTTTCATTTATCAAACAGGACTTCTTCACTAGGACCAAAGAAAAAAGACTTCTGTAGATTTTCTTTTTGAAGGCATTTCCATCCATTTCCCTTTGGAAAAACTACCTCATGTAAATCTGCATCCCAGAGGATAAGTGCATGCTGGTTTCTTCCAGTGTGTGTGTGTGTGTGTGTGTGTGTGTGTGTGTGTGTGTGTGCATGTATGGGTGCACATGCGTGCACACATTTAAAGAGATGACAACTTATAAAGAATTGTGAGCATATTCTTGTGTTTTTGTTTTTCTGTTTGTCATGGCAAGTGTTTCCATAGCAATGTGAACTTGAGTTTTTGAGAGGGTATTTTGATGGGCTTTGGCAAGCCGTGCACAATCATTAATTGCTTATAGATCTGGCTTCTGGGGCCCCGGCTTGTTACACAGGAAACTCTAGAGAGATCAGATTGGTGGCCTTTGGAATCAAATCTTTAGGTCCACTTGCATGAGATGCACACATACTCTGCCTTCCTTTCAATATTTAACTTTCTCTCTCTGCCTCCCACTGTATAGTCAGAAAAGCTGGAATTACAGGAAGTGTGGATTTACATTTTTGGCCAATAATTTAAGATATTAAATTTTTTCTGAGCTTGTTATTATTTATATCACACTTTATGTATGTTAGGGCATTTGTATCCACCCTATTTGGTCTGAAGTTGCTACTTACTTGCCCAAAAATGTCACTTTAAATCTTACAGTTTTTCCATGTCACTACATTGAGTCAGGTTGGTTTCTTTATTAATACTTTCTTGTAAGACTAATCAAGGAATACACTTGGTGAGAGCCAAGAAGATTAAAAAGCAAGTAGGCAAATGCCCATTTCATGTTGATTAACCTTACTAAAATGCAGAAAATTCATTTGCTCTTGTGCTCTTTTACTGGTTTTTGTTTGAGGCAAAAGATGACCTCATAATTCTAGAGGCTTTTGTTGCAAAGGACAGAAATTCACTTTACATGTAAACAGGACATATAGGCTCCATTTTGGTGAAGTCCAAATATTGAGAAGGATTTATTTAGGCAAAGACAATATAAGAAAAAGTCATTTCCATGTCTGCTTCTTGGTTTTCTTTCTTTCTCTGGCATCATTCTCTAGTACTGCTGTAAACTACCATCTGCTGGCCACAGCTTATGCCCTTCCAAGAACCTGATTGTAAGGCAAAGGTGGAGTCTGTTCACTTTTTGTCTCCAAATATAAAATCCTGGTGGAATGTCTGGTTGGGTGACATGCTCATCTTTAGATTAACTACCACGGCTAACAGGATGGGACATTATGATTGGCAAGTCCAGAGTCACATGCCCATTCCCGGGATCTGGAAAAGGATATTCTGACTAGCATTCTCCCTGTCAATCATGAAGTTGAAGTGGAGTAAAAGAAGCTTTTCAACAAAAAGTTACAGGCAGCCATGTAAAAATAATGCCCACCATACTAAGCAACCCTAATTTTATTCACGAAGCCCTCTACTATCTTCTATCTACTATCTTCAACATCAAAAAATGACACCAGGGCATTAAAATTGCCAAGGATGCTCTGTCATTACAGTTTTTGCAATTGGATTTTTAATATTTTCAATGCTTTCTTGGTTATCCTGATAAAGAACCTACTTTGGGATGACTGGTGAGCATAATTCTAGGAGGATGGCAAGGTGAAGAATCTTGAAAAAAAAGTAAATTGACCTCAGTGTACTTTAATAATGCATTATTTGATCGAGGCTTACTACTTATTTTATTTATTTATTTATTTAGAGACGGGGTCTCACTCTGTAGCCCAGGCTTGTCCTGAACTCACAATGGATCCCAAGTTGGCCTTGAAGTCACAGCAATCCTTCCGCCTCAACCTCCTGAGTGCTGTGGTAACAGGTGTGCGCCACCATGCCCAGCTTATGTGATGCTGGGGAATCGAACTTGGGTGCTTAGCATTTGACTTAGCCGTTGTTAGACAAGTGCTTTAACTTTTGAGCCATTCCTGCAGCCTGATCGATCCCTATCAAGCCCTGCTACTTGAGAAATCATACTCTAGTTTCGATAGATATTATCTGGCTCTTTATATATTAATGGAGAGGCAAGAGGGAATGAGGATTGGGGATGAATATCAGACCCCTGTCTGAGGAGGTCACAATGGTACAAAAGTACTTTAGTACTTTCTTCTATGTTTGGGAAATTACATGTCATATATGTCTTGGAAGAGGAAGAATGACCTCTCACTTCTATGCTGAAAATATGAAGAACACCCATTCCTAGCCTCCCTGACATCTACAGCTTAAAAGTAGCAAGACCTGTGGTAGAGCTGAGGGCAAGTCATCGTAAATTGGAGTAGCCAAATCAGGCAATGACCGAGACGGCTCACTGAGATAGAGAAAGCTGTCTGAGGGTAGGGATGTTGCATGATCCCGAGCATTTTGATTGGCTGAGTGGATTTGAACAGGAGCATCTGAGTAAAGGAGGGTTTATTGTAAATAGGGTCCAAATAGGTAATGAGGTGAACTGAGACCACAGAGGGAGCAGGAACTTCACAGAGCTCTTTCCAAGGGTTCCTTGCTATTTGCATAAGTCACTTAGACTCAGAGCATTCTAATCTCTCATAATTTCTAGAAAGGCTAGGAGGTGGCTGAGTCATTGTAAAATGTAATGCCCCATGTGGGCCAAATGAAAGTTACCACAAAGAAACGGGTCTGTTACAAACATTTTAAATACTCCTGAACAGTAAAATCAAACCTTAAAGAGATTACGGCTGGGCAGTCCTAAAGCTAGATACAACTCATAGTCATGTTTGGGTAGCCCAAACACATTTTAAACTGGTTTCTACTGTCTAAAAGTGGTGATTAACATACAAAAAAATTTGAATTCATCATCCTATTAAAAAGCCAAATACCTGACATTATTAGATTCATGTTGTACAAGGTTTAATGGTAGCTTCCTATGGGAGGTGAGGTGTATATGTGCCAGCTTTTCAGTCATTTTCTTCTGTTTTTATTCATTTACAATCTTCTATTGGCCTCCTCTTATAATTGGGCTCTTATCTGCAAGCAATAAATGCTGAGTGGCAGATGTCAAAGAAAAGAAAACATCAAGTGTATTCTGTTAAGCTATAGCAGATGCAGTTAGGACTGACATCTCAGTTCATCATACTGCATTAAGTTCACCAAGATAAGGTGTCTGGACAACTGAGTAGAGACCTCATGTCCTGTCGCATCTGTGTCACCCAGTCTGGATGCTTTATCCTGAATATTTTTTAGACCAATGACCCTGCTGTTGCCTTCCCTGGAATGGGTGCTGTGAATTTCTTGCTCCCTCTAAGAGTCTGACACAATCTCTAGTTAGGGAGTGCCTGATTTTCAAAGCTTGGGCTATGTGCTTATGCCCTAGCTACAAGAGAAGCTGAAACATGTGTATGTGGACTTCAAGATTCTTTGATGGGAGACAGGTCTGTGCTGCATAAGAAGGGAGAGCCACCAGACATAGGAAGGGATTGCTGATATTGAGCTGAAAAAAAAGGCAAGTGTCATCACATCCCTTGAAGAGGTATTTGAGTTTGATACTCTCACCTGTTCCCAATTAAATTTTGGTTGAATGTCATACAAGAAACTTTTTAGGAAAAAAAAAATAACAAAAAGATTGGTAGGAAAGATAACGAAGTGCAGCCAAAAAGAGTAGCAATAAAAATGGCTTATACCTTGAAAAGATCTTATTCTATAGCTCATTCCATCTATTTTCTAAATCATTTTACCACTTTTTCAAAATTTCCTTTATGAAGATTCTATGAAACCTTTGCAAAGTCCTGTGAAACCCACTTTATTTTTCAAGCGGGCAATATTGGACCTGGACCAGAAGGAGCTCAGCTCATCCAATCTCCAAAACACCAGCTGCCTAAGTGATGAGTTGGTCCATCCAAGATGAGTTATTTAGCCAACAGACAGATGGCCAAGGACGTCAAGTTATTGGATGTTTTGCCTGTCATTTAGGAGGCTGTTGGCCAGCTGACGTAGCCAGAAGTCCATGGATTCCACAGCCACCATCTTGGATTTGTTCTTGAAATCCTAAATGCATTCAGCCACAAAGGACAAACTAGGGCATGTCATCGAACCCACACATGGTGAAGAAGAGCTCTTCTTATAGCAGATCAGGAAGTGGCTGAACTGGTAGCTTAGCCAAAACTGAGACACTCTTAACCCAGTGAAAGAATATGAAAGCAGTGAGCAGCTATGAAAATGGGTATCCAGGGAAAGAAAGGACTGCTTACAGCACTTTTTTCCAGAAGCTTATTTAATTTCTAAGTGAAGAAGGATGGATTATTACACATCATAAATAATTAGAGAGAATTAGAAAAAACATGTTAATATTTGAAACTATCTGGTGTTGCAATTAGAAATACACTCTGAAAAAAAGTGTAGCCAAAGTTAGAATGTGTGCTGCAACAATTTATTCACATTTTAGCAAATATTCAATGCACCTTATTATAGGAATTATTCTGGGGGAATCAGCTATGGTGAGAAAAAAATCAGCGTATCTCTCCTCTTACATAGCTTAAAAAGTAGTAAAGAAGATACTTTTAGTTAAGTAACAAAATAAATGAATATAATATCACATCTTTGGTGAATACAATGGGCAAAAATTATGTAAAGCTAAAAGAAAGTCTTGGGAGGACATAGGTACTTTTCTACTCTTATGTAGTTAGTATGTTTGCACAACACATATGTATATATTATAATATGTTCAAATAATGTACATATACATAGAGCATATATATGTGTGTGTGTGTGTGTGTGTGTGTGTGTGTGTGTGTGTGTGTGTGTGTGTTTGTGTGTGTGTATATATATATATGTGTCTCTATTTTGGTTTATGGGTAATAGCTTTTATGTGATATATATATATATATATATATATATATATATATATATATATATACCATTTCCTCAAGTCAAATGTAATTATTATGTTTTGCAAATGTACTAATAGAAAGAATAATAATGCAGGCAATTTTTATGATTTGAAGTATGTCTCCCTCTTCTGCCAAAACTACTTTTTCCATTCCCACTAGTAACAGAATCAGTTTCATTCAGTTTCTTCTCTGAGTTTGGTGTCATCACCTGGCCACAACTCTTTCTGAACATTCTAGGTGCCCTTGGCACTTTTTGCTTTAACTTCTCTGGTGTGGTCTAGGGAAGAGACTTTTGGACACGAAGACAGGTGTCCTGCAACCGGGTTTGGCCCTGTTGCTAGCTAACTGGTTATCTTTGTGCAGCAGCTTCTCAGATGTTCGGTCTCCTCATCTGCACTGTGGGGTAAGAAGAGTTGCTTTTCCTTTAGGTGATAGCAGTTTAATGAGTTATCAGCAACTAAGCCACTCTAAACAAAATCAGAATAGAGTCTCATTGTGTTCGAAAGTTAGATCCCAAGGTTAGTGCACAACTGGGAAAAGTTGTCTAGAGTCAAAGTTCCCCTTGAAAATCTCTCTATGACTCACTGAGTGGTGGCTTGCACTGGCTCTCAGGGAGCCCATTATAGCCAGCTCTTCTTTCAGAGTCCAGATTCCTGTTTCTTTATCTGAACAATAGATTAAGTGGTTGAAATGCTTTTCCTGAACATGCTGTAGAAAATATTTCTCTTTAAACATTGGATTTGCACACAATGATGCAAGATGATCATACCTGAAAGCCTGTTCCAGCAGACTCACGCTTTCTGTCCTATACTCACGGTGGGTGGGAAGTCTCTGGGTACAATGGGGAGGAGAACTAGTTGTCATTTGGAAGGGATTCTCTTTCTTCTCCCCAAGGACCTACTATTAAAGTTAGGAAAATAAATATCATCTGGCACCTTCCACCTGCCAAGTACATAGTTGGAATTCCAGTTTTGGAGATACCTCTGTTTGGGTCTAAGTACACCTGTGCATTTAACCTTTGCCAAAATCTCTCCCATTCCTATCTGGATTTCTTGATTCTTCTGCTTCTGTGATGAGTATTTCTAACTAGCTGCCTGCCTTCCTTTCTCTTCCTTTTCTTCTTTCTCTCCCCTCCTTTCCATTTTCTTTTCCTTTCCTTTCTTCTCCTCCCCTCCCATCCTCACACTCCTTTCCCCTCCCCCCCTCCCCTCCCCTCCCCTCTCCTCTCCTCTTTTTACAAGGGTTTGAAACCAGGGCCTTTGCAGTTTTTTGTTTTGTTTTGTTTTTTAAATTTTGAGATAAGGTCTTGCTAAGTTTCTGAGTTGGTGATTCCCCTGCCTCAGCATCCCAGAGTTCTAGGATTACAAATGTGTGCCATCAGACCTCTATGGCTGGCTGGTCTTGACTTTCCATATAATTTCTATATTGAATAGTCTTCATATTTTACCTTGATGCTTCTTTTAGATGTACTCAGTGATTAAGAGGATGACACATAAAGAAATAAAAAGAAAATTAAAGCCCTTGTCCATTCCCTGCAAGAAGTTTATAGATCTGCTTGAAACCTTGGCTTCATTCAAGAACTTCAGCTATGCAGAACTGCAGACACTCATCCACTATGCTTCGATGATTATCTGGGGGTCTCAACTTTGCTTCTCTTTCCTACTCTGGCATGTGAATCCCGTCCATTATGTTTGTGAGCTGGAGTTGCTACACGAAAGTAGCAAGTCTTGTGTGCCGAACACTGTGCCTTGTGCTCTATTTCCCTCTTCATTCCTCACATGAAGTCACAGACGATTACTTTTATGATTGCAAATTTTTTCCATTATGAGTTCAATTTTCTTGACTGCTAGTAGTAGATAGAGGTAACCCTAAACTCTGCTTTGTAACTACAGGGTAAGGCAGCCTGTCCATGGGAGGATTCTTGGTAGATGCATCTCACCAGTGACATCTACAATGCCCAAGTTTCAGATTCACCCAGGTTCAAATTAATATAACAGATTCCAGGTTTATGGACAGAGCCTCCTGAAATATTCTTATATGCAGGGGACTTTGGTTTGTATCTCCTGTTAGTCCTTCCATATCTGTTTGACAGATGTTAGGGCTGGGTGTGCCTCACAGCCAGTGCTGATGTAAGGTACACCTGGTTGCTAATATGTTAGATAAAGAGCAGAATTAAACTTGAAATATATAAAAATTAAGATACTTCTCATGAGCTTTAACCATTTTCAATACTTTTTTTCTTAAAAGTATTCTGTGAGCCTTTTATATTCGAGCATCTTCTGGGGTGTTGAGTGAATGGTCTTGGATTCAAGAGTTGGATCAGTACAGCCAAAGAAGAGATCTTGCTGCTCAGCCAATGCAACTTAAGAGAAATAATGTTAGCACCTTTCCCCTTAAACTTTATTAAGTTTGAATGATAGAGAAGATACTAATGTAATGTTACCATTAGATTACTGGCTCAGAAATCCTCTTTTTTATAAATTTATTTTAAATGCTCATCATAATTCAATATGTGATTGCTGTGATCATTCAAGCAAGAAACATCTAACGCAGACTTTCTGTCTCACTTTTCCCCCCTCTTTTTATTGGAATACCTACATATTTGTACAGGTTTGCAGTGTGCTAGCTTTGAATTATATATACAATATAAACTATATCTTAATGTTTTCCACTTCACCGTGTATTGCATGAATCACCTTCCGAGGATGTGTTCTCTTCCCATTCCCACCCATTTTTCATAACTACCAAGGAATCCATTGTGTGTGATATAATTCTTTTTCTCAGGCCAATATAGTAGATTCTGATTGAGCATTACAACTCAAGTGGGGGCAATATGAGTCTTCTTCAGGACTTGTGGGTATCTTCTGGTTTGGAAAGATTTCGTATGTATGAAATTTGGAAGTGTTAAGTCCTGTTTTTTGTCATGAGACTCCCAAGGAAAGGTAGACTGCAATAAGCAACTGAACAATGCACATGTGTTTAGGAAGGAGGGAGGGAGAGAAGAGAGAAGGAGGGGGAGAGGGAGGGAGAGTGAAAAAGTGAGTCCTCCTTCCCAAAGTTTTGCTCTATCCCAAGGCTTGGCTCTGCTCTTGGGTTCTCTGAAATGTGTGGCCTTGCTGATAAATCCTCTCATACTTCATTGGTCTTCCATTCTTGGTAACTGAAAGTCGGCTGAACATTTCAATCCTTGAAAATTTTCTACTAGAATTTCCTTTTTTATATTATATTATGTTATATCACCATGCTATAATGTTATATTGTTTCCCATGTGAGAATTCAGCACGATAGCTTTCTTTATTCAGTAACTGATTTATTTATTTATCTCCATCTTCGGTTACATTTTGTGTTCTTAAGTAGTTAACAATAGCAAAGCAATCAACAACTCAAAAATGTAATCAATAGAATAACTAGGACAGGGATAAGATATTGTGAGAAGGACCAGCATGGGCTACAGAGCAAGACCTGTCTCACACACAAAAAAAGATATTATTAAAAAAAAACAGAGGAGTCAAAAATCTGGGTACAGTCATAGTCAGAAAGTTTGATTACTCATTGATATCTTAGGTGTGTATCTTGTTGGCCAAAGAAGAGAGGAGAATAAACAAGGTAGAGGAAGTATCATGGTTTTTAAATTCTAAAACTAACTTATAATGAGTTTTAAAGTATCTATCTAGTTTTTTCTCACAATACCCTCTTTATACCAAACAAGTCTATGTTCTGGTATCTTCACAAGAAGCCAGGAAGATTTGTTCAACATGGCTCTGTAACTTTCTGGTTACTCACATATTCATTGTTCATTAAGACTTTTTCTCTTTAATTTGCTGACTTCAAAAAAGTATTTAGTCTGGGTGATAGCTATCATTGTTAAGATGAGAAGGAGAGGTAAGTGATTCAGTGAACCTTCATCTGGCTACGGTGTGAGCCACATTGTTCACCCAACCTTGGGTTTCCATCTTTTGCATGTCCAACTCGGGGTTGTCTCTGCTACATGGTGCATGGAATCTTCTTTCACTCAACCACAGATGAGACCTTCGAGCTGAATACCTTGTGTGTCTGCCTTTGCCTTTTTAGAGACATTTTCTTCAGAAGCAGAAAATTGCTTATGGATCCTAATTGTCTTGGGTTGTTCGATCTTGGTTTCCTTAAGGCATGGTTGGGTAAACAGTCATTGAATTTACTGACCACAGGATTAACTTTGTAATGCAAGATTAGTTCAGATTCTAATTTACTTTAAGTTAAGCTCAACTGCAGAAAAGTGAAAGGTATTCTTGCTTTACTTCTAAAGGTCTAGAAAAAAAATAGATTCCTTGGGCATTGAATACAATCTGGAATACCAGAAAAGAGAAATATTTGGGTCACAGCTAAGTTCTCTAATAGCATATTTTTAACTCAAAAAAAAAAAAAAAACAAAAAGAAAAGAAAAAGAAAAGAGACTGCTCTGCCTGGAGAGTAACTTCGGCTTGATCCTGTATCTTTTCTCCTGCAGATGCTGTAGCTGGAGTAGAGAATAGGGATCAGGTGATGACTCCTTTCCCAAAATGTTCAAAAAACAATTTTCATAGACAAAATACTGGACAACATATTGGAAACCCAATGTTCTTTTGGCAGCAGGTGCATGGCCTTTTGGATAGGATTTCAGGAAAACTTTTCTAATGAGGACTCTGATAAGAAATAGTAGGTTGCTAAAACAGCTCAAGTGAATGGGGTTTAATAAAGAATTCAGGGGGATATCAAGAAATCCAAAGTTAGAAGCAAGTTTGCTGGACATCTTGTGTGGCAGGACTCAGGATTGAGAGTCACTGTACACTCTCTCCATCTCTCAGAAGTGCCCAGCCTCCATAACTGGCTTCTATCTTCCAAGGTGGTCAGTTCTCTTCAAACACTATCTTTTGCTTCTTGATGACCCCTAAATGGCCACACCAGTTTGGGAGACTTCAGGCTTCATTCACTTCTGTAGCACCCAGTACTTTGGGAGCATCTCATTCAGAAGCCATAGACAGAAAATCTGATGGTCCCAACATTTCTATCTAAATTGGGTGCACAAAATCATGGACCTCTGTTATCAAATGGATTGATGGCCCTAGAACTGTGGTGTGAAAATTCAAGATCCCATGACTCACAATATTAGACAGGTTTTCTTAGCAGACAATAAGAGAAAATGTTATGTTCCACATCTTCAGAACAGCAGAAAGTAAGAAAGAAGGTCTATCTCAAAGTATCAAGGAGGCTTTAAATTTCAGATTTATTTAAACTGGCTTAAATTATAAGATATATGACTGATAAATTATGTTCCATTCTAAAATCTTCAGCCATTCTTCATTCAATAACTAAGACCCTCATCCGATCACTCTGCCATCACTCTGGGTCTACAAATGAATACTTTTCATGAGGAATGAGGAAGAAAATTTCTTTAAGTCTGTGATCTTGAAGAAAGAAAACACTTGCAGAAGAAAAGGATAGGGAGAGAATAAATATATTGTGTTAGGTGAGGAAGATAGCTTATTTCATATTTAACAAAACCATACTCCCCAGAACATATTTTCCTCAATCTCCTCCCAGCCTGAAATTAAACAGCCCCAAGGCTTAGTTACTAACCAGCTGCGTTGAACAGGAAGGCAGACTTCTTGCCCTTACAGGAGAAAAAGAGACACCAAATTCGATTCAGCATCTCTCCTCAAAAGGCAGTATTAAATGAGAAGATATTGGAGCTATCATCCAGGCAGATGTAGCGAAAGCTGAGTCACAACATGCAGAGAGGATTCAGGTGGACAAGGAACAAGGCTTCACGTGGGACCATGCTGTTGGGTACAAAATGGCCATGATCAAAAGGCAACAACCAGTTTGCCTATCTCGTTACAATTCAGACTAGTAATATCTGACATAATAGAAGTAGTGTGCCACTAGTACTTGACACTCAGAACTGACCCTGAGTGGCCTTTTGGGATAGAATCTGGAGGCCAGATGGTGCAAGGAACCAAACCTTTAGTTGTGAGATTATGGGAGAAGTAGTCCACGGAATTACCAACTAGTAAGACCATTTGCTATTCAAATTAGAATTGCAGTATGATGCTCATGGCTATCCACCTGCCCCCCCCCCCCACCAGGACCTTTTGGGGACACACGGTCTGGCTTCTGCTGTGGAGGGGCTTGAAGGCCATGTTAGGAGGATGTTCTTTGGTCGGGCAAGAACTGGAAACCATTCAGTGTCAAGGTTATGGCTCATGAAATATCCCTTCAACTAATAATCACTACAGTTCTAGGAACTCTTAAGTGGTTGGTGCTGTTTTTATCTTAAAAATGTGGTACCTGCCTTGTGGTACCTGGAAGTCAAGAATCAACTCAGGAGAACCTTGCCATGGCCCCAAAGCATCGCGGTGCTGAAAAGGAACTTTGGTTAACTGCTAGCTTCTCAGAGAGGGTCCGGGACTCAAGCAGGTTCACTCAGGCCAACACAGGCTGAGACTAGCCTTCCCTTCCCTAAGGTACCTCAGGAAAAGGAAGAGAAGTTGCCAATCAGAGACCAACATGGCCGTGGGGTGGAAGGGTGGGGGCACACATCCAAACGGGAGAAAGGTGCTGTACTCTTAGGTTCTGCATTGTTTTTTCTCATATATATATTCAAAGACAATATGCTTTCCGAGGAGTTATTTTGGCTAAACTGACTCCCTCTCGCTCTTTTTCTGGGCTTGCTTGGGGTAGATTCGCTGTGAGAGTGGGCAGGCGCGCCTCTGCGGGTTGAGGCGCATCTTCCTGAGCCGAAGGAAGGAAGGAATCAGGCACTCTTCCCAGGCGCCCCCACGAGTCCTAGCCTGCCCCAGGCTTCCCTGGTCTCCCCAGGCCGAAGACTCGCTGGGACATGCTCCCGGCTGGGCACGGTGGGGACGCAGGGGGTTATCAGATTCCTGGCAGCGCGCAGCGCGGTTCCGCCGCGGTCCATCCATTTCCCCTGCAAACCGGCTGGCAGCGCCGCGCGGCGCTCTGAGGACGCTCTGCCGCGGAGTCCCGACCCGGGGCTCGGAACCAGGGCTGCTGCAGACCCCTGGGCCGGCCCAGGCTGAGAAGGGGACCCGCGGGCGCTGAGGCTGGGACCAGCGCGGGGAGGTGGGAGCCTTTCGCCGGGCACACACCCTCCACCCCGCGCGCTTTCGAGGGCCCGAGTGGCTTTGGACCTTGCCAGCCAGCAGTGCTGTGCTCCCCGCTCGCTCAGGCGTGCGCTAAACGTCAGACAGGAGCTGCGCTGCCGGGGTCGTCGGACGCCTTCTCCCGCTTTCCTCAGAGCCGGCGGGGTGAACAGTGAGCCAACCCCAGCTGGACGCCGCGCTCCTATAAATAGCGCGCGTGTGCCCGCTTGGCGCTCACCCGCTGCTCCAGGAGAAAGTTGTGCGCAGGGGTTGGGGAAAGGAGAAGATCCCGCCTGGCAAGCCGCCGGGCACCCTGGAACTGACCTGGCGAATTTGTGCTTTCGGTGCGGAGTAGCCGGCTAGCCGCTGCCTACCTACGTCGGAGGGACACCAGGCTTTGGGGAATTTTTGACCGAGCGAAAGTGGGAGTCGACAGCATCCTGGCCATGAACACAGCTCCGCGTTCTTCTC
This sequence comes from Ctenodactylus gundi, assembly GCA_004027205.1. NCBI lineage: Eukaryota > Metazoa > Chordata > Mammalia > Rodentia > Ctenodactylidae > Ctenodactylus > Ctenodactylus gundi. Next base: position 114,830 of record PVKB01002486.1, on the reverse strand, counting down.
AGCCTGGGAAACACCTTCCGCCTGCGTAATTCGCTCCTGCTCCAGCAAGCCAGACCCGCACAGGAGCGACATCCTCCTCTCCACTTAGCACGCGACACCCTGAGGCTCCCCGAGTCCCCTCGACTTTCCTCCTGTGTGTTTCATCTGGAGGGTACTTGGTGTTGGGGTGAAAATTGATTATTTTTGTCTTTGAGGTGTGCTTGGGAGGGTTTGGCCACTTTTAGAGATCTAGAGACAGGGGTGGCTGCCGGGGCCCCAGGCAGGGCTGATTCTTGGGGCGAAGGCAGGCAGAGCAGGGGGTTCTGCATGAGCTCCTTAAAGGACAAAGGTAGCCGAGCCAGCGAGAGAGCTCCGGGGGAGACTTCGACTTTAACCCACGGAATTGGTGGAAGGGCACGCGCCGCCGCCGCCTCGGCGGTTCCCGCAGCAGCACTGTCGGTCTAGCCGCCGGCTTCTTCCCGAGCTCCGGGATCCCGGGGTAGCAGGCGACAAGGGAGAGCAGAAGCGCCCGCTGGCTGCGGCTGCCCGGGAGGCTCACCATGGGCTCCGGGCGCCGGGCGCTGTCCGTGGTGCCGGCCGTTCTCCTGCTCCTCGCGCTGCGCGGGCTGCGCGTCTGGGCGCAGAACGACACCGAGCCCATCGTTCTGGAGGGCAAGTGCCTAGTGGTGTGCGACTCAAACCCGGCTACGGACTCCAAGGGCTCCTCTTCCTCCCCCCTGGGGATCTCGGTCCGAGCGGCCAACTCCAAGGTGGCCTTCTCGGCGGTGCGGAGCACCAACCACGAGCCGTCCGAGATGAGCAACAAAACGCGCATCATTTACTTCGATCAGGTCAGAGCCCGCGGGGTGCAGTGTGTCGAGGGCGGGTGGGGTCTCCCAGCAGCCCAGATCCGGGCTTCCTGCTCAGTCTACAGTGATACGACGGGGACGTGGGGGATCGTTTACCCCCGCTTGTCTCCCCAGATATAAAACATGAGCCTGAAACTTCAGATCCCCCCACCCCGGCCTCAGAAGGCCTGTTTCCTCCGGTCTCTAACAGAGGTCTTGGGCGCTGCGGGGTGGGGTGGGGTGGGGGGCTCGGTTCGGGAGCACAGAGGCGGGAAGCGCGAGCTCAGGACGAGTTTAAGAGCAACAGGTCGGCAGGAGCCGAGGGGAAACTGGTCCCCGGACACCGCGATCTCCCAGCAGGAGGCTGGGGCTCCTGCGCAGCTGCCGTGAGGCTGTTCTCATGATGCTCTCCCGGACTCAGGATATAAATGTTTGACTTGTTTCTCCGGGTGGAGAAGCTTTCCTCCCCTAAATAAAGCTCCGGGGGGCCGCGCTCTGTGCAGAGATCTGGCAGGTGGCCGCAGAGCGGTGGGCGGGGCCAGGGGCTAGGATCTTGCCTCAGGGTTCAGCGTCCAGGGTTCCCCTAAACGTTCCGGGTGCGGCTCTGGCTGCGGTTGTCTTGAGCAGCCAGAAAGCCTGTCTCCGCTACTCAAAGAAAAGTTGCCAGCACGGGAGGGAAGGGAATTGGGCACCTGCTCTGACCTTAGTAGGGAAGCGCCGGGGCGTGGGTTTCCCCTTCCAGGGCTCAGGTCCTAACAGAGAACTGCAAATGGATGGGGACTAGGGAAATGGAGGTGGAAAGTAGGCGAGGGGGGCGTGACTGAAGAACGCTGTGGCTTCTGTTTAACTACTAGAAGGTCTGCAGTTATTAGTGAGGAGAAACCCCAGGGCAACCACCACTTAGCTTGAGCAAAGCTTTCTAGAAAGAAATCAAGACTTGAGAGTCGAATTCCAATCCCAATGTGCCCAAAGTCTTTCAAATTCCAACTAGGTAGGTAGCTAGTTGTGGGCAGAGGACCCTGTGCAGAGGCAAGTAGTCAAGTAGTACTGCGGCATGCGCCAGGGAACGTGCTAGAATGACATATGGGTTTCTTAATTTTCCTAAGTGGTGTGCCCTTCAGTGAACCAAACACAGATAACACCTTTTTTAGGGGCTTACTGTGGATACCCATCATTTTAAAACAAAATAAGTACATAGCCTCTTTGTTTTTTTTTTTTATGAAGTATTTTCAACAGTGATGGAAATAAAGTGTAGTGCCACTGCTGGTTTGTATTTCAGTGCATTTGTTGTGTGTTGGACTACTGTGGGCATCACACTGTCATCTGTGTGGGGCGTTCTTTTCCATGACCTTTCTGCCAGTTAGAAGAGGAGAAGAATTTGTTCTTCTGTTATAGGAGCCATGCATCTTAGATACAAGAAGACACGTTGAGTTATAAATCTTAATGAGCCTGGATACTTGGATTGATATGTGGAATCAACATCCAGCTATTTGTGTAGCCAACAAAATGATCAGCCATTTACACTATTACTAATAAATTATACTACATGCATCTGACTCAAGAAGTCCCTATTAAGCACCTGAAGTTATTTTATGTGTGCTGAAGGTTTATTTTATTTATTTATTTATTTATTTATTTGGTAAAACCTCTGTTAAGATGTTCTGCACAGCTGGTGCCTTGTTGTCGGGCCAGAGAAAAGAGATCTGATGCTTACTGGGAGGAAGGTGGAACCTCAGTAAAAGTTGCAAACCCACTTGTATGTTTAGATAGGTGTGGAACCTGGTAGATCAGCCCAATGTCCATGACATTCTGGTGTGTTGTGCTCCAAGGTAATGGTGCACTTTTACAAAAATATTCAAGAGTCATGGAAACGTCTTATTTTTGACAAGAAGATATATTTAAGAGGAAGTAGCAGATTCCTACAGATATACAGGAAATATATCACTATAGGAGTATCTATTTTTTTGGAATGTCACAGATTTATTTGCTGGGAAGTTGTGAAAGAAAAACCTCTTATTTTATTGCCTCCCTGCATGTCCTTTCTCTTTTTCTCTTAGGGAGGGACTTACGTATGTGGCTTTGCAGATTTAACTTGAGAGGTCAGTTATTGAGATTCAGAGTTAATTTCAGAACCAGAACCAGACTGAACATCTTGGAGTACGCACTGCACCGTTGCTTTCCCGGAAACAGCCTCAGTTTGACCCTTAAGTTCCAAATAATCAGCAGGTGATTGATAGGAAGATAATGCACAGTACTGAGAAGAGCACAAAAAGGCCCCCCATCTCCCAGTACCTCATTCACGCCTTGCTCACTGGCAGCCAGCAAGGGCTGACTCATTGCCAAAATATTGTAATTAGGCTTCAGTGGCACAGAAATAGAAAAAATGGCCTTGGATCTTAGGAGAGTGTTGGCCGATGCTCAGGGAAGAGCCAAACATTCACATCATTTTGTGCACCAACTGTTCCATGTCATGGATTAGGTCACTTGGTGGAGGGGGTACCCATGCCTGTGTGATGAGTCCAGGGACAACTGCAGAGAGCCCGTGGATGTCGATTGGCTGGCTTGCCAGCGTCACCTCTGGACACTGTGTGAAGCCTTGTAGGTAGTGAAGATATAAATCCACAGCAGGTGCATTTTGTCTGATTCCCAACGTAAAGCTGATATTATGAGCCCTCACAGGCTACTTAGGTATTTTCAGCATTATTGGCCTTGCTGGCAATTGAGGCATGAACATAGAGTGGTTACTTTTTTTCTGTATACTATTTAAAAGATAAAAGCGCTTTTCAAGGTACAAGTCCATTTTTTCCAAGTCACTTAAGAGGAAAAAAGTAGAGTTAGATGTGTTATTCGTTATGATTTTCAAGTTAGTTCCTAAGAAAGAAGGGAAAGATTTTATAGGAAAATATTGTAATAATTTAATCTTATTTATTGTTTTTGTTTGCAGATCCTAGTTAATGTGGGTAATTTCTTCACGTTAGAGTCTGTGTTTGTAGCGCCACGGAAAGGAATCTACAGTTTCAGTTTTCATGTAATTAAAGTCTATCAGAGCCAAACAATCCAGGTATGTGTTTTGACCCATTTTGCCTCTACTCCTAAATGACTGTGCTTATATTAAGTGGGTTATGTATTTATTTATTCAAAGATCTGTTCACAGGACAAAAATAAAAGCCATATTTATAGTTTATTTTTAAGTCACTGAACTCTCATTTTTATTCTTTATAAGATCCATTAAAGTATGTGACAAATAGCATATAAAAATAAACAGTTGACATGATTATCTTAATAACAACCACACATTTATAGAAAACACAGATTGGTAGAAATTCAGAGACACAAATTTCTTCCTAAGATCTAGATTTCATGTCATGCATGTACAAAAACTACTTATACTTGAAAGAAAAGAAATCATGAAATGAGCAGAGCTTTACAAGTGCTTACTAAATAAATTTGCTATCATTTAAAATCATGAGATACAGTTAACTATTAAAAATAAACCTATGAGGGAATAACTGCTCATTACACCTTTTAAAAAGGATGTGCTATTTTCAAATGCTTACATTTTAGTGTATCCTGGGCCTCTCTGGGGATAGTGAATTCTTACTAGTTGGAGGTACATATTTACTAGTGTATCTTTTGCTGTATTTTGTAAGATAATGGGCAGGATTTCATATTCAAAGACAACCTCAAGGCTGTTCCTTCCAGCATTCAAATATGTTAATACTAAATAATGCTCATAAATGCTGTGAAATTCTAGGATAACAATTCATATGCAGTATTTGTGTGATACATTATATCCATGTGGATGATGTATGACACACTCGTCTGCCACTTTTACTATCCTAGTGAATGGATCAATTGTTCAGTGTCAGATTTAATATATTCACTATTGCTTTTAACCTAAGGGGAGTTAATACCTAGTAAACAAGTTTGCTTCCAGAAAGAAACTTGCTGGGTTCCAGTATTTAAGTGTGTGTAATACAATTATAGCAGGAAAAAGTTACCAGAATGTTGAGTGCATTCTTTGTTAATTATCCATCCTTAAGACTGCCATTGATAGGTGAATATTTGAAATTAAGGACATTGTTACTTCTAATATTTTTTTTAAATGCCATGTCAGTTATAGCTGCTCAGGTATCTGCAAAGATGTCAGGAGAATGTGACTATGTCCGAATTTGTCAGGTCTCTGGGTGGGAGAGTTCCCAGCCCACTTTGTTACCAAAATTACTGATGAGTGGAAGAGATAAATAAATAATGTGTTTAACTTATGTGCAACATAAAAGCCACTCTTTGTATGACTCAGTTACTCTATGGATAGAATCTTTTTGTAGAAATTTAAGAAAAAAATTTATAGGAAAATTTAAAAAGTCAATTTAGTAGCACATTAACTTTGACCTTGTAATTGGCTGATTTCATAGAAAAAGAATGTTTTCTTGAACATCAGATGTTTTGTTATGCCTGTCATCCTAGACATTACTTAATTATCCTTACAATGTGGTTTGCCTTTAAAGGGAGATTTTTTTTTTCAGTGAGTTTATTTTCTTCTAGGTTAACTTGATGTTAAACGGAAAGCCAGTAATATCTGCATTTGCTGGGGACAAAGATGTTACTCGTGAAGCTGCCACAAATGGAGTCCTACTCTACCTGGACAAAGAGGATAAGGTTTACCTAAAACTGGAGAAAGGTAACTTGGTTGGAGGCTGGCAGTATTCCACATTCTCTGGCTTTCTGGTGTTCCCCCTATAGAGTTTGACTTCTCCGTGGCGTGTATCCAGGTGAGGGGCAGCCCACCCCTGAGTTATCAGAAGATCATGTTCTCATCATTGAATTGATCTCTCTTATTGGTTTCTCATGGGTGAATGTGGCTTCTCCTTAAGGATTCTAGACCTGTCCGAACAAACACAGCTTTTCACAGATAATCTATGTGTGTGGTTGTTTCGGTATATTTGGATCGAGACTGGAAGCAGAAAATACCTATCTGTGCTTAAATATAATGGTCAAAAGCTGTCTCAAGGCTTGTTCTGAATTTAATTTTCTGGAATTACTGAATTTGTTGCAGGTATGGAATTTTACTTATTGTTTAAAAGACTGACAACTGGGTCTAAGAATCAGAAAACTAAAATTCAATCAATGGTTAGTGTGATACTGCCAAAGAGCTGTGTGCTGTGTTGATATATTGATTACACTTGTTCTTATTGCTTTGGAATTAGTTTTGTTTTCTTAAGGCAATTGGAAATTGTTTTTCAGTGACTGGCATTGTGTTGTCTTTGCAAGTCAGGTAATGAATGGCTTGCCTGGAAATTAACCTTGACTAGAGATCACCTGCATAAATTCCATAAAAAAAAAACAAAAAAAGGAAAAAGAAAGAAGAATGCATCATAGTTGTATTTTAATTATATATGTGAAAGAGTCATATTTTCCAAATTATATTTTCTAATAGGAAAAAATAGATCCTAAATCTGACAGGAAAATGTTGCTTATCTGAGTTCTAAGTGCTCAATCCCCAAACCAAGGCCAAACAGCTCTCTCCACAGAAAATCTTATACTTTAATGCTCAACTTTAATTAAGATGATTGATAATGACCACTTTATTAAAAACTTAAGGGATTTTTCCTTTAGACATGACCACTTTATTAACCAGAGATAGATACCCTTGTTTTTAATTATACCTATTTTTCAAGCCTTTTGTTGTGTTTGAAGCATCATCTGGTTTTGCCTTAACTATTTAAATTGTATATATTTATCTGTTCAGCTAATATTAAATCCAAGTATCCCATATCAAGATTGAGTGCAATATCTTATTTTGTCTTTTGTATAGATCATATGAATTCATAAAATTATTTATGTCTCTGTTATAGAATAAAGATTAATATATGTTAGTTGAATGATTTTTGTCCTTCTGGCTTTGGAAATATTTATTCTACATGATTTATTTTTCCTCTGTCCTTTCTTTTCTTCCTTCTTTCTCTCTTTTCCCTCTTTCTCTATCACTCTCTCTTTCCTTCTTCTCTTTCTCTTGTTTCTTTTTTCCTGGAATTTAAGAAAATCTTCGTGAATTTTCAGGTAGTGTTCTCTGAGTTGATATAGGAAATCTGTACCATGTTTAATCTGTCCAAATCCAGGGGTTGCAAGCTTGCCAAAAGAGAATCAATGAACTAAGTAAATCCTTCTTTCAGGAGGACTTACTATAAGGAAGTTAAGCTTAAAAAGATCCCCCAAAATATCCTGAGGGTGTTTATGGATGAATGTGAGGATGAAGGGTTACTGGTGTATGGACCGATATTTTTTTAACTGAAGACTTGGGGAAAGGCCCTGCCATGCTCTCCACAGTAAAAGACAAACAGAAGATCACATGTATCTTTTAAGGAGGAGCTGCTATTACATTTATGTTGTCTGGAGATTTGGTTAGTTTCCTGGTCTGTAGCTGATGTGGGTGCCGGGGCCCTTTTGTAGCTAGCTGGTGGCAACAAAGAAAGTGTTAAGGGGCGATACATACAGGCATGTTTTCTGGTGTGACTGTGATAATCTCCTTGTCAACATCTTCATTCAACACTAGAAGACTCCCCTCCTCTCCCAGGAAGCATTTTCTGAATGTGTTGGCCATGGAGGCCTGATGCCTGATGTCACCCTGGCTGCCTACTAGTCAATGATCTTCATTCTATGATATATAAAAACCTACAACGGCACAGAAATAATGAAAGAGGCTTTCCTCTACAAGCAGGTAGGGCCTCCTATTAACATACCTGCTCTAACAGAGGTCAAGTTAGTGTCTACACAGTGCAAAAGGATGAATCATATTGGAATAAATCTGTCACTAGGCATTGTCTGGTAGAATGGCAAAAGAGTGTTGCAATTACTAACAGGCAAATATGAATTACCAATTACCACTTATGAACAGAGAAAGTTAGATAATTATCAAAATAGACCAATATAGTAGTGGCAGATACCTATAGTTCCAATGCTCTGGAAGGTGAACTCAGAAATTTGAAAGCTCAGGCCCTGCCTGGGCAATTTAATGACTCAGTGGCATTGTGTTTTCTCTACAAGTAAGGTAATGAATGATTTGCCTGGAAATTTACCTTGACTATGAGATCTCTTACATAGCACCCCCCCCTCCCCCCACCCCCCAGCAAAGAAAAAACAAAGAAGAGTGCATCATAGTTATATTTCAAATATTTTTGTGAAAGAGTCATATTTTCCAAATTATATTTTCTAATAGAAAATCCTGCCTCAAAAAAAATGTGGAGGAGATGGGATTGAATTTCATTGTGAAGGCCTGAGGTTCAACCCCTAGAATCTCAAAAAATATAAAAAAGTTTTTTGTAAACATTCTTGTGGCCATATTTTGGAGTCTGTTTTTATTTTCTTTTTCTGATTATTCTATGACAAGAGAACACTAGCAAAAAGGGCATGACTTCAATTTGTAACTTCTGGCATACAGTTTTGGAATAGAATGTCCATTTGAAACTTTCAAGAGAGAGCCTCTTTAATTTTCTTTTTGACTTTCAAGACAAAGTCCATTTGACTCACAACATGGGGGTTGTGACTATCAATTGTAGGAGAAACCTGTGACAATGGACCCCATGTGATGAGATGGGTTACAGTTGGAGCCTAGGGTATTCACCCCTAGGTAGGTTCTTTGACGTGAAAGGGACACCAGACACACTGGCCAGAAAGAAAAGACTGACATTACAGCTAAAGCGACAGGAGGAATGAGTCAAAAGGGCTTGAATTTTAAAGCATGGTGTAGTGTGAAGCCCTGTGGCCTGCTTTTGCCAGCTTTATAACCTTGGGCTGGTTTTGTCAGCTGAGTTATTTTATTTGTACACAAGCAATAGCTAATTAAGGCATGTGAAGAGCTTGGAATATTGCAGGAGCCCAATCAAGACCCTACTGTGGTCACTAAAGCTTGAAGTCCTACTAGAGGCAAAGCAGCAAGTAGGGCTGCAGGAAGGTACTAAGATTGGCATGAAAAGGGAGGCAAAATGAATGGGACAGGCAGAAGCGTGGGAGGCAGTGGTATCAGAAATGGGACCTGATGCTCTCTGTGTATTCTATGGCTTCAAAATTGTTTTCAGAAATCGCTACGTCCGCAGAAATGCTAATTGAACCGAGAGTTTTCGTCTGCCCTCTCTGCATTCATCAATGCCAGCAGCCCTTCCTAGATGGTTCCTATCTCCTTTGACTGCTCCTTGATCTATTGATCAGCAAACGCAGGCAACTGTCTGCAGCAAGCGGTTTTCTTCTGATGGGATCTCATGCAAACACAGCGAAGGAAGCAGTGTGTACAGACAATCTCACAGATTCTAATTGCCCTTGTGATCCCAGATTCTGTCAGTCTTTGATTATCATGGACAATGAATTTTTTTCTTTTCTTCTTCCGTTTTTTTTTTTTTTTTTTTTTTTTTTTTTGAGACAGGGTCTCGCTCTGTAGCTCAGGCGGGTCCTGAACTTACTATGGACCCAGGCTGGCTTTGGACTCATAGCAAACCTCCTGTCTCAGCCTCCCAGTGCTGGGATTATAGGCATGTGCCACCATGCTCAGCTGATGTGGTGCTGGGAAATCAACATGGGTACTTAGTGCTTGATACTTCAACTGCTGAGCTATTCCTTCAGCCCAGTCTTTGATTATCAAATTACATTTTTTTCAAAAAAAAATTTTTTTTTTGGAATTTATGTTTCTTGTTTCCTTTTAAGTTCTTGACACTCTAAATAATTTTGTATTTTTTTAGCATTGACTATTTAGCAAGTTATAGCTTTAATATTAGAAATAACTATTTTCAACAACTGAATTATTCTCATATTGGGGCATACATCCTGCAGGGGGCCTACCTAGTCTATAGGAGTGACAACATTTCCTTTTGCTAGCTTTCCTTAAACATCAGATAAAGCTAGAGTCTCAACAGTAAGCTTAATGGTCTAAAGGTATAGAACCACCTTGCCTTGTGACGGGGGCGGGGGCTAGACTTTATCAATCCTCTTGACTGTATGAATGATCTACCCTTAAGTGGGGACATGGGACTTTGTTGGGTACAGTAAGGTCCCCAGATTGGTTGGTGTAATGACCATGAGAAGGAAGGAGAAGAGAGAAAGCTAAAGGGTTGTTACAACTGTCCACATGGAGAGCTTTGGAACGAACAACTTGAACTCTTGTCCAAGATGATTTTCTCTTGTAGAGAGGTGATTGGGATTTAAGAAGTTGGCTTCTGGATAGGTTGGTTTCTCTCTGTTCTCTAGTATAGGCCTCCTTTCCACATGGATTTCAAATAGCTTAGATTGAAAAAGATCACTTGTTTTAGAACCTCTGAACTTTCTGATAGAAAGCCTTTTTATGACGTTTTCCCTGAAGTTCAAGGGTAGCTTCTTAAAGTAATGTGCATTAAGAATCATCCAGGGATCTTGGCAAAAAGCAGACTCTGACTCTGACTGCGCCTGGAGCTCTGTGTTTCTGACAAGCTTTGGTGACATTGATGCTGCTAGCGGACACTGCAAGTTCAGTGGTGAGGACTTCCGTCACTGTTTCATACAGGCTGATTACTCAGTGTGTGGTCTGTGGATCACAGGCATCCACACACCTGGGCCTTTTGATAGAAATCCTAGGTGCAGTCGAGAATTACCTTAGACCTACTAAATCAAAATCTGAACTTTAAGGAGATTGCTGTTTCTTGCATTGCATTTTAGATACCCTAAAGCTCATGGAATTTTGTGTTTAAGTAAAACTTAAAGACAAGCTGTGTGGGAACCACCTGGGCTTGGAGTCAGGTAGCTGCAGTCTGGCACAACCCCTTCAAGGAGTCTCATAACCCATGTCCAGGTAGTGCAGGGCATTGTCTCATAGAATCTCAGGGCTGTGAGTCAGAATGCAACTCAACAATCTCAGCAGGCAAAGGTTCTCAGCCTAGAGTCTTATTGAGGGTCCCTTTTTGGGGGGAGGACCTTGGGGAATCTTCTCACATGCACAGACCAAGTACTGCAGGGAGACTGGTCTTAGAGGAAGGCTTTGGAGACTGTGGCCAGAAGACGAAGGTAAGTCATCCACAGAAAGTGGCTGTCATGAGGAACGGAAGCCCCTAGGGATGCATCTACTTCCTTTAGCATTTGTTGTGAACTACAGAGATGTAGTTCCATCTTGATCTTTTATATAATTTTATAACTGAAGCACTGTCCTTTCCTTCCAGGGACTGCCATACCTCTAAGTATATACTTGGCCCCAGACCTGAGACAGACAGAGAGAGAGAGAGAGAGAGAGAGAGAGAGAGAGAGAGAATCAATGACATCACCGATTTCTAGCTTTTAAGATTGTGCATGGTTATAACTCATGAAAGGTAGAAGGTTTTCTGGCTATTTTTTAAGTCTAACTGTTGATATTTATAGTCACTAAACGTATTAGGATAGGTCCTGAGCTCAGGAGGCAGCATGTAATTGGACTTCTAAGAACTGGATGTTCTGAGGGATCCTAGTAGTCGCTGGCTTGGAAGCTGAATGTTTCTTGCAAAGCACTTGGTCTTGCCCATGGTTTTGAATGAGAGAAACAAGCTTTGTGTATCTTTCCTTTCTCTCTCTCTACCTCTGTGCTGTTTTTCTATTTTTGTCGTGATTAAGCTTCAATTCCAAAGTGCAATCGATGAGGGGTAGAAAATGTAGGGAAATTCATGCAGATCGGTGGCTATTTCCACATTACTTTTAAAAAAATCTTTATGACAAGAAGCAAGAATGGCTCAAGATGTCCTGTCCACTCCACATAGACACTTCAGTGTTGTTTTTCAGAGATTTCCAGAAAAAGAGGGAAAAGTGAATCAAGAAGCAGCCAAGGGACAACACTGGGATGGGAGAAAGGGGAAGCATGTGGGCCTGGTGGTTAAGAACACTTAATTTGTGCTTGGTTCATTTCACCGAGCATTATTGACTCTAGGTAGCCCCATTTTCATTCAAATGCTTCATATCTCTCTTTCTTTATGACTGCATAGTATTTCATTGTGTATGGATACCACATCTCCTTAACCATTCCTTTATGGATGGGCAGGTAGTTTGTTTCCAGGAACCATAAAAAGCCCCAAACATGAATGGCAAGGTAGAAAGAGAGGCAAAGGTCAGTCAGATAGGTAAGGGTTGAACCTATGAAAAAGGGTAGACATAGATGCTCACTAATTCCCCAAGCCCTGTGGTTCTAATGTGTTACAGAATTTGGAAATCATGTATTTACAAAAAATATTAAATTTTATGTCATGCGAATTTTTAAACCAAAATTTAAAAAAAAGACCACTTACTTGGAAGGAGGTTGTGGTGCTCGTGGAAATGACTATCCAACAACAAAGTTGTGTGTTCTAGGTTGGGTGTCATTGCACAGAAAAGAGGCCTGTTGCCTTTGGTTAAGCAATTTAGGAAACACATCTGTAGCAGATGTCATGTTAGAATATATCTAAGTCTTTAAGCTATGTGACAAAATCTCCTTATACTTCGCAGTCCACTCTCTTGCTTGGCTCATCACCCTGTTTCATCATTCATCGTGGGCACTCTGAAGGATTCAGCTCTCAGGCTGAAGTTGAGGCCTTGGCTATTTTCTGTGTTTTCCTTGTCTGTGGGTTGCATGAGGTTATTTTCTTCTAAGTTCCCTTTTCTTAGCTATTTAAAAACATACAAACAGTCACAAATGTTTCTCTTAAAATAACTTTGCTTTTACTTTGAAGCTAGCATTTTTAACACCACAGTGAAAAATTATGATGCTTTCTCCCCCACGTGAAAAGGCATGGAGCAAATGCTAACATGATAAGCATTCCATCAAAACAGAAATGTACAAGATCAAAAAGCAAATCCAGCAGAAAAAGTAGGAAAAAGTGAACGATAAACCTTCATTGACATCCATCATGCCAGTTCAATGGGAACCAGAGAAATTGATTCTGGTTTGGTTCAAGTGTCCTTTTCTTCTCTCTGTTGAGTGTTAAGGTCAGCTCTCTGCGGGCAAGAGGATGCTGCTTTACTAGTAAAGATTTCAGCTCGTCTTCATTAGGGTGACTTTGTGAACCACAGCCAGCGACAGAAAGCACACTAGATTCTGCCCTTCTGTTTCTTGGCTGGGCTGATTGGAAGGAAAAACGCTGCTGAAATGGTCTGGTAACTTCACTCCAGGGAGAGGAACGCCCTGCATTTCAGTAATTCGAGGAGGCTGTTTGTGAGCTTGGAAGGAAGCCATGTCTTGCTCTCTCTGCCCTCAGAGATATTCTCACAGCAGGAGGCCTCGAGAGACTTTGAGATTTAGAAGCGCCATCAGAAGTGCCCCTAGCTCATCTTAGGGGAGATAGGACTTCGTCCTTTTCTTCTTTCTTGTGAGATGAGCAGACAGTATTTTGTGAGTATCCATAAAGAGGAATGCGGAGTCCATAGGAGCCATTGAAAAGTCCTGTTTTGCAAGATTTCCCCTTCCCTGATAGAATTAGTTGTTAAAAGTACAAGAGAAAAATGCCAGGTCCTCTTCTAGCAGCTGGGGCAATGCCGTAAGATGAAGTTGAGCAGGAGTATTAAAGTCACCCATCCTTTTCTGAGTGTTAGGAAGAAAAAAGCAAGCACTTCTCTAGGGGACATCATTTTTTAACAGAAGAAGCAATCATACACTTATTGTGTGCCTACTGTATGTTTCACATGCGATAAACTGTGAGTCTGCGCTTTCCTCATTCCAGCAAATTCAAAGCTCTGGGCGAGAACCTCATGGAGTGTGGAAGATCTGCAATCTGGAAGCAGAGCATAGGGTTAGCATTTACAGAGTGCCATGAGCTGAATGTTTTAAAACAACTGCCTGTCGTAAGTCACCTCCTCCCTGCTTTCACCACGATGACATTTCAGAGTCGACCTCTGCTGAAATGATGAGGACTGGCACAGGGCTTCCAGGTATGGCTGTGGGGGTTCTACACTGAGCAATTCCCTGGATGTTCCGTTTCTATCACATACATCAGAAAATCATTTGCATATTTGCTACCACTGTTTTCTGGAAGAAGATATCAAATTGTCATAGCCTAATAGGCATGTGATGGCCATCATCACACAGATGGGAATATCTTTAATGAAGATTTACCTTTCCTAATTTGCACAAATGGGCTTTGTGGTTAGTGGTGGAAGAGAGAGCTCTGATTATCTGAGCTGTCTGATCCCTTCCCTCCCTCCCTTTTCGCTCCCCTCCCTCTTCCTTCATTTCTTTTTTCTTTTTCTTTCCTTTGTTCTCCCCTTTCTACGCTTCTCCTTTTCTTCTCTTTAATCTTTCAGTACTGGGTATGGAATTCAGGGACTCGCACATGCTGGGTAAGTGTTCTATTACTGAACTTCATTCCCAACCTTTTTATTTTGAGATAGTCACTAAGTTGCTTGGGCTGGCCTTGAACTTGCTGTGCTCCTGCCTCAGCCTCTAGAGTAGCTGGGAATACAGGCATGTATCCTCATGCCTTATCATTGTGCCTGGTTTGTAATGAATGTTTTTGATTGTGGGAGGCTAGGCATGAGGCCTGTGACCCTGGATCTGGGACAGCTGATTTGGTACCAATGGAAGCTCACCTGGCCCATTTAGAGTGGGCCATTTACCATGCTGTGGCTTTCTCAAGGTCTCCTCTGGGATCCAAAGCACAGGAAATTCCTACCCGCACCTACAGTGGAAAGACAAGAAACATTTCTTCTTGTGAATCAACTGTCTCCTTGTGAGCCAACGTGCACATTCTTTAAAAGTTCACGAGGAATTCTTACATTTAGGTTCACTAGGAAAACAATTCCTTAAAAGTCCCATATAGCTTAACTTCATATTTGTGCCTATGATCCTAGCCCATACCCATATTGGACTTGGAAAACATTTCTCTTCAGTTATCTTTGCTGTCAACCTCTTCTTCCCGTGTCTGTGTAGAAGTGCTGGCGTCTGGGGAACTGTGCCTGGGGAAAGGGCATGCTCAATCAGGGATCCATGCGGACTGCGGCGGAGGTGACCTGAAGTCTTACCACGCATTATTTTGAGGAGATGAATGAAAAGTGAACTCCTTCTTGAAAGGTGATTTAGGGAAAGAAGGACCAGGAGCAAAGGAGCTGTTCACCTAATCAAATTGTCCTCCCACGCCATGGCCTGTGACCAGCGCTTGGTAGGTGCCCGCAATCCTGGCCTGTGATTCATCTCTGTGACTGCCCTACCTGATGTCTCTGAGCTGTGAGACTTGCTGCTGCACTTTCTTCCTACTGCGTGTACTTCTGCCTCTTCCTTCTGCTAGAAGCCAGGCATAGAGAAGCGTTCAGGTAGCAGTGAAGTCACGTCACCAAGCCCTCCGTGCAAGCAGTGTGTGTGGTGCAACTGACAGCAATTTTCTTCCAGTCCCAAGGAAACGTGGCTTCTAGAAGAATCTGACTTGTGTTGGGTCAGAGAGAATAAGCTTCCTTTTCATCTCCCTCAGCGGGTGTTTGATCTTCTGTTACTTGGATGTAGCTGCAGAGGGTTAGAGACACTTTCTCTCAGGCTGCTCAAGAGAAAATGTGCTATGCTGTGGCTTTCTCAAGACTGTCTTGCCTCTCTAAGAGGGTTAGGATCTCTTTAGGTATTTAGAAACATTATCCCTAACTTAATGTAGGTACTATATTGTTTTATATCCTAAGAATTTCTGATTCTTAACGCCCAGGTGGGGCCCAGAAAATCTGCATTCTTTTTCCCCAAACCACAGAGATTCTCGCAGCTGTTGGTTTTTATACTATCATCTGAGAATCATTGTTTAAATAAAAATATATACTGGGCTTTGCAAACCATCACATGCACCCTGATGTGAAGAAGATTGTTCTTAATATTATGATTGGGAATGATTATCTTCTCATTGCCTATTGTCTTCTTAATGCAGCCACTGACTCTGAGCCAAATGATGGCCCTCTGAATATGAAGGTGCTCTTTCAATTCTCAACCTAAAATAGTCACTTCTGCTTCAACAGTTTTTATGGTGTTTTAGTTTTTCTTCCTTAAGTTTTCTGAATTAACCAATTAATGTATGCATGCTTAAAAATTGCAAATGACGCTATCATGGTAGAATTTTAAAAACCCTGTTCATTTCTTCTCACTCTTCCTGATGGCTTCAGAAGGGCCTCTGACTTTTTGGTCGACAGGTGGGATTTAGGGCCCACATATCTGCCTTGTTTTTCTTCGTTTCTATATAAAGAGTCCAGTATTACCTTCATCGAATCATAGATGAGAATTTGACTTTGGGTTGAGGGTGCAGCTTGGTGGTAGACTGTTCACCTGGCCTGTAAGAAGCCCTGGGTTCAATTACTAGCTTTGAAGCTCTATTAAAAAAAAAAAAGATTTAATTGATCTTTTTAATTTAAAATTCATTAAAAACTTTCCCAAGTTCTGGACAAGAATTTTTGCAAATTTGCCACAGCGCTGTCAGCACAAGCTGCTTGGTGCTGATGGAGGCAGTGATGCGAGAAAGGACCTGCTCAGTGCTGTGCCTGTGGAGGCTCAGGGAGCCCTCTTCCTCCCAGGCCCGCCTCTCTGATCGTGAGTGACAAGATGAGGCAGAAAGCTTGTTAACAGTTCCCAGGCCTCAGCTCTGGAGGGAAGACTGGCTGGAGGCCCTGAGAGACAACCCAACCTCCTGACTTCCTTCACACTGAAGTTCTTGCTGAATATGTACCAGTTTAAAATTTCTCTGAGGAGAGCCAAGCAAGTCCATCAGGCTGCCGGTGATTAACGCTGGCAATATACGCAGCAGCTTGCTAATGGTGAGGTCAAGCTCTGCCAGGGCTTCGCCTGGGGACTCTCAAGATACCTTCCATGCGTTGGGCAACATGTGACAAGGCCAGTAGCCTAGGACGTGCAGAGGCACGCTCTCTCCTACAGATTCCCTGCCCTAATCTTGCTGCCAGTGCGAGGCTGTGCACTCCTCAAGGTGTAGCTGAAGGTCTCCAATACTGAAAGAGCTCACAGATACATTGAGAACAAACCAGCCTGTGTCATCTTTTTCTGCCGCACTGTCTCGTCTCAGCAAGAGTGTCTGCTCATGGCAGTGAGTGTTGGACCATTCGAGAAGCAACAGCAATAACTCTAGACTTACTCTTCCCACCCAGAGAGGATGACCATTAACACTGCAGGTGTGTGTATGCATTTGTGAACATGTATATGCATGTGTGTGTGTGTGTGTTCATGGGCATGGGTGTGTATGCATGTGCATATGGGTGTTTCAGGGCATATGTATGTACACATGCATTTTCCTTTTTACATGTATGTTCCTCTTCAGGTTTGCTAATCACCTGAAGTGGGCTGTTGTGAAAGCGGGTAGAAGGCCTACATTGACACTAGGCTTGCTCTTTGGCTCTGTACATTTCTTATTCTGTTAAAATACCAATATATTTTCATTTTTATTATAACTTTAGTTTTTTGTTATTTTGAAGAAATAAAAAACTTAAATGCTGGCTGAGAGTTCTGAATTATATATTGTTTCCTGAACTATTTGAGGGATATTCAACATATGTTTTATTAGAGAAGGTGATTCTTCTACATCATTGTCCAGTAACCATAATAACAAGAATAACCAGGAGTTAACATTGATGAATTATGACTGCCTAGCCCTGGGACTCCATTTGGTTTTACCAGTTGTCTCAATAATGTCTTTTATAAAAGAGTCCACATCAGAATCACGTGTTGTATTCTGTTGTCATGACTCTAGAGATGCCTTTAGCCTATGATGTCTTCAGTCTTTGAACCCTGCGACCTTGAATCTCTTGAGGAGTATAGGCAGGGTTTTATTTTGCACTGTGTTCTTCACTGTGAGTTTGTCTTCTGTCTTCTTATGATTGGATTCAAGATAAGTGTCTTTGCCAGGGATGTAACAAAAAATGCAGCTGCATTGGCTGGAAGTACACAATTTAATTTTGTTCCCACTACCAGCAATGTTCCCTCTACCCATTAGATTCAAGTGGTGCCTCCCAGGCTTATCCCAATGTTGTCACTCCCTTCCTATCTGGGATTAAGAGCTCTTCATAGGAAAGATCTTTATGACTATATAAATGCCTGTTTTCACGAATCTCTGTGTCTATCTATGTTTGTATGTACTTCTGGTTTCTAAGTTTATTCATTAGATCATAATCCATTACTCTCATCATTTGCTTAAATGCTCAACTCTTCCCCAACTTGATCTGAAGAGTCCCATTAGTTGAGTTTCATTTATTAAAAATAAAAACAGAACAGTTTTCTGTCATTCTTTAGGCATCTTCTTAAAAATGCATAAAAAGAGTTTCTATATAACAGGGTTTTTTTGCATAAAAAGATGGTTTAGGATCAGCTTGTATTTTTTCTTTCCTAGTACAGGAAATAGTAATTTCTCCAAGGTTTTGATTCATTTATTTGTTATTGGTTCTTAGAAGCCAGGATCCGGGAGCTAGATGGGCTCACTGCTACTGGTGTTAGTGCTCCAAAGTATTCTCACTGGACAGTCTAAGAAATGTAGCTGGTCATATGATGTTCATCCATTCATCCATCCAAACTATGAATTTATTTGAATAACCTCAAATTCTAGTCCCACAACAAACATTTCAATTTTCTCTATTTTCACATGTGTACCTCATTTCTTAAAAAGTAAATTCTGACCTTCTGTAGTTTCTCACGTACTTATCGTTAATTCTGTATATCTGCTGGTTCTAGCACTACCTCTTCCCATATGGGAATGGCCTCTTTGCTAGACTGTCTCCGCCTCCCCACACCTGTGCTGAAGCTGTCCTCATCTGCTTAGACACGACCTCTGGCCTGGGGCTTCCTTCCCCATGTGAACTCTTTTCTCACTGTTGGCTTTGACTTCCCAAGGTTAGTTCCTGCCCACATGACACCTTTGGGTACCCTACTTGGGCACTAGCGATGTAGTGGCTCATTAAACACAGATACATACGTTGTCTACACACTTCTAAAAAAAATCTTAAAGGCTGTTATTATCTGGTTTATCTAGTGGCTTTCTTTTTCTTTTGTCTGTCTTTCTTTTTAAAATATAGTCTCCAACATTAAGCAGTTTTCTCTATGTCACTGCAAGTCTTGACACAGTAGAGAATTGTGCTAGTGGGGATTCTCCTGAGAAATGGAACCAAGGTGAAATACACATACAGGAGATTTATTATAAGGTACCGTCTTACATGATTATGGAGGCAGGAAAGACCTATGACTTTCGGACTGCAGGCCGGAAACATGGGAATCTGGTGGTGTCATTGGGAGGCCTGAGGGCTGGGGAGTCAGTGGTGCAGATTTTAACCTTATTCTGAAGGCCTGAACAGAGAGCTCAGGAGTCAGGGGAACATCAACATGCAACACAGGAGCCAGAAAGAGAGTTCAACCTTTCTCCGCCTTTTTTTGTTGTTGTTGTTCTTTTGAGGTCCACAGGGCTTGAATGCTGCCCACACACATTCATCCACCAATTCAAATACCAGTCTTCCCAAAATACTGTCATAGACATACCCGAAATGAACATTTAACTAGGTATCTAGACGACCTGTGACCTATTCAAGCTCACACTTAAAACTGACAAGGACAGAGTTTAATACATATCCAGAGACTGAAGAGAAGAGATCCTAAAGTCACTTACCCACTCTTAAGGGTCCTGCTCTTTTCGTCAAGTGACCTTCAAGAATGAGATTGACAACTCAGCACTTGTTGTAGATTTCTTCTTTGCGATAGTTACTCATGCTGCCTACCTACCGATATTCTTGACTTTTCCCTTTCCAGGCATTTGAGTATGCCACCTGCTAAATAAACGACTACAGGGCATGCCAATCAAATGAAAGCAGAAGGACGTGTGCCATTCCTGGGAAGGCACAGTGCAACTTGCCTTGCTTCCTCCCATCTTTCCTTTGCTGACTGTGGAAACACGAACAGAAATACCTTCATCATTAGGGTGAGGAGAACCTATCCGCATGCTGGCGTAGGCTGGGTATGCAGCGTGAGCCCCAGGTAAACACCTGATGTCTTCAGCCAACATTGAGCTTCGCATTTTGCTGCTGCTGAAGCTGATGCACGTCTTGGCCCTTCCTGTTGATGTCACAGGGACTCAGAAGCTAGAAAGCACTGGCTCTTCCCTTGGGCCTACAGATACAGGTGGGTGACCAAGAGTAGCTTAAAAGCTTCACTTTATATCTGTCACCTTTACCACCACAAAACTTTGAATCAGATTCCTGCCAATTCTAAGTGTTTCCTGTAAGACTTTTTTCTCTGGCAATCACCTTGGATTCCAGGAGGAAGAGGTTTGGTGGATAAACAGTTTGTGACAAAAGTCAAAATTGCTCCCATGTA
Organism: Ctenodactylus gundi; assembly: GCA_004027205.1. NCBI lineage: Eukaryota > Metazoa > Chordata > Mammalia > Rodentia > Ctenodactylidae > Ctenodactylus > Ctenodactylus gundi. Next base: position 94,733 of record PVKB01002486.1, on the reverse strand, counting down.
GCAGCAACTTTCAATAGAGCCCTGTCTCGCCAGTACTAAGATGCTGGTAAACAAGAGAATGGCCTGACTAAGATCGCCAGCCATACAAGATCCAACTTCTGCTACGTAGCCATAAGTGCGCTTCTTAGTCCCTTAGGGAGACAGACTCTTAGTCAGTAGACTAACACTCTTAGTCCTTACACGGTTGTTTTCCTCCCCAGTCTGATGTGACCACATTGACAATAAATTCCTTTCCTGTCTTTACCACCCTCTGTCTTTTCATTTTCCCCTTTGGAAGGTTTGGCTAGACATGGCCAGAACTCTGGCGTACAAGTCTAGCTGCAGTGACAAATGACTTTAAAAAAGCACAGAATCTTTTTTCATGGTAACATTTCACTTCTGCCTGCAAGAAATAGTTTACAGTGAAAGGTAGAATTTGGATTATGACCTTTATAAAAAGCAGTATGAGCTGATCCTTAATTTAAAAAAAACGGGTAGTAGCACAAAACACAAAGTATACACTACAGACCCATTCAGTATAGGCAGGGGATGGGCCGGAAGACCTGCCAAGTCTCTCATTTTCTCCATTAATTTTGGTGATTAATAGAATGATGAAATATGGCCAATTCATTAAAATCTCTTTGAAGGCTGAGGCTTCACACCTCTCTGTCTCCTCTTGTGTGGGAGAAATAAACGCCTACATGATTCGCATGATTTAGCTCCAAGGCCATGACCATACCTCATGCCACTGACCTTTATGACCAAACCTTTGCATTGCGTTTCATCTTTTCAAGCTTCTTTCATTTGTTTTCTTGTTTATGAGCCAGATTTTTGGTGAAACTAAAGGAAGCCAATCAACACAACAAAGCTTGTCTTATGACAGGAGATCTGGTCTCCTTTAGGACAGGGAAATGTGGTTAAATGAGAAACTTTCCTGGGACTACTCCATAATAACTAACTGGGAACTATTGGCCATTTTTAAAAAATATTATGCTTTTTTTTCCCTCCCAAACCCGACATTTCTATATTCTAATTAATAATGTAAACCCCACAACCTTCATTGTTTTCATCAAACTTCCTCATTCTCTATGTATCATAATTCATTTGGCAGAATTAGTTGTACACCCTTCCCGTAAACTTAAATATATACTAGTAGTGAGAGGTTATTACCAATGAGTGGAAAGTGCTTTTCAGCTTTGGTGTGTTCTTATTAAAACTTGGATTCTGTCCCAATAATTCTGTAGAGAAACAGAAGTGTAACATAACCAATAAGATCCACCCTCTGACAATGACATTACTGATTCTTGGGCCATACTTTGAGTAGAAATAAAGAAGCTAGTCTCTGATCTGATGGAGATTGCCACTTTTGAAAAGAGGCAAAAGTAAAGTTGTAACGCTGGAAATGAAACCATTTAGGAAGAAGCAGAAACACCCCCCACCCCACCCCACACACACACTGCCAGGCATTTTCAAATACTAGCCTCCATTTTAAGAGTCTCTCTGTGATCAGAGTTTGGGTCTTGAGGAGCTGGATTGGATCATGAAATATTGATGAGAGATCAACATACAGAAAGGAAGGTAGATGAAGCAGAAATAGGCAGAAGGGAGGTCAGACTGAGATGAGAACCAACTATGCTTTTACTACAGTGGTGAGGTCTGGGACAAGTATGGCTGATCAGAGCATGAGGCATTGGGGCCTACTGGCTAGCCCTTCTATGACTCCACCCCGATCTTGCTCACTTACCAGCTGCAGGCCGCCCTAGGAAGGGGTGAGGGAGAACCCAAGGAGATGGCAGCGGAGTCTTGAGTTCTGTTGCTCCTTGTGGCAGAGATGCAAATCCTTCCCTGAAGGAAGTGGGAGGTCTGGGAGGTACATATCTGAGTCTACAACAGTTGAAGAGTTGAGATGAAACTTCCCGTCAGGGGTGAATAACTGAAATATCAAGGGATTAGCTTTGTACAAATGCTTTAGAGTTGATCAACATACTGATTGATAAATTCCCCATGTGGATCTTTCTACAGATGTGGATTCTTAAACCCCTTAGATAGTCTTGGGGGAAACGAACACTTGTATGTGCCGGTAGGAAGTAGAAGCATGACCCAGGTAGGCAGCTTGGAGAGCAGGATGTCTATCCCTGGGTTATTAATCTGGTGAGAGAATTTCATAAGGTCTGTGGCATCTTAGGAATAATTAGTGGCTGAAATAAAATCTGGAAAAGCTAGAGTATGTATAAAGATGATATTGGACTTTAGTTCAGAGATTGCTAATTTTGGTTATTTGACACTTTTTAGAATTTCTGAGGAAGTATAGGCTTCATGGATGGTTACTAGTCTTTTATTTTGTGGAATTAAACTTTCATGAGTTTGTTGCTCAGAATCATGCAGAGAGACGAGAAGAGGAAATTATTCCTTTTGGAATTGTAATGCTGATTGATAGAATGATCAGTAGAACAGAAATCCAGCACCTTAAGATAGGCTGCTTATGAGCCAGACATGTACCAAATTACCCCGCAGACATATACAAAAAAAAAAAAAAAAGCACACTTTTTTTTGACAGTTTCTTTGAGTCACTAGCCTGAGTAAAATTTAAGAAGCCAGTTATGGCCCAAGTTTCTTCTCAGGATGCAGTCAAGGTGTGAGCCAAGGTCATAACCTCACCTGCAGCCTCCCTGGTGAGAGCCCATTCTCAGCTCACTCACGTGGTTGCCGGAAGGACACATCTCAACATCTGTGGACTGAACGCCTCAGCCCTTCTCAGGCAGCTGACTGAGAACTGGTGTCAGTTCCTTGCCGTGTGTGCTTCTCTGCCTTCATCGCTGTGAGTCAGCTGAAAAATGATCACGTGTTGAGGGGCACAAAAGTCACTTTTGCATCGTGACCTCAGAGGTGACATTGATGATTTTTATCATGATTTGTCTATCAAAGGAAAGTCACTAGGCCCGGCCTACATGGAGAGGATAAAATTCCATGAGAGAATGCTGTGAGTGGTGATCACTGGGGGTATTGATAGACCAATTAATAGATTAAAAAATAAAACAGGCTAATGAAAAACATTTAAAAATACTTTCTAGATCGAAGATAACCCATCAAAAGGGAATGCTGATGGATTCACACATAATGGTCACTAGCTTAAGGAAAATTTGGTCCTCAGATTAATCAGTTCTCAGACTGAGTCACAGGCAGTCAGAAACATCTTCACACATTATGGGTGCTGAGTTGAAGAATTAATACTTAAAGGTTAGTGATGGATAAATTTTCATTTGCTGGATAGAACTCTGGAAGTTTAGAATAAGGATTTTGACAAACCATGAGCATGAGGAATTAAATTTAGAGGGTAGTTAATGGTATCTAAGCTGTCTGTAGGGCTTTGCTGAGGCAGGTTCTTTAGTTTTGAAAAAAAGCTAAAACTTGGGTACAGAGTAAAAGTGTTCAGTATAACAGAGTAGGGAGAAGCAAGAACTTTTGCTTGTTGAGAGGACAGGTATTTGAAGACGGGTTTTGAGTTAGAAGAAAATTGAGGAAAGAATCCACTTCTAATATCAACTCCTTTTAATAAAAATCACTAGGAGACCTCTCCTCTGCATTTTAGGAAAAGAATCTAATGGGAGAGGGAAAGTTCATGAGTCTCAGTGATGTTAGCCATTCACAAGAGGGAAAGTAGTGGAAAATTGGGTCTTCTGTCTATTTATTAATATAGGTTTTCATTCAACAAATGTACTAGTGTTTTCCATCTGCTGAGTGCTAGGGATGCAGAGATGACTGAGACCCATAGAGTGAAGGAACCGAAGGAGGTGAAGGAAGACCCTCCAGACGCTCTAACAAGGCATGGCCTGTGACAAGAAGAGTGCCATCGGGAAAAGTGTCATTTAAAAAGCTGCCTCTGCATATGTGTGTGTGCTTGCACATGTGTGTGTCTGCATATGTAAGTGTCTGCCTACAATTAGGTGGAAGTGTTACTTAAGCTAGCAACTACTTTGCTAGCATCTGCAGAGGCCTGCTGCAGAAGCAGTCTGGGGGTCCAAGGTGACACCATTGTGCTCTGGAAAGGGCTATGTGACTACATCCTCCCTGTTCTCTGCTTGGAATTAGCAACGCTGTGTCCCAGACAGCAGGTGGCAAGTGAGGTAATGAGAGGCCTCAATTCACTTCTGCTACCTCAAGTGTTTGCACGGCCCAGTGGTGACTTTTTGCCCCTCCTCTCTGGAAGACTGAAGTCATACATTTTTAATTGGAGTTTTTCAGCCAAAGAGCATACTGGCTGGCTGCTCAACTTACGGGTGAAGATGTCGAGAGAGAAACCCTCACCTTCTGTCCCGCTGGCAGCAAATGAAAACAAACCACTTTTCTTCCTCTCCCAGCTGCTTTCTCTCCTCCGCTGGCAGACTATTTAAAGCACTGTGGGCTCTTTAACTCACTTCAAGCCAAGGGACAGAAATCTACTGGCTCAGCCTTTGTCTTCCTGGTGAATCTAACGGAGATGCTTGCAGGAGACATGCTTTCCCCACCACCTCATTTCTCCTCTCTTCCTCAGCAAATTCGGCTGAAGGCTTTGTATGTGTGTACAAGCACGCACTGGGAGAGCAATAAGTCAGGACTATTTAAAACCACAGTTGATAACATTTATTTATAATTCTTTAAAGCCATCTCTAAAAGAAAATAAAGCCTGCAACCTACCTAGCACCCCCATAGGGACAATCTTTCTTTGGCTGAGTTTGGTAATTCAATTGTGACGGGCAAAGTTGTGCAGTCATAGCAAAAGAGAGAGAAGAAAAAAAGTACAATGGAGAGAGAAAAAGCCTTCAGCTGCTGTCATCTATCTTGTGAAAAATAAAAAGTGCTTATCTGTGACCAGATAGTAAATCCTACCTGCTTTATTAAATAAATGTAGTATTTCACTTGAGAAAGGAGACCTTTGGAATATCTGGTAAACCTTGCAGGCTTTGAAATGGAATAAAGATTGATTTATGTGGAAGTTCTCCAGTGTGTATGCTTGTTTTTTCTTCTGATACAAAGAATGGGAACCAAGGCATACAGTTCAACTTAAAAGACCAAGAGAATGAGTTGGGTATTGGAAATTTGGATGTTTTATTTATCGTACTTAAAAAAGAGGGATCAGAGAGTTGATCAGATAGTCAGGAGATTTTATGGCTGGCTGTTTCGAGGAATAATGGTCTCTTATGACAAGGCTCTGGCCGAGAGCTTGTCACAATATAGGTGTTTGAGAAGGGTAGTTATTTCATGTGGTTAGAGATCTGTAATCCATGGTTTTGAATGTCTTTGTACCCGACACTGGAACAGAAGTAGTCCTAGATTGCCTGAGCCATTTCAATTGTGGGTGATAGAAACCTGTATAAAACTGATTTAATTATATGTAAAGTTGACTCAAGTCTGCGAGGTTAGCAGACTTAGATAGGGCTGGATCCAGAGGCTTAACTGATAGTGATAAGATTCTTACCCTGTCTCCTGGCTTTAATAACATAGTAATAGTTTTATTCTCCACAGTCAGGCTTCCTCTTGTGGTGGACTTAAGTAATTTTGGGTTTTATTTTTTAGGATACGTTCTGTGGTTTATTTCCTAAAGAAAAAATTTTCTCTTAAGAAGTACTCAAAAGTTGTAGGACTTTACTACAGTTGGATAGGCTAAGCTTATATATGCAGCCTGGACAGTTCATTGTGGCCAGAGGGTTGGGATCATGCTTGTTGGCATAATCCCTCTCTTCCCAGTTATGGAGTCACTTAGAGAGTATAATCCAAACATTTTGGACTGAGAGTGAGCCTCCAAGAAAACATGTGGTGACCTAAAAAGGGGTACAAAAATTAGAGATCCACTTTAGTGCCTGAAGTTCTGGAGTTCTGGGAACTCCACATCATCCATCTCCTTCTCTTCTCTCAATTTGTTCTTCTTCAATTCTATTTCTTCCTCTGTTCAACAACTCTTTGATAGCTTGCCATATGCCAGTGTCACTTTTGTACTAGAAACATAAAAGGCTGTTTCAGAAAAGAACTTTTAAAAATTCCCTCAATTATTTGATAACCAGATGTGTGTTTTGTGAGTCCATGCTGTACCCACACATTCAGTGGTCACGCCTTTGGGCTGAGTCCGTTGTGAGATGTGCATAGAGGAAAGAAAGAGACAAAGAGAGACCCAACTACACATTGAGCCAAAGAAGACCCAGCTGCATACTAACTTACTGGTGGGACCTCAGGCCAAGCACTTGATGTGTTATTTCTCAGTATCAGGTATTCTGGTACGTGCGCTATTACTATTATACCAGTTTCTTGAGTGAGAAGGCTGAGGCCCAGAGAGCACAAATAACTTGGCCAAATTCACCTGTTTACTATTACTTGAGAATCTAAATAGTTCTAAGTGCTACTCTATGCTATTCTACATATAATTTGTAATTTCTCTTTGCAGCAATAATTTTAACTGAATGAGCCAGCATTTACCAATTCAACACAAAGTTGTGCTATGTTTCAGAGTCTATTCCGGGCAAGGGGATTGTGAGAAAGAAAGGTAGGGTCTCTACCGTCTGTTGGCCACTGCTTGTGTGAGAGTCCTGAATGGGTCCCAGAAGGGTTCTTGGAGTGGGTCAGGAAAGCAAGAGCAAGGGCACAGGGAGACAGAAGACCTACATCCGGCTGGAGCAGGATGGCAGTCAGGAGGAAGTGACGCAGAAGACTTTGGGAAACACTGGTCAACTGTATTCTTTCTAGGAAAGTCAAGAGCAAAGGAAAACAATGGCTCAGGGGTTTCATTTGCTTCCTGCTTTCCCCCAGCACTGTCCCTGAGCACAGCTCTCATACATGAGCTCAGCCACATCTCTGACTTCCTGAACACCCCTCTGGAGATGCAGGGTAGAGGTGGAGTGGAGAACTCAGGACAGTCTGACCTCTGGGGGAGGAGAGGGCTAGGGGATTGAAAAGGAGCACAGTTTGCCTTTAAGTCCTGAGACAGACTCTGGGATTTCTTTGAGACATAGTGGCTTCAGGTGTCCCAAGGAAGAGTGATGACCTAAAATTTTCCAGGACAGAACTCTGTCAACTTGGGTTGTAAGCAGAAGATATTTACCCCTTGTAACTCTGGAGATTAAAAGTCCAGGACCCAAATACTGGCATGGTTGATTTCTCCTAAAGCCTTTATCCCTGACTCACAAATGGCTATTTTCTCACCATGGCCTCACCTGGCCCTTTTTCTGCACATGCTGATACCTGGGGTTTCCCCTCTTACAAGGACACTGGTCCTGATCAATAAGGGTTCCACTCTTATGGCCGAGCTTGACCTTCATTGCCTCTTTAGTGAATGGGACTTCAGCTTATGAATTTGTGGGGACGAAATTCAGCTCCTAACAGATAGGGATGTCATTAAGTGTCCCCTCTATTATAGCACAGAGCTATGTGTCCCTTCTCATTGTGGTGAAGTGGTTGAAAACATGCTATTTGATGTCATACTGGAATTGAATCCTCACCCAGCAGTGTGTTAGTGGAGACAAATTCTCGGAGTCCTATTTCTCAGTCTGTTCACTGGTTATTTCGTTTTCATAGAGTGTGGTTGAACAGATCAAATGAGATTAGATAATCTGCAGAAAGCACATCAGGTAGCCCCGTACCTCAGCCAGGAAACACCAGTCTTTGTTCATCATACAAAGTAGTCTTTGAGTATCTTGTACATACCAAGCTCCATATCATTGCTGGGAACTCAGTTGGCCCAAAGATGCAGAGTCCCTGCACTTAAGCAGCATACTTCCTGGAGGAGAAAAAAGGAGAATTAAATCAACAGCAGTTGGGTCAGAGGATGCCCTCTAAGGGGAAGTTCATATGCTCCAGTGTCCTAAGGCAGAGGGAGTCTCTCTTATAATTGGAGAAGCTGGGCAGCTTTCTGTTGGAGGCAATGAGTATCTGACTTCTAAAGAGTGACTGATCTTAGCCAGGAAGTAAAGGGATGAAGAATAATTTGGGCAAAGGAACAAAGAGAAGAGATTATGCAATGAGGTGAGAGCATCGCGCATCGGCATTCCCAGCCAGTGATCAGAATCAAGAGAGCAGTCCTTATTGCATTTGCCACTCGAGTCTATAGGGAATATTTCGTTTAAATAAAACCGCTAATCACAGGTGATTTCCAAATGTATCTTCTATTAGGAGCTTTTCAGTAGCAGCGTTTGACACAAGGTTGTAGAAAAATAGCGTGGCATTAGCATATCTAAGAGAAATTCTTTTGGGAGAGAGTTTGGAAAAGTCATTAATGGAACAGAGAGGAAGTAAAAAAAAATTCTGAACAAAAATTTCTCATTTCAAATCCCCATTTCTGCTAGCAATATTTTAGCCTTTCTGTTCCCTATTTAAAAATAACTCCTGAATTTGACTAGATGCAGCACTTTGTAATGGGTGCTCTGCCCTGGCTGACCCCTGTGGGAGCATAATTCGATCTTTGGTCTCTTGTTCTCTGGGCATCGTGGTTACCTGAGCCCCCTTGTTAGCTAGTGCAGTGCTGTGTGTTTCCCATAAATTATCTCTTTGCAATTCCTTTTCATCTCTGTAAAGTTGGTACTGCCATTGTACCCGTCAAACAGGAGGAGAAAGTGAAGCTTAGGGAAGTTAAGGACGTGTTCTTGGCCATTGGGCTGGGAAGTGGTAGATTTCTGGTTTGAGAGCCTAAAGGACTCTGTGCTAGGTCCTGTGGTTACAGTTTAAGCTCTCTGAGAGCTCAGATCACTATGCAGAAAGGTGTTATTTACATATTTTATGATGATGTTGTCTACACACAAGGAGGGTGTGTGTATGTGTGTATATGTCCAGTATCCAGTCTTGGCCATTCTCAGTTTCCTTGCAGGCCCATTTATGACCTGCCTGTTGTCTTACCCAGCAGGGGCATGCTGGAAGTCACCCTCAGCCACCATGATTAGGCTGCACAGACCACAGCAGGACTAGCCGCTGTGGCTTCAGAGGTCCAAGACAAATGTGGGCCCCTGGAGAAAGGGTGACAGCCTGGGCCTTGTGGGGCTTCCTGTCAGGTGAGACGCTTAACCTGGAATTGCCAAAGGAAGTTATATATCTGTGAGATGATGACTAGGCAGGTGAAAAGGAGTGGGACTAGGGATATAGAAATGATCAAAACAGCCGAAAATTCTTGACCTCCTAAAGCTGCTGTGCAGGTGGGATGATATGAGCAGTAAACAAATATGGTGCTTACCTCAGGCAAAGGACTATGGAAAAAGAGGCAAGAACGGAAGCAGGACAGGGCTTGCTAATCCCGTGTGTGTGTGTGTGTGTGTGTGTGTGTGTGTGCGCGCACACTGTATGGTTAAGGAAAATCCTTCTGGGAAAACAAGATATAAACAAGGAGGGATCCACGTGGATATTTGGTAAAAGGGCTCTGGAGACAGAGGGTATAGGTGTGAAAGGGCCTCAGATTACGGAGGAGCTTAAAAGGACTGAAGAATAGTGTAACTGGGCTGGAGAAAGTGGAGTGGGGAGAGGACGATCCAGGGACTTCACCAAGGGTGCAGAGTGAAGGGCTCATGAAGCACTTTTTTAGGCCAGTGCTTTGTTTCCCACACCAAGAACAATGGAAGCTACTGGAGGATTTGAGGAATGAATGAGATTGGCACTGAAGATCCTGATTGCGAGTCCACGTGATAGAATTTATCTTCAAGCTTTTAGAATAAACATGGTAAACACTGTAGGTTTTTTTTTTTTCCTTTGCTGTTGTCGGTTTTTTGTTTGCTTACTCAACTCGTCCTTTTGTTCTTCACTGCAAATCTGTCACCCCTTTGCGCCAGGCTTTGTGCTAGCGGCGAAGATGTGACCTTGAGTTTGACCAAAAGTTCTGACCTTGAGTTCGTAATCTAGAGTAGGGGCCAGATCAAAAGTAATCATGCTATGAAAGTCAATAAATGAATAAAAGGTGATATGTTGGCAAGAATGTGAAAAAGTTGGAACTCTCGCAAATTTCTGACAAGGATACAAAACGAGATAGTCTCTATGATACAGTTCAGTGTTTCCTTAAAACTCTAAGAAAGAGTTACCACATGACTTAGAAATTCTACTCCTCCGCGTAGACCCAGATAGGTCAACAGGTATCCATACAGAAACCTGCATGTGACCATTTACAGTAGTGCCATTCACAATAGACAAAAGGTGAAAACAACCCAACTGGCAATCAGTGGCTGAATGGAGGAACAAAATATGGTGTATTCTCACCATGGAATGTTGTGTTATGGCATAGACTGACCCAGAAAACTTTACGTTAAATGAAGGAAGCCAGACACAAAAGGCTATGTGGTGTATGATTCCGTTTGCACTAAAGGAAAATCCAAACAGGCAGAAAACAGATGACTGGCTGTCAGGTGCTGGGGAAAGAGGGGAGAAAGTGAGACTGTTTAATGGACACCTGCGTGTTTTTTTGAGGAGAACTGAAAAAGTATTTTAGAACTAGATAGAAGTGATGTTCTCAGAACATTGTGAATGAGTGAAGTGGCACTTTCAAATGGTCAGTTTTGTGAATTCGACTTCCACTTAGAAATGTGAATACATCATCGGACCAGCTATAGAAATTTCATCCAGTACTATGGAGGAAATAAACAAAGTGACCCGTTAGTGGGAGGGACAAGAAGTTGGGAGCTTTCTTACCTGGTGTGGCTGGGGGAGGCTCCCAGGGGGCGTGGCTATGCGAGCGGAAGGAAAGGGAACATGGCCTCCTCCGTTTGTAAACCAATAGGAAACTTCTGGCCCAATGCACTAAAAACTGAACAGTGACTGTTTCAGAGAAAGAGATTGGGGAGCTGGTGGAAGTCAGAGGAGGAAAATTCACGTTTATTTCTGTAGGACTATGTATTTTTAGGGAATTGCTTATTATGAAAAATATTAAGCATTACCAAAAAGACAGAGTAGCGAGAACTCCTGTGCAACAATCAGCCATCTTACTCTGTTGGTGGTCTTGTTTTGTGTGTGTTTTCACTGTGTTTCCCATCATAATGTTATGAGGCTAACCTCATTTTGTTTACACATAGTCTAGTAAATCTCTCTTTAAATATAAGGGTCCATTAAAATTTTAATTCTGATAATAGTATGGTTAATAGTAATTTTAAATTCTTATGGTATAAATGTTTACAATAGTATTATTTGATCAAGATTTTTTGTGGTAGTTGTTATTTGAAAAAGTAGGTAGGATTCTGCTTGGTCATTTTTTTGTTTTCAATTGTGATACTGAGGATTGAATCCAGGCCCTTCATACTTGATACCCTTTTTGAGTTAGGGTCTCTCTAAGTTGTTAAATTGCCCAGGCTTGGCTCAGATTTGCAATACTCCTGCTTTGGCCTCCTAAAGTGTTAGGATCACAGGCATGCCCTTTGACTCTTTCTATTATGTGTAATTTATTAAGGGACTAAACCCATGTTTAGCTAACACATGTCTAGCTGTGCCCTTCAAACATTCCTCCTTACACTTCAGTATGGTGGTGCAGATCAGAACCTATAGTTTCATAGGGCTCAGAACTTACCCTCCCTGATTTTGGGTAAAATCCTTAACCTCTGAGCCGAACTTTCCTTATACACAGTGAGTATAATGAGTCTCTAGTTCATTGGGTTTATTGTGAGGTTAAAAACAAAATTGTGCAGGTAAAGGTAATAGCTTTTTAGCGTGGTGGTAAAGCAAGCCATAAATGCTATAAATGTTGGATCTTACTTTTGTTCTTATTATTTTTTCTGTGGATGAGTAAAGAAGAAACTAAGAAGCCATTTCCTTTAGGAAGGTTTTACTTTATAACTTTGCATCCTATATGTAGCATTTTGGTGGCCAGTAGGGATTCTGGAGCCCATAACCTTATTCACTGTTGTGAATCTTTACAAAAGGGGATTAAAATATACAGATAATGAGTTCAATAGGGTAGTCGTAATTATTACTACTTATTTAATAGAAGTTTTGTATACAAAAAGTATAGATGTGTCTTAGTTCAGGATGGAAGAGCATAATGTTCCCCAAAGATGTTGAGGTTCACTTCTCACAAATAGCACTGTCAGATTGAAAAATAAGGGCTCACATTCGCTCTTGGCTGCAATCTCTGCTTGAATTTTCAGTGATGTGAGAGAAGACAGAGGATCAGTATAACTCCCACAACATCCTAACCATCTCTTCCTTCCCTTGAGGAAAAGGTCAGCCCAGGCTGTAAACGGAAAGATATTTTTTTTTCCTGAAACTTTGGTATGTAAAGAATGGAGAGACGCTAGAAAGGGTGAAGCTTCTGAAATTCTGCCTAAAAGTGAACTTTGAAAAAAAAGTTTTTCTTTGATTGCAAGCACCAACCCCTTTATACCCAAGCATGCAGGTTACTTGCCAACCCCTTTATGCCCAAGCATGCAGGTTGCTTGCCAATCAGGGGACAATGGACAATAGCATTACTTATGCATGGAATTGTCTTTAGATGCAGAGATGCACAAAATCACTGAATACTATGTCTCATACAATGTGCTCATGAAGAAACAATCAGTTGTTTTGTTGTTTATATAATTGTTGTTGAGATTATTACAGGTGTATTGATAATTATGACAAAAAGCAAAAAACAATAATGTCATATAATTATATCATTGAGAAGGGGAAAGAGTTTAGAGGGAAAGGTCTTGCTTTTGGGCCAAATGTTCAGTCTTGAGGAATGGTAATGCAAAATTATTCTAAGAATATGTAGGATTTTATGTGGTCCTTTAATGACAGGGTGGATTTGGTCATGTGACACTGAGAAAGCAGAGTAAGCTGGTGTGTTGAGAGTGTGGCTAAGAATTTCAAGTTAGCTGGAGTGCAGGTTGTAGAAGGAAAAAAAATCACAAGAATTAAAATGGAATTATGGGTCATGGTTGAGCCATGGAGAGACTTCAATGCAAGGCTGAGAAACAGGAGAGCAAATCTCCAGGTCAGTGGTTTATAAACTTCTCTTCCTTGACACATCTGATGGATGGTGTTCATATACCAAACTTGTCTCTTTGGGAAGAGCCAGTATTTTGCATGGTCTGATGTAATTCTATTCCTTTCTGTTCCGTTTAAGGGAGAATATCAGAAGGGAAATGAATGAGAATGTCATTTTCATATGAATCCATGTGTTTCATTATGTGTCAGGTATGTCATTGCCAAACTAAGATTTTAATTGAGTGAATTGTATAGTGGCTGCAGAGGTGATCTTAGGGATCAGATTGCTTGGGTTAATTCCAGGCATTTAAAAAAAAAATTTTGGATGACCTTGGGCACATTACTTAATCTTTCTATGCTTCCATGTGCTCATCTTTCAAATGGAGGAAATGCTCCTACATCACAGAGTTATTGGGAGGCTCAAACAAAGTATTAAGCATTACATGCATGGCTTATATTAATTGCTACAAAAGTGTGAGGTGCTGGAGTTTGTAGCACATTGAGGCCTCACAGGTGATGTCAGCTACTGCACTCAGCAAAGGGGAAGCCACTGAAGGTTTTTAAGCGGGACAATGGCAAAGTTAAAGGGGCATAATGGGCTGATGGCATGTAATAGAATTAAGAGAAGAGACTCAAGACAGTGTGTATTTGAATATTTACCTTTCTACTTACTGGTTCTGTGTTCTTGGTTAAGTAAAACAAATCCCCTAAGCATTGGGTTCCTTCTTTATCTAGAAAAGGAATTAAAATGATATGGAGGACAGTATGGAAATTCCTTAAATTGCTGAAAATAAATATCGTCTTTGATCCAGTGATACTTCTGGGAATCTTTCCAAAAGAGTTAAGAGCATTATCTAGCAGAGATATATATGTACCCATGTCCTCAGCAGCACAACTAACAATAGCTAAATTATGGAAGATACCAAAATACCCATCAACAGACCAAAGGACTTATAAATTGTGGTATATGTACACAATGAAGCATTACTTGGCTATAAAGCCAGATAGTCTTGAGGCTATTGTTGGTAAATGGACACAACTTTAGACTTTCATGCTCAGTGAAGTGAGTCAGACACAGGTTAAATATTGAATAGTTTCTCTAATATGAGAAACCCAGAACTCAGTCATTTCATGGAACTAAACTGGGGGCATGGGCATTAGGGGGAAAGGGTCAAAAAGAGAGAGGTGAAGAGTTTGTAACTCTGACGAGATAAACATGTATACAAAATAATGAAGTTCAACGTAAGCATTATGTATTGCATACGTACTTATGATAAAATGGGAAAAATACAATAAGCAAGATACATGCTACATAAAAAATGATAGCATCCACATCATAGGCTGGCTATGAAGATCTAACGAGATGAGATGATGCATTGATGAACCACCTGTGGTGGCCATGGCGATTATAGTAGCTGCCTGTTGTTACATAACAATAGATAGCCTTAAGCTGCATCTTTAAACAATAGTTACTACCTAATACTTTCTGTAGGTACTAACTAGCAAGGTCTTCTGCAAGGTTGCAATCAGGTCATTAGCTATAGCTGGGTTTCATTTGAAGCTTTGGTTGGGGAAGGGCATAATGTCAGCTTGCTTGATAGTTGATAAGAGCGCAGTTTCTTGCTGGCTGTCAGATGGAAGGTACCCTGAGCTCTCATCTGATTATTGGCCTTCCGTGCTGTGGCATATGTCCCCCACCCCCTCAAAATAATCGCATGCTTTATCAGAGCCAACAAAGGAAACAGTTTCTTCCTGAAGTGAACATTAAAACTTATGTGACACAGTGTAATGGCTTCATGTCATCACTTTTGCCATGCAGCATGAATTAGAAACAATTCAGAAGCCTTACTTGTGTTCTATGATGAGATCACCGAAGGTGTGAACGTGGGAACTTTGAGGTCAGAGGTCCTCCTTTGAGTGCTTCCATTACAAATTTAACTGCTACACTCTAACTTCAGAAAATTAGGCTGAGAAGTAGAATACATCTTGAGAACATGGATTAGCCTATTTTTGTCTTTGTGTTCCAGGTCCTTACACACAGTAGGCTCTTATTATATACCATTTAGACAAATGACAAATACAAATTCCCAGGAGGGCTTTCTGTGCACAATAATTAGACAAACTGAGTTCCTGCTGGAATCATGTAATAAGTCAGAATAAGCTCACTCTGTGGTAATAACAAAACAACCTCAAAATCTCAGCGTCTGAAATAACAGAAATTTATTTTTCACTTGTTCCATATATCCTTTGAGAGGTGTCTGATGTGGTATACTTATTGTTTTCCTTCAGAGGGCTTCATCTTTTGGAGGAGCCATTTTTGAGGTTGCTGCCTGTAAGTAGGACACAGGTAAAAAGAGATTTTTGAAGATTCCTAACCTATTAGTAGCAAGGAAGTAGTTGTTTCCAAACTACCTTACCCTGTTTCCATTGATGCTCATTAGCTAGCAATGAACCTATGATCCCACATACCCCAGGGAACAGAGTGGTTCAATCACATTACGTCATGTGCAGGAGGCAGACAGCCTGGGACAGTTGGTGTTTGTCACTATTGACCATCCCATACAGATAATGTACAGACCAATCAATGTACAATGGTTCTAACTCCTTAGAGTTATGTGTATACAGCTTGGACATTCTCCACCTGTTACTACAGCCACAAACACTCCTCCTTCTCCTTTTCCAGGGCCCCAGTAACATGACTTAAATAAAACATGTTACCTGGCTTCCCTCTAAAATCTTGGGTTCTGCAAACAGTTTCCCAAACTTGTGCCTTCCATCCTCAGAGGACCCAGTCCTATCTTCTGTGCTGGTACTTGGTGTTTCAACATGCTGTCGTCTCTTTGGAAACTCCGCCGTGGCTTTGTAAATAGTCTCTCCAGTGGCTTCTCATTGCTGGGCCTCTACCATGGGCTGTGCTCTAGTAGAATATTAAGGGATAGCTTTGACTTGCTGCCTTTTGGCAACAGCAGAATGATGCAAACACCATTTTTCCAGTGGCTGGGTTTTATGCATCTGATTTGCTATAAAGTTATATGGTGGCTGTTCGAAAATAGTTATGCTAATGATATTCTAGAAGATACACTGGCTAAAAACTGTGGCACAGTCTATGTCAGACCAGGTGTCTTTTTATGGGACAGTTCCTGCTGCGCAATCTCTCATCCTCGAGCTTCTCTGATTGTTTTTATGAAGCACCTATTTTCTTGACAGTAAACTCTAAATATTTTGTGTCTGGACTATATGTCTAACTTCTCTGAGCAGACAGTCAATTGGAATGAACTAGGATGGTTATAGTGATGTGCTCTATTGCCTGACTGATCCCAGTTTCTCTTTTATCCTTGTATTCATGTTTTTTTTTGTGGCAACTTTGCAGTATTTTCTCTAAAGGGGAAAACCATATTTTCTTGCCCCTCGATTTTGGACTGAGTGTGAGATGTTTTTGTGGCTAATTAAATTTGTAGTCATCATGTAGCCAAAATCTTTTAAAGAATGAGTAAGTTATTTAACTTGTCCTCTGGCACATTGGCCATCTTTATGAAAATAACCCCTGTGCACTGGCCTGATGGTGCAGGGGAAGAAGAAAGCATGAGGATGTGGTCACAGCTCCTCCATCTCCAGATGCTGAATGTGTGAGGCACCTGGCAATAGGGGCACCTGGCAGAGCCACAGAAAATCAATGATGAATGGTCCGGCGGACAGAAATCCTGTGGCCACAGTAAACCAATCCTGGTGGTAATAATAAACAAACTGGGATTTCAATACTTATTCTTTTGTTCATTTCTTTAGGAGGCATCAAGTGCAAACTCTGTTCAGGGCCCTAAGCTGGGCATAAGTAAGCCCAGCTATGGTGGGAGCAAGGCCTGTGTTCTAATTTCTTCTGCCACTCCGTGGAGTCTCATTATGAGTGTGTATGTGTGTGTGTGTGTGTGTGTGTGTGTGTGTGTGTGTGTGTGTGTGTTACAAATAAAAGAAGTCTGGCTTAAGGGGAAAAAAGCATTACTGACTTAAGTAGCTGAAAAGAATATAAGTAGATGACACAGCTAGGTTCATGTTTCATGAGGACTTTTCCTACAAACACCTTTAAAAGTTGATTTTTTTTCCTCAGCTGTTCATTAGTGTCAGCTTGGCTCAGAATCCAGGAAGACCTTCTTCAGAACATTTTTGTACCAATAATTGACACAAGAGTCACATTTCTGGAAAGATATATAATATCTCAACTACTCATCATAAAATTAATCATAGAGGTTGGTGGCAATGCCTAGAACACCTGTACACACCTGGAGTCTCATTAGGGTGGCATCAACCCACTGACCCATAATGCTTAAGAATGGGCTAGGTAGACTTCAGAATGGAATGAAAAGAAGAAGCAGGTGGCAGAAAGCAGGGATGCTGGAGGTGGCTGCATACAGAGCAGGGCGTGTAAGCATTTTGCTCACTGATAGATCCCTTGTATCCTAGCCAGGCTAATAACCTGCAGGAGATCAATAAATATTTTTGTATAAATAAATGGAGCTTGCAGCTTGTTGGGAGAAGATTAAAGTAAAATGAGGTTAAACTAAATGAGTTAACTCAGATTTTAAATGGCAAGAAGAGTAGAAAATTGTGTCTACAATCGTTAATGCCCTATACTGGGATAGGATGTGTATAAAATCTCTTAGGAGTCTACGAGCTTCAGTGGAAAGTGCATCAGCGTCCCCCAAAATATATAAATAAATAAAAATTTTAATAAAGGCCATATCTTACTCTTGGTCTTGATATTACAGCTTTAAGGTAGATAAAATGAATGCTCTGAAAGCTGTGAGGTTTGTGTGTTTGTGCATACACACAGCTATGCACAGAAAGACACAGTGGTGCAGAGAATATTGCAGAGCCATCTGGGGAAAATAATTGAATTCGCTTTTCTTCCATCCTGTCAGCCCACTCTCGCTTATTATGTCCATTGTGATGTGCCAATATTATACGTTTAAGAACAGCGAGCAGCCATCATAATAGGCACAAAAGCTGGGCTGTCAGCAGAATTCTAGAGCCGATGGCTTCAAGGGCACAGAGAATTAAAGGTGCTGGGCTGAGCCAATATGAGGAGGAAAATCCTGCCCTCCACAGTGGGAGGGTTGTGGCATGTGAAATCCTGAGCTCCTTGTCCAGACGATGGCTCGGAGAACTGGCTTCAAAATGAGGCACTAGAACATATCTCCCCACAGTTAACAGGAAGAACAAAGCGTCATCATACATGACCTTCTGTCTGTGCTTCCTGGAGCCATCCCAATTACATAGTTACACAGATCTCAGGGTAGAACACAGGCAATGTCTTGAATGGATTCATTGAAAATAATTCCCCGAAGAAAAATTTCATGAACGTCTTATTTCCTTAAAAGAAATATTGTGCCCTAAAAATTGTTTTTCCTCCCTTGAAGATGGGCAGAATACATACTATTTTATGCTAAACTGCCTGGAAGGTACATGTGATAGTATCAAGAGACAGTGGGAGGTGAGTGAGGCTCAGACAGTGGGCTCTGGATCGACACTTCTCTCAAGGAGGCATGCAAGTAGCCAGCTAATGTCAAAAAAGAAAAAGAAAAAAGAAAAGATAAAAAGATGAAAAAGAAAACAAAAAGCTCCACAATACCAACCATCGGGGACATGCAACTCAAACCACAATGAAACATCATCTCTCCACTCAGAATGGCTGCTATAAAACAGCAAAAAGACACAAACAAAAATCAGAAAAAACAAGTGCTGGCAAGTATCCAGAGAGAAGATTCTTTTATGTTGCTGGTGTAGTATAAATTAGTTGTCAGTACAGAGTACAGTATGGAGGGTCCTCAAAAGACTAAAACTAGAGATACCATGTGATCCAGTTACCCAAACACCAGATATAAATTAAAAAAAAAAACGTATCAAAGACATACATACATCTTTTTTCTGTGGGACTCTTCATAGTAGCCAAGACCAAAAACCAACCTAGGTGTCCATTGATGGATGAATGGATAGAGAAAATGGGATATGTATGCAGTGTGGAATATTATTCAGCCATAAAAAGAATGAAATCCTGTCATTTGAAGCAAAAAAGATGGAGCCAGAGGACCTTATGTTAAGTGAAATAAGCCAGTACGATTAAAAAACAAAAAAGACACAGAAGGGCAAATACCACGTATTTTTCTCTCAGGCCTGTGAGCAGAACAGATTAGAATGGTAGTTTTGAGAGACTAGAGAGGCTAAGAGATAGAAGGAATAGCGAGAGAGCTATTAGGTAACAGTGCCAAAAGCATATGAAATAACTTTTAGTCTTCTATAGCAGCACAGAATCACTGAGATTCACAAAATGTGTTAAATATCATAGCAAGGAATATGAAACTGCTCCAGGGCCCCAGACCTGAAGACAGGGGGAAATGCAAATACCCTGTCCACTGCAGGTCATCTCCATATGTTACAGTATTACCCTGTATGCAATAAGTAATTGTAATTATTCCATATTAGAAATAAAATTTGAAAGAGAGCAGGCACGGAGCTAATGTTGATTTTGGTTATTCTTACTCAGGGTGAGCTTGGCCAGCCAGTTAATATCTAGTACCTAATTTATCTCAACTACAAAACAGTAGTAACAATAGTGAATATGTCTTTGAGTCATCAGAAGTTAAGAAGTGAGGCATTTGTGGTGGCAGTATGCACATGGAGTGTCTGATAAGGGGAAGCAGGGTCAGACTTCCATGCTTTGCTTTTGATCAGCTTTGTCCACTTCTTCCTCAAGTTCAAGAATGGATGAGAGAGGCTGGAGGAATAGCATAGTGGTTAAAGCACTTGCCTAGCAAGTGCAAGGCCCTGAGTTCTCTTCTCCAGCACCATGTAAAGCTGGGTGTCGTGGTGCGCTGCTGTAACTCCAGCACTTAAAAGGCTGTGGCAGGAAGATTGCACTGAGTCCAAGGCCAACCTGGGCTCCATAGTGAGTTCAGGACCAGCCTGGGCTATAAAGTGAGACCCTGTATAAAAAAAAAAAAAGATTGGATGGGAAAGTAGGTCACCAGCAGAATGGGAGGAAAGGCAACATAGTGAACATTATTTGCACAGAGGAACAGACAAATTCATCCCCTTGTTTCTAGTTCCTTTCCTTTGTACTTTGGGCAGTTGTTATACCTCCCCTGGTCCATGGCAGTAGCCACTTAGCCATTCTCCAGGCTTCTGAACTTATCCTTTCATTTCTAACTTTTAGCTTTGATTACTGTTTTATTTACCAAACATTGTAATTATGCTACTTCATTTCACTGCTTTAAAATTCTTTGTGCCCATCAGTTTGTAACAGGAGGTTCAAACTCCATGACCCAGCAACCAAGAATCTTTGCAGATGGGCCTCAGCTGCCTCTTCTTCTAGCCCTGTCTTCAATCACTCATCTTTATGCTTTAAACATCCACCTTATGCTAGGAATATGAGATGCTTTCTAAAGTGCACAAAACTGTACTCTCCCGTATCATTGATATTCCTATTTCTTTACCTTGAATGACAAAAATATTCACCACAGAAGAAAAATAAACCTGTCTTTATAAATTAAAATTTTCAATCTTCTGAGGTTAGCTTGGGCCATTCATGCGGTCTTCACTTTACCTTTACTTCAAAGAATTTCTGTTGGAAAACAAAATAAAAAACTGGCACCAATGGTCTATCTATATAGAGAGAAGTGCCTAACACAATGATCAATTTGTTCTTATTTAAGTCCAGAAAATAATTCAATAATTAGTAAACATCAAGTAAACAATGTAAACAATAAGAACCATTGAGTGTATACTATACGGCAGAAACTAGACAAAGTGTTTTTCATGTCTTATTTCGTAATCTAGTGAGACAGGTCTGCTGTGGTCTCATTGTATGTGCATCTGATTATAGGTGTTCAGTGTGGACATTTGTTGGATGGTGTGGAGGGGAATGGGCAGAGGGAGCAGGAGGAAGAGAAAGGGAAAAGGGAGTAGAGAGAGAGAGACAGAGAGAAACAGAGAGAGTTACTTGTGCAGCTAGAGTTCTTGTTAATGCATCTGATCTTGAAATGCGCACACACTGGAAGGAAATGAACATTTCAGTTCATCTCCTTCTCTCAGTCTATTTTGCCACCTTTTAATTTCTCGGACAATCGCCCTAGGACTCAAAGATTTATCTGTTCTATAGTACATGGCTTCTAAGCACAAATTTCACCAAAGGGACATCAAGTCTTTCAACTCTGCAGAAAAAAAAAAAACTACCCTGAATTTGTTAAAATGTTTTTTGCATAGGGAAGGGACCACATAATTTCTCATCTAAACGAAAATATTTTTGGCAGTAAAAATGGATATTTTAAATAGTTGTGCAGAGACAGACATAGAATTTGACCATCTTAGTCATATTGGAGCTTGTGGTCATACTATGGTATCCATAAGGAATTTTTAAAGGATAACTATGTTCACATGCACCATTTACCAAGTTGAATTTATATTAAAATTTAAGCCTGTGGTAAAGTGATTTCTCTGCTGTCTTCTATTATTCCCTTTTGTTAGTCACAGATTTTAGAAATTGTTATCAAGAGGGTAACATTTCAACATAGGCAATTGTAGTATTCAAGGTAAATTTTGGTTATAATTTATTAAATATGAACCATATATAATATCCCATCATATCTTATTTAATTGTGTGAAGTAGGCAATAGGATTCCCTTTGTGGCTAAGAAAACTAGGATCCCAGGTTGCACAGACAGAGAGTGTGAATGTAGTGGCATAAAAGTCTGAATCCAGGTCAGACCAGAGCTGGGGATCAGCAACTCATTTCATACTGTCTCTTGGGGGCAAAATGGGGTCAACCCCAATTGTAGCTTACACTTATTTAGGCCTCTACTGCATAGCAAGGTATTTCCACATGCCTCTCCTTATGAGAAGGACAAAATTCTTATTGATGGTATAAGGTAGGAATGGAGGAAATTGCTACCCTTTTTACAGACAAGGTTGCTGTGGTCTCTTTCTTAAGCCACACAGGTAGAAAGCACCAGACCCAAGCCTAGATCCAGATTTTTAATCCTAATCCAGTACGCTTTTCACTTTTCATTCTTGAATAGAGGTTATGTAGCTCTTTGGAAGCCATGTAATAAAGGCATAGGACATATCAGGGCAGAAGACTTCTGCTCAACTGTCTTGGCCATTGACCACTCTGTCTACATGGTTAATATCCTACTGGGAATTCAAGTCAGGTCAAACTTTGTGGAGCAAACATCCACAGTCAAGAGCTACACAGTAAAGTGCGTGATGGTGTCTTCTTTATCCAGATCCACTGAAACTAAGTTTTTCTACCAAATCCACTGTTTTCAAAGACCAGAATAAAAATAACCTGAAGAAACAGTATTGGCAGAGTGGTCGAGCATGAGGGCTCCAGGCAGAGAGACCTGAGTGGAACCAGCAGTTCCATAGGTGGATTTAAATGCTGTTGAAAACATTTCAATGTTTTCTGAGGCAAAAAAAGCGTCTGGATTTGGCCCTTGACACTATGGAGTGGTTTTCATGATCTCTCTTCTTCCTGGAGTTTTCTGAGTCATTAACTATCTTAAGTGTCTAAATTTCATCTTCAGTAGAATCATTCAGTTTACATAGTTACCCATTCACCGTAGAAGAGGACACTTGACTGAGATTTGCATATCACTTGCCTGGTCATTTCCATAACTGTCAATCATTACAGTGAAGGCTCTTCAGCCAAATCCTTTTAATTCTTTTAATGTAACAGACCCCCCCCTCCCCCCCCTCTGTCTGTCTCTCTTTCTCAAAGAAGGTAGACTTGCAAGATTCAGGCAAGTCTAAAATGGGCATGGAGACTTACTTTTTCAAAAAAAAAATCATGACTCTTTTTGTTCAGTGATCCGCACTCATTATTGATACCACTCTGTTTTTCCACTAGAGGGACAGCTGGGATCCTACAAGTGCATCTTAAGGTGTAATGGTCAGAGAAATGGTTTGTACAACTCATGCATAGGAGCATATGGGGTACAGGAACTATTCATTCTTTTCTAGACTGTATGCCAGGGGCCCACTTAGGGAGGTGGATGTATCTTTTATATGACAGATGGAAAGAGTCAAAACACATTTTAGCTTAATTTACTATATTCAAGTCCAAAGAACTAGAATCATCCCCCCTCCCTCAGAAAGATCTCAAAAAGAAATTGTATGAAGTCACTTAACTTCATTGACCTCTCTAAGGTCTGAGGATGTTCTATGACAATATTTTGTAGCTATGGCTTCCAAACTGTGTGTCATAGTAATTGGGAGTCCTGCAGTAAACTCACACAGAAGTTGTGGGATGATTTAATGTCAACACCAAGCAAATAACTAGCTTGAGGTAGATCATAGTTTCAATCTTAAGGTGTGTTACCTTCCCTTTTATGATCTTGTAACTTTATGAAGCCATTTTTTTTGGTAATAGTATGATAAAGAAGAAGTACCATGCAAAAATTAAGATGTAAAAGTGTCATGTCCTTGCATGGGCTCGTGTGTGCCTGAAGCTGCTGTCCCACGTTGGGTTCTTAATTCTAAACTGATATTGAAATATGTTCCAGAATCAGAGAAGTTACCATATTTTTGAAGCTACTTGCAGAGTAAATTAGGATTTATTATCAGAGATAGAAGGACAAAGAACCCCTCACTGTGAGGGTAGTGAGGAGGGGCACCTGTCTAGGGAGTCCATTTTCTCCATGTGGGCAACATCCTTTTATGGATTTTGGGATTTTTCTTCGGGAGAGCTCAGATATTGGGATCGTCATCCTATGTCAGTGATCTATGCCGGAATTCAGGGGACCAGTTGACCAGGCAGTGATGTGCAGGCTCTTTCCTCCTGCCCTCTTTTGTTCTTTTGTGTGAGCAAAGCCTGTGAAATTTGCCCACCAAAAAATTAAAGAAGAAAAGAACAGCAGCAACAAAAAACACAGGGAGATCAAAAAAACTACTGGTCAGACGCGGGTTTTCTCCTCAGCTAATGTCAATTTCCCAGTCAGGCTGTACTGGCCCCCTATCCCTCTGCTGTCCTAATCACCCTTTTACCTTTTCTCACAACAGAAAATGAGGAAAGTGGTATCTAGTCTGGTTTCAACATTCGAGAAGTTGTGTAATTCCCAGTAGGCACAAACATCCTATTAGCAGGGAATTTCGGTCACGAAAGAGTAAAATAAAACTATTATAAGCATGTTTCAAGTAACACTATGGTTTTAGGACATAGTTATTTACGAATTTTCTGGGACTGAACTACTTACTAAGTAGAACTCTCAGGTGTTTCTTTTGTCTTAGATACACAGTGAAGAAAATCATGGAGACCTAAGATAAAGGGACCTTGCAAGGCTCCGCCCTTTAGTGAGTCAAGGAAGCTTCTTGAGAGGTTGAGGTGGCCTCCACCCTTGCTTCACATCCTCCCACGAAGTAATGCAAACTGCAGCCCCGCAGCAAGCCAGCAGTACTGGCCTCCCAAAGCTCTTTTCCTGGCAAGGCTGCTGCACCGCCACATTGGACTGCCCTTTGATCCCTGAACAATTCAGATTTTTTTTTCTGAGTTAAGTTTTTTTTTTTTCTCTGTATACCTGAGACAACTCCACCCTATGTTCTCAAGATGGATTCTCAATACTTCAGGAATCACTACCACCTTTCCTATCTTCCCACCACAAGGCTTTCTGTAACTCACACACATTAATTATTCTATAGAGTCCTTAATGATGTCTGTAACTTAATTCCTTTGCTTGCTTAGATTTTTCCCACACAGTGGACTTCATCCTTCCTGTGGGCACTGTTTATGTTGGCTTTTTTCACTCTTTGTTGAGCTTGGACTTTGTTCATAGTTAATGAACAATGCATGTCTATTGAATAAATATTCTAAATTGCATGAGAATCACCAGTATGCCATGTAAAAATATGACAATGGCTTTTGTTACCATTTTATTTTCTTTTCAACATTTATTTAAGATCTAGTCTCTCCTGAAAATAGGTCTGTAGTATCTAATTAGGTCTTGTTCCTACTAAAAGTAAAATATCTTTATATCTTATTGGGAATTAAACTAAGATTGAATTAAATTATAATTAAATCTAGTTTTAATTATTTAATTTTAGATATGATTAATCACAATTATGTTTATGCATATCATATACATAGAGAAATGTATAATACATAAGCACACATGATATAATTATGGCTATTAATTATATTATCACATTATAATAAATTTTAAATTTATTTAAATTGTTCTTGCTGGGTTCAGTGGTGCAGGTTTTAATCCCAGCATTCTAGGAGGCTGGGCAGGAAGACCACAAGTTCAAACTTGGCCTAGACAATTTAGTGACTTAGGAAAACTTCGTTTCAAAATCAAACATAGATAACTCAGAGCAGAGTCCCTTGGCTCCATCACCTGTTCCACATCTTCGCACACAAAAATTTTTTTTTATTTAGAATTCCGCCTCGGGAGCACGAGGTGTGCTCCTGCCTTAAGGCCTTAGTGCCTTCTGTCTGAACTGATCTTCTCTTAGGCATCAAGGTACAGGCTGAATCTCCTAGGAAGGCGTTTTCTGATCATCACAACTTTTGTGGTGCCAGATATGACTGTCCCTGCCAACGAGGTCATCAGCAAAGGTGGATGGAAGGGACCTGGAATCCAGCCCACATTCTGCCCTTCCAACAGGCTAGGAGGGGCAGGAGCAAGGAACTCTTTCCCTCATGGGCCCTGCAGCTGGGTGGGAGGATGGGGTCCACCTTTACTTAAACCAGAGATGACTTCTGTGTGGCTGCAGCCTATGGCTGGTCTAAATACTGACCTGCCCCCTAGTGCTGTCTATTCCATTGTCTGCAGAAGGTCAGCTTCCAGACAGCAGAGGCTGTTTCCTGTCTTGGATACTGCTATGCTGTCCTTGGTGTTGGTGCTCCCAGAATAGTTTTCAAATAAAAGAATAGGCTTTCACATTTTTTTTTTAAAATAAAAAAGGAATGAAAACAAAACTCAGCCTTAGCTCTTGTGTTTTACAGCCTTATTTCTTCTTATTTAGTTGTGTTTTTGTTTGTAGCTTAGCTATTCAACTCTTGAGATCAATTCACAAGATCCTGGGATTTATCTGCAGCATTATGGCTTCCATCCCACTTTACTTTCATTTAGAGATATGAAAATTGGCTTCTTTCAAGGCCTCTCTCCTTTCCCGGCATCAGATTTAATGGAAACTAATAATGGGATAAAAATATCTCCAGGTTATTTTATTAAGGTATAAGCAACATAAAAGCCCCACACCTCTCTATAACTAAGATAAACCTGAAATTGTATCTCAAAGTCTCATGTGGAAAATCACTTCTTCTCTGAGGCTTCCCGAGGGCTCTCTCTTAAGTACAAGTTTGCCAAGAACATCACGACTGGAGAATAAATATTTTCCAAGCAGCTTTTGGTTTCTGGCCTGGCCGACTTTCTCAAATCTGAGCTACTCTTTAAAACAAAAACAAAAACAAAAACAAAAAATCCAGCCAATTCATTTGGAAAAAAAAAAAAACATCTTCAAACAGCTTTCACAACTTGGTGTTTATAGCTTTGGTTTTGCATAATTTATAGCAATTCACACATTTAAATATTCCAGTATATACCGTTATTGGGAGTCGGATGCCCTTTTAATTATTGAGCGTCAACCTTCTTGAGTCTCATAAGAATGATGCTACTGAAATTGAGAGATAATTCTGCAATTCTGTCAGCCTTCCTGTCACTATTAAATTTCTTTCCAGTGAAGAAAGGTGTAATTCTCAAACCCAGCTGACTAGAGATTTTGGATTGCCTTGCAAAACCATATCTGGAGCCCATGTGGCCCAAATACCCCTAAACTGATTGCTTTGGTGTCTTTTAAAGTTTTGGTACTAATTTAATTGACTGGTGTGATCACCCCAGGAAGGGAGGCCAGAATCCCATTTAAATCCTCAATGTTAAATAAAACCTGCCGGTAAATTACTGGGAGCTGAGGAGTTTGCAGAGCTGGGATTACCACCAAAAACCTCCTTCAAAGCAGTTGTACCTTATTCTTTGGTGAAATGAAACTTTATTATTATTATTATTTTTAGCTTTCCACCCAGGGAGCCCAGTTATCAAGTTTGGCCATAAGATGCCCACGCTGATTTTTTAAAAATGTTTTATGTCAAAACAATATTTTGCAGCAGTCGAACCTGTCATGCATTCATATGTGGCTGTTCTCGTTTGACTCAATCAATGCCATTGATTTCCCTTTAAATGCAAAGATTGCACAGTTCAGCTTTAATTGTGGATCCGGCTGCAAGATCTGTCTCCAGGAGGAAGTCGTTGTGTTTTTCTTCTGTTAAGTCATCTTCTACTGACGATCATTAGCTGGGTTGGGGCTTCCACTTGAACACCCTCCCTCTTTGTTTTGGGCACTCAGCCTCTGAAATCAAACCGAAGGCAAAAAGGGCCCACAAGGAATGGGCAGAAGGAAGCATTTTAATGTCTAGGTTACATGTCTTACTGCTTTTTAATAAAGGAATAATTGAAGAGAAGGTTAAGCCAGCATGGCTTGGGTAAGACTTTTAAAAAGGCATAAGCATATTTGAAATTTTTATATACAACAATCTTTCTAAGCAAGAAGGATTCCTGAGGCTCTTCATGTTTTCAGTTCATTTACAAAGAATCCCTTTTCTCTCAGGGCCTCTCCCAATAGCTTACCGATATGTTGCTTTTTCGGATCTGTTTGTTCAGATACACAGATTCATTGATCCGAAGTCAGATCTAGGTGAGTTTCAACCTGTCTGTAAGGCTTGCTAACTGTGTGACCTTACATGAGGGCTTTCGTGTCTGTTATTCATGCTCCATTAGAAATAATAACAAGCACCTCCCGGGCTCTGCCAGGAGGAACTGGAATTATGCACCCCAAGGGTTCAGGATGATGCCTGGTGCACAGGGAGGACCCGACAAAAGCAGTCATTATCATCAGGCATCATGATATTATGGCATCAGTAGAGCGGGAGAAGTGACTCCTGCAGGTGTTGTTCCTAGATTGTCTAGCTCAGGGACTAGTTTACTTGAAGACCATTCCCCGAAAGATGGGGTGTACTTGTTGTGCGGTAGGCTGTTGGAGGATAGCTCTGAAATGGGGAGTAGCAGCAGGAGGGGAGAGAGGACCAAAGCTCCGCCTCCTGTCAGATCAGCAGTGCATTAGGCCCTAGCAGGAGCATGCTGATGGCGGGTAGGAGGCGGAACTTCACTCGCTGCTCCTCTGCAGGGCAGTCCAGTCCTTCTAAATCCGCATAAAACCAGAGTGTTGGGGGCCCTGGCCTAGCACTTCCATGATGATCTCAATTCTATCGTAGTTAATAGGATTTATAGCTAAGAGAAATACAATGGTTCTTGTGCCTTAGGCACTATTCTAGGGTTTTACCAAAGTCTGCTCATTTAACTCTGTAGGTACATGTGGTTATTATGTGAGAAATCTAGAGCCCTGAGAAGTGGAGGGTCCGAAGTCTCCTGCCTGGTGAGGAAGAAGAAAGCAAGATGGTTCCCCAAGTCCTTGATTTGTTTTACAGTGCTGGGAAAGAAACTCAGGGCCACGAGTATGCTAGGCAAGTGCTCTCAGCTACAACTTCAGCCATTTTGGCTTTATTTTGAAACAAAGGTTTTGCTATAATACGGTAGACAGGCTGGGCTTGAGCTTGAGAGCCTCTTGACTCAGCTTCCTGTGTAGCTGGGATTACAGTTGTGGCCCAGTCTTCTGCTCCTCGTCTTCTCTTCTTAAGGCTCAGCTATGATATGCTGCTGAGACATCAGATACCTTTACTATACTTCAAATCTTGCGTGTGTGTGTGATTGGCTCTAGGCCTCAGTTTTCAATCAAAGGAGCTGCCTAGAACCATAGTATCTTTCTCCCTCCCTCCCATGTGTTTCATTTCTAAGGAAGCTCTGGAGGCAAGAGATACTGTTTAGTCTCTACTGTATACAGGGGCAGCTATGTGTGTGTGGAGGGTGGTCACAGATGCCCAGAGGCAAAGACCCTAATAATGAAGTGGTGGGGGTGGCCTGTTTTATGCACCTTGCTTCCTGCTCTGGAGTGGGCTTCTCTTGAGGTACCAGCTTTTTCTTCTTACATTGTCTTTAGGCCATTTCTTCTTCTCTCCTTTTGAAATTTATTCTTAGAGAATGAGCAACAGTCTCTTTCTCTTCAGAATCTGTATGTTTCTCCATCTCCTTTTCTTCTTTATTTCTTATATGTTTGTGACTTATCTCATGCCATGTACTTTTCTAGGTATTGAGGATGCAGCTCTGGACAAAACATTCATTCATTATTCATTTTTTGACTGTCTCCATGTCCTACACTCTGTTCTGAGCCCTGTTGGTAAGCCAGCCTGACCCTTCTCAGAGCCTGCACACCAGGGAGCCTACAGACTACATATAGACAGACAGTAGGGTGGTGACCCATGCTTCCAAAAAAAAAAAAAAAAATCTGGGACATGATAGAGGCCAGGGAGGGGTGATGGGTCTCTTTTAGATGGCCTAGTCAGGAAAATTCCTTTAGCGGCATGGCATTTTAGTGAGGTGTGGACTGTCATGAGACTTTGGTGTGCCACTGTATGTGGCGAAAACAGCTAGTACAAAGTCCCCGTGTAGGAGTGGACTCTAGTGCTTTGGGAAATAACACAGAAATTGGTGTGATCCTCTGTGGGCCATGTGGTCTCTATTACAACTATTTGCTTCTGATACTGTAGCAGAGAAGCAGCCAGAGATGACATATTAACCGATGCATAGCAGTACCCCGACCACCCCCACAAAAAAAAACCCTTGAATTACACAACAGACAGATAAATGGATTTAGTGAGTCATAGTTTTTGTGGTGGCTTGGATCTAGAGTGTCCCCAAAAGTCTCATGTTCCAATGGATACTGTGTAATGTTGGGAGATGGGCCTGGCTGGAAGGGGCTGATACTTGACGGTTTGACCTGGAAGGGCGTGTGCTGGTTCAGCCCTTCTCCCCAGTCTTTCTCTGTTACACCATGCTGTGGGGATCTCTGTCTCCTGGAGCCCTGGCTCCAGCCCTGCGATATGATTCTATCATTTTCCAGCCATCCACAGGTAAAAAGACTGAGACCTTCTGAAACAGTGAGCTACAATAAATCTTTCCACCCTAAGTTGTGGATGTTGGGTATTGAGTCACAGTGATAAAACTGTAACTAAGCCATTTTGTCCATCCCTGGCATTCCAGTAGAATAAGAAGATGTGGTAATTAGACTGGCCTAAAATTAGCAAAATTAGAAAACACAAGATTTAAAATTTCTCCTCATCCTCTTGGTCTTTTGTTTTGTTCTTTTTTCACTTCTAACAAAATATGTTCATATATCAAATCTTGAATTCCCTGAAATCATAGTTAAATAATGATATTTGGCCAGGCTAACTCCTGAAAAGATAGCCCACAGGTTGGAAGCCATGTCTGTCTCCTTACTCTACTTTGCTATTAATTTCTGGATTCTTCAACACTTTCGAACTTGCTGTATATTCGCTAGGTCAGCTCTGTAGAGAGGTGGCTCCCTGAGTTTCTGTCTAGGAGCACTTAAGGAAGAACAGTCACCTTAAAGAGGGCCTTCTTAGAAGCAAACAGTCACATAACAAGCATCTTATCTATAAATCTGAGGAGATTTCAAAGGGCCAGTAAAGAAGACTCCGCAAACCAACTTCCAACTGATAAAAGAACATGGTTGATATGTGGATGTCAAGAATTGGGAAGGAGCGCTTTTCCCTGTTGCATGCTGAAGAGTTTGCCAGCCAGCCTTCCATGCTGTTGAAGATACAAGATACCTAGGTTAGAGATAAAGGACAGGTTATTATTCACAGCAATGGCAGTAACTGGAGAATGCCTCTTAGTGTGAATCCTTGAGCCTGGATACCTACAGGACAAAATACAAAAGGCGGGGTCATGTCTGCATATGGGGCCATGAGTCCCATTGTGGGTTGTGCTACAGGGCAGAACTCCAAGACTAAGGAATGCAGGGCTTTTCTGAGAGGCAGTTCCAGTGCTTTGTACCAGTAAGAGACAATATCTTAATTATTTTGGTCAGTGAATCAGCCTGAACTTAGCTCCAGGAGAATATGCGTTTCTACTTTTCAAGGCTGTTTGCTATATATTAAAATCTTAGAAAGCACTGTCAGTAACAATAGTAGTCAGTGTCTGCTCACAAGACAGGAAGAAATGTAGAAGACCCTTGGAGAATTGTCTTCCAATAGCAGGCTCCATATTTTGCACAGATCAAAACAGGATGCTAAAAGAACTGTGTGATTCTGGTGGGATTTTCAGCAGCAAAGAGCAAGCAGGCAAAGATTAAGATCAGCCTTGGGCACTCCTAAGAATTCACCTTTGTGTTCATTTTAAGTCAGACTACAGCCAGGTCCCGAGTCTCTGTCCACTTGCTTTCTTCACTAGAATTATTTTTATTGTGTGAAGGGCTTTTTTTTTTTCACACATCCCAAGTTTGAAGAGAGACCTTTGCTGTAAACACAACTTGATAAATGATCCCCAAACATGCCAACGATTTCCAGCGACAAATGAATCACTTTTGAAGAATGCCTCTGTAAAATGTTTCAAGAAAATAGGCTTTCTTTTCAGACCTGGGTGTTAAACCATTACAGAGTTATCATGAGTTATTGGACTCCATGGCTGGACATAAGGTGACTGTGCTGTTGTGCGATCACGATTTCTGCAGCTCTGTAACATGAGTTGTAGTAGTTTTCATGAGACATTAACAAGTCATGATTTCTAGCTCGGTGTAAAAGATAAAGCTCAATGAATTCACCTGTTCCTTCTTCTTCTGTCAAAACTAGGTGAGGTTGTTTTCACATCAAAGTTTTTCTTCTGAAATTTGAAGAGATTCGATTGGACGTGTATGAAGTTTGAAATCCTTGAGGGCATAGAATGAACTTTGTTGTTTTTGTACCTGGGCTCTTATGCCAAAAATAGGTATATTAAGTAGTATATTAAGTGTGCTCAATAAATGGTTGATACAGTAGATGGAGTCTTGGTTGGCAGGAATCAGAACCTTATTAAGTTTCTTCCAAATGTAAGCCAACAGAAAGCAGAAAGCTGGCTGATGTGCAGATTTGAGTAAGGCAGATCACCTCATTAGGGAGGCAGAGGCACATAGAAGTGCAAAAGATGATTTCCATGTAGGAAATACATGTTATAACATCGAACCAGTCATCCAACAAACCTATATATCTTCCTATGTAAAAGTCATTGTGGTGCTAGAAATTCACAGGAACATCATTGGTCCCTGTTTTTTTAAACTCAAAGACACAGAAAATGGGCAGTCGGCAGGGTGGGGAAACAGTTATTTTAGCTAAGGGAAGTTTTTCTGAGGAACTGAGAAGGTAAACTAGAAAAACTGACCTTGTGTATGGAATAGTCCCTTGATTTAGGATAATCTTGAATTGTTAAAAGAATAGAAATACTAAAAGTGAACAGGGAAAACTGGAATAAAACAAGGTTGAGTAGGATGACAGGAACAGCCATGGGATCATCAGATCCACGCTAGAGTTGAGTATGGGAGTGTGGAAAGCCACTGGAGGGTTTGAACTGACTTTGAGCCAATACGTGGTCTTAACTTCTCTAAGTCTGGAATCATATTGTATATGTTCAAATTGAGCATGACAGAGATTGCAAGTGGCCTCCTTCATCTAATAATTTTTTTCCTATTAGAACTAAAATTTGCTTTTCACATGGCACTTGAGATAAAATTTGTATTTCACAAATTCCTTTGTTGCCACAGTTCTGCCATACCTGAGATTAAGAAGAAGCATTGTGGGAGAACTCTGGGAAATTGCCTTGAAGGATCTCATTGGAGAACACCTCTCCCCCCCCCCCCCCTTTTTTTTTCCTACTACTTGAAGTACAGATGCGGTAGCTTAATTCCTGCATGTCTTATACTGTGAGGTTAAACTAGACGCAAAAGCAATATAATAAAATGATAGAGTTGAAAAAAAGCAGAAGCCTCTTCCACGACAACTGGGATAGTGTTACCCTCTCTGGACTACCTACTCATGAACAGCTATATATATTTAAGTGACTGCTATTAAAATTATTTTTAGCTAATTCAATTCTTGCTTGTGCACCAGCTCTGTCGCTCACTTGCCCTGTAACCTCAGTATGCTTCAGTTGGCTTCTCTGCAAGTTGAGGGAGGTAATAATTTCACCTTCATATGTTTTTTCTGAGTGTCAGCATACTACAGAGGTACCTGGATTCCCATGTTCATTACAGCGTAACCCACAATAGCCAAGCTACAGAAAGAGCTTAGGTGCTCACCAATAGGTGAATGGATAAAGAAAAGGTGGTGTATATACACTATGGAATATCATTCAGTCTTTAAAAATGAATGAAATCATTTTATTTGCAGGAAAATGGATGGAATTGGAACATCATGTTAAATAAGCTACACTTTGAAGTCAAATACTGTGTGTTTTCTGTCACATATAAAGTTTAGAAAAATAAACTTTTAAGAAAAGATGACAAGAAAGTGGAAGGGAGGCTGTAGAAATAGAAGAAAAGCATCCTGAGGGCGGGAGGAGAGGAAGGAGTGAAGCTGATAATATACTACATACATGCGTGACTATGTTAAAATGAAGCTCACTATTCTGTGTAATTAGCATATGTTTAATAAAATATTAAATATGACAATATGTAAAACATGTTTCAGATGTTACTCTGGAAAACACTGGATTCTGCCTGGAGATGGGCTAGGAGGGGCAAGGGAGGAGGTGAGTTAGAGCAGGTGGAAGCCCAGGATAGTGACCTAGCTGAGAGAGGATGGTGGCCTGGACTGGAGGTGTGTTCAAAAGTGCCCTTCATTCTTCCCAGAGAATGTCATGGAAGACTCCAGAAAGAGGACATCTGAAGAACAGTGGAAGGCGCTTTGAGAGGAGTGAAAATGCATTTGAGGAAGAGGGAGTTCTTGCAAGAACAACCCTGTAGAACTGCTACCCAATATCATCAACAGCAGGTTTCCTGGTGTCACTGCAGGACGATGCTTGGAAGGGTAAGGATGACGCAGGTGGGTTGAGAAGGTCTGCTACTCTCCCACCCCAAACCCAGGAAGTTTACAATGGATGTTCAGGTTTAAGGTGGTTGGTTTGAATGGTCTCTAGAGCTTAGGAGCTATTCTTGGTTGGCTGGTGCCTGGCCCTAGGGTGATTAGCACAGGTGGATAAAGTTCTGGAGGGTGAGAGCCTGCTAAGGGAGATTCTTGTGTGTGTGGGATTTAGATTGATTTGTCTGCAGTTAAAAACCAAGAGAAGCTCTTCCTTTGGAGAAGAGGGTGAATTGGCTCACGAGGAGGACGGGAGGCCAAAGCAAGATATTCTACATATTTCTGTTGAGTATGTAAAGAATGAGAAATGCTTGTGATCACAGCTAGTAATCAGAAACATTTCCTATCTTTATCTCCAGTGGATCCATTTTTACTATTATATTCTATGTATGATTATATTCTATTTTTAAAAATTTATTGCAGTAATACTTTGTAAATTCAGTTTATTTGGGTAAAATACACCATACGCTTAGAGACATTTGAGAAATAGGTAGGAGTGTACAGATGCCATATTACCATGCACAGATATTTAATGGCACTGAGGTATGGTCGAAATTATAGAGCTACAAGTCAGATGTCTAAACTCTGGGCTGAACTGGCTTGTTTCCAGCCCAGACAATTCCAGACCCTTTGATTCTTTGCCGTCGTAGCTGTTTGTTTAGAAATACTTAGGTGTCATGAGCCTTGGGGCTACGTATCTATAATTCAGCATTTCACCAAGAATGGGGAGCCGGCAATCCACAAGCTTCAGAGGCTTCAGGAAGCACAGCAGCGTCTGTGTGTTTTTCCATCAGTGCTATTTTAACAAATACCAGGCACTCTATTTGGACTCACTCCTATATCTCCAATAACCTACTGGGCATTTTCACCTGTATATCCTGCTGTTACCTCAAATTTAGCAGGTGGAGAAACAGATGAATCATTCTGCCCCCCTAAACCTGCATCTCCTTCTGACTTTGCTAACATCACTCTCAGCCTGCCAAGCCTGCAAGCTTGGAGAATCAGTCTGACTCGCGGTGGCCCCAGCGTCACCACAGTGAGTCCAGTCACTGCCTCTCACTGAGTTCTGTCCTGTTGAGTGTCTTGTATCTCCTCTCCCCTTCCTACGGCTTCCACCTTATCCCAGGCTTTCACCGGGTCTTCTTCTCTAGCTGGGGCCTCCCGCCGTCTCTTCACACCACTCCAGTGTGCATCCTCAGTCTGGTTATACCTGGCTCTTATCTCCTCATGGTCAGCAGAGCCAAGAGGTGGTTGGGGTGAAATTTAGTCCCTCCTAACTTCCAACAGCCTCAGTCAAGCCCATGATCTGAGTTGAAACACTGTACTCATCATGCCAATACCAACACAGCTCAAGTCCACTTGTCTTAAACAGCCTTCCAAACAAACTCTCCTCATTCTGGGTTTTCAATGGAAAAAATTTGGAGGCAGTCTTTGCCGTTTAGTCTTCTGAGCTCAACAAACTTAACTCTTCTTTCCTCTCTCTAAACATTCTCCCTCTTCATTTGGAACTCTCTCTCTCTGTCTCTTTTTGTGTGTGATGCTGGGGATTGAAGCCAGGGCCTCATCCATGAGTCAAGTACTCTACCTTTGAGCTATAGTCTCAGCCCCACCCTTATATTTTTCAGTTGGTTTTTCTATTAACCAAGTAGTGGTTTATTATGCAAAGAACACAACTATGAACACAGAAAAGTTAGGGAGCTTTGAATCATATTCCTGTCTTTATTTGTCTCTGGATATATTTTTTTTTTTTTTCAGTAGTGGGGATGGAACCCAGGGCCTTGCACTCTGCTACGTTCCCAGTTAATTTTTTGGTTTCAACTTTGAGACAAAGTTCCCGAGTTGCCAAATTGCCAGGCAAGGCTTGAACTTGTGATCCTCCTGCCTCTGCCTCCTAACAGGTCCCACTAGACCTAGCTTAGAGACTGTTTTTAATAACAAAAATTGAGGGGCTAAGTGTTGCATTTCTTGTTTGCTTGCTTCTCTTCTGTTCCTTTCCATGTAATTTGCATTAAGACGCATCTGTTAAGCAAGCATGCCTGAGGCCTTGGGCCAGTTACAGCCCTTGATAAACAAGGTGGGAAAGGCAGAGAACATCTGTTTGCCTCCAGCTGGTAAAATTTCTGAGGTTTGATGTGGAGTACCAGCTGTTTTGCAAAGTCTCAAATTACCACTACTTATCAAAAGATTCTAATGATACGTAATTGTCTAGAACTGGCAAAGACGAGATGGACGAAGACACTTTTAAAGGACAAAGGGCAGAGATGGTAGCAGCAGACAGTCTCTTCAAGAAAGAAGCTTCCTTCTCTTTCGCCTGCTGTCAGAAGGTACAACTGAGTCAGAGTTTGAGTTGGGAGGAGCAGTGACAGGCATGGCCTCCGAAATTTGGAAACCATAGGGCTACCTGTAGTTGTGATTCCTATTCTGACCTGACCTAAGAGATTGTCAATCCTCCTGCTTATAGCAGGACTCTGAAGTGACAATAAAATATCCTTCTATACTACAGGAAAGTGGACTTTTTATTTTTTATGTTACTGCAGGGCCATGAAAGCCACAGTTCTTGGTGGTTTTGAATAACTTGAACTAATTCTGATTTGTCTGAGTTTGTTATACATCCAACTTCCTCTACAAAAGCATTTGTGAATATTCTGTATCTTACTGTTTCTACTTCTCTAACTTCTGCAGTCTCTTCTGTTTTGTTCATGTAAACAGAGCACCTGCTTGGCCTACCCCATCAGAAATTCAACCAGTTATCCAACATGACCAAAACATACCATTTAATACTTAAATTTAGTACCCAAACATACTGACTTATGTTACCAGTTTCACTTTTCCATACATTTTTGTATCTTCAGTGGAATGCATCTTCTTTAAGGGCAAAGGTTGTGACATTTAATACAATACTCTCTCTCTTTTTTTTTAACTGAGTACTCTCTATTGCCCATCTAAGTGTTGAACACACCATCCAGAAATCAGTAAATATGTTTCTGATCCATTTATTCTATAGATAAATTTTGTGTCAGGCATTGAGGTTGGCGTGGCATTTGGAGACATAAACAAGGCAAAGCAGATTCATACTACCATGGTGGAGGAGGGCAAGCAGGTAGCAAGCAGGCTCGTGGGTAGTGTAGTGTGTTGAACGTTTGTGTCTGTGCTATCACTAAAATGAAGTTGTTGCTTCATTGGGTGGGATGTTCAGTTAAGACAGTTGTGCCAAGGAAGGCTTCACATGGGGTGACTGAGACCAAGATCTGTTAATAGAATATAAAATAGTCTCCTTTAGTCATTGTCACATAAAGTTAGAGTATTTAAGGTAGGTCTGCATTCTCAGCATTCTAGAAGCTGAGGCAGGACAATCACAAGTTCAGTTCCTGGGCAACTTAATGATTTATTGAGACCCTGTCTCAAAACAAAAATAAAAAGTGGGCTGGAGATGTAGAAAAGTGTGAAAGCTCTAGGCTTAATTCCTAGTACAAAAGAGAGGGACGGTGGAGAGAGAGAGAGAGAGAGAGAGAGAGAGAGAGAGAGAGAGAGAGAGAGAAAGAGAGTTGGAAAGCAAGAGGTGATTTCCTAGGGCGAAGAGAAGGTTGATACAGTTAAAACATGTTGAATAGAAGAGGTTTGTACATAAGTTTTGGGAGATGTCTGAGCCCTACCCCTGAAGACCTTGTGGAGTACAACAAGGGGATTTTTGGCTAACCTCAGTCTAATGAAAAGCCATTGAAGAATTAAGATCAGGGAGTAGCTTTGCAAAAAAGGGAGGAATAGTATAAAACTGGGAGACTGGTGAAGAAGGTGCTGGCATAGGGCAGGTGAGAGGAGATGGTGGCACATGTTAGGCTGGAGGCAGTATAGGTAAAGAGAAATGGATGAGTTTGAGACACATTCTGAAGGTCAAACTGATTGAGCCTACAGATGTGGGAAACGGGAAGAGACAATATGGAGCCAGGAAGGACTCTCGCATTGTTTCCTTTCTAATGTTGGTGTCATTTACAGAGATGAGGGCAACTGGAGCAGAGACTTGGCAAAGCAAAATCATAGGTTTCATTTGGTTATGTTGGCACTTTGAGATACACATGAGAGATCAGGGTAAAAATATTGCAAGGGAGCTGGTTATATGAATCCAGGGATTTGAAAAAGGATCATGACTAAAGATAGAAATTTGTGTAGTTAAATAATGTTAATGAATGGGTCAAAGTCAGCTAATGGGGCAGAAAAAATTCCTCAGTTGAGTTCATAGAATTGGTTTGAATCTACTTAAGTAGATGCAGCTGTATCTATGAGCCTCATATAATTCACAGCAGAAATTAAGAGGTGGTGTTGGGTGGAGGGATCTGGGAGATGTCCAATTGTCCACATGGTGTGAGTTTAGAATAACAGTGTTTCTGATGCAATGTTCTGTCTCATACAGGGTGTTTCCACCATTAAGGTCCCATTTAAAGGATTTTATGCAGACGATGAATTTAAACTGAGTTAAGGTATTAGATGTAAAACAACAGAACTCATCAGTGTCATTGTGAAATATATTTTTGAAGAGAAAAGAAAGTTGATGATAATTTTCCAACAATATGCAACAATTGTGCCAAACCTGTTTTTCCCTTGGCAAGATCATTCAACTGAGTGATGATATTTTGAGGAAAGATAATTGCACTGTATATGTAGGACACAGCCAGTTAAAAGCAAAAAAAAAAAAAAAAAAAAAAAAAATTGAAACAAGCAAAAAAATTCTGTCAATCAGCTTGTTTTCCACCCCTTTGTTTCATCCGTTAGAAATCAGTTGAATGTGTCCTCTTCATATTTATTCCTGTTTATTTTGGCACTGTGTATGATGAACAGGTTACTTTTAGCTTGAGGCAATCTGAGGTTACTTCTAATTGCCTCAAGTGTTTCTTTAGTGTTAATTTTTAATTACATAAGGAACCTCAATTTCATTTAAAAATGAAAACATAGCAGATATGGCTAGCTTCCATTTTCATTCCCATGATCAATTCAGTACTTATACTATA
Source organism: Ctenodactylus gundi (assembly GCA_004027205.1). NCBI lineage: Eukaryota > Metazoa > Chordata > Mammalia > Rodentia > Ctenodactylidae > Ctenodactylus > Ctenodactylus gundi. Next base: position 55,796 of record PVKB01002486.1, on the reverse strand, counting down.
GGTTTTCAGTATATCATTGCAAGACTTTTAAAAGTATACTTCAAAGTATTCTTGGAAAGAGACCGAGAAATATGTATTACTGCACCTGTAGGCATATCATCGTCACTCTTTCTATTCAAAAATGTGTCTTATAGATATTGCTATGTCAGGGCATATTGAGTCGCATGAATGGGTTTTCTTTGCACATCTAGACAGTGCTCTCTCCATATTGTTGGGTATGTGAGTATGCCAATTGCTCCCGGTATGTAAGCTGCCATAAATGGGCTGCTTGCATTATCTCTTATGCTCCTATCATGTTCCAGGTGAGCTTCCCAAAAGGACATTCCCATTGATTTTTTTTTTTCTTCTCAGAAGAGTGGTGGAATGTCTACCTGCAGGTTGAGTCTTCACAAACACTTAGCACACTCTACTGATTTGAGCTTATTGTTAGATATGCTTGAGTTTACCAGCTCATTTAATCCTTCAATAATCCTGTGACCACAGTGACATTAGGGATGAGGGGTCAGATGTTCCAAAAGGTGATGCAGCCATATCAAATAGTGAGCAAATGGTGAGGCAGTCCTCAAAGTCAGATGACTGGCCTTGTCCCCTTGCGCTCTGTTACTTTCATATGTGGTCCAATGAGAGTCACCTATAGTTACAGAGGAAACTGACTTGGAAGTCTTGTTCCCAGGATTCTATTTGCAGATTCCTGCTCTTGTCCAGGGGCCACGAGATTTTATTAAGTCACTTAGTGCCTTATAACTTCAATTTCCTCCTCTGGAAAGTGGAGCTCTGAATAATACTTTGATTAGAAGGCACGTGGTGCAGAGGTTATTGCAGGAATCCAACAAGATGAGTAAGTTTTAAAAGGCATGAAGTGGGGCATGTGCAAAGCTTGATGCTGTCAAGGGGTAAATAATCAAAGTTCTTGACTTGTTGAGAGGAAATTCTGGTCCAGTGCTGGCTAAATATGTAACCAGGAGAGAATACCTACCAGATTCCCAGGCATCTGAAAAAAGGCCACAGGGCTTTGCTCCTTTTTCCCTTTGTTCCTTTTAGAATCGCTACTGAGATAAACAACTCAGTGTCTTTCTATAAATTTTAAAGAGTTTATCTCAGGAACAATTGCTTTATTTTGAATTACTTCAGAAACTAAGAAATGAACCCTATTTTTAAGAATTTTGGGTAATTTGAGGAAAAAAATGGCTTGAGAGTAAGATGAATATTGGAGTTTTTACTACTAATAGTAGTAGCAATAATAACAATAAATAGCTTTTGCAAGTGCTTGCTATACATTGCAGACTATGCTAAGGCTTTGCTTAAAGTACTAGGACCTTTTTTGGTACAAGTTCCCAAAGGATATGCTTCAACTGTCAGAGGGCAAGAGGTAACTTAATGGAGCATGGAACGAAGACCTTCAGAACCTCTGACTGCAGGGTTGGCTGCATCCTGCTGCCTCCACAGCATCCTAAAGACCCAAGTGCTTCACACTTTGCTCCATGTTACCCTGTTTGTCTCCTTTTTAGCGTGATTCTTCTCTTGCAGGACAGTTATCTGCTCTTAGTTGTCATTTTATTCTTTCAGTAAGATGAAGTGAACATCCCTCCTTTCTCCTCATGTAGCGTAAAATAAATTGGACTGGGCCTTATTCATCCCGATTGACCTGACTTGGGTAATATATCTATCCTTAAACTGACTTCAGCAGCTGGGAGGCCAATTGCTTTGATGAACCACACCCAGATCAAATGCCCTTCATAGAAGCCAGAGGGGATGACTCATCGCCCATCCAAATCCTTGGCCTGTGCTAAGAAAAGGGAATTCTGTGGGAGCAAAGTAGGAGAAATGGGAATAGTACTGGCTTAACACAGATCTCGGATGCCCATATAAATTAAGCATCATTTTTTTCCCCTCATGATCATTTCACAAAGTATCTTTTTTATTTTTTTTTTGAGACAGGGTCTCATTCTGTAGTCTCTGTAGGCTGGCCTTGAACTCAGGGCAATCCTCCTGCCTCAGCCTCCCTAGTAAGTGCTAGGATTGTAGGCGTGCACCACCGCATCCAGTTTATGTGGTGCTGGGGAATTTAATTCAAGTACTTAGCGCTTTCATGGCGCTTGAACTGCTGAGCTATTCCTAGCAATCCTATATTACCACCACTCCTCAGCTCCCCAAACACCAAACATGATGACTGTCAGCACCAAGAGCTCCAGGGCTAGTCTGACCACACTAGCACTGTTCCTGCCAGTTACTGTGAGCAGCATACCCAGCACCGCAGTGCAGGCTGCCCGACTCGCAGCCCTATTAAGGAAAATCTTTACTAAACCAATCCATGGTGGCTGCAACACCATTGGTCTTCCCACAGCCCATTGAGTGGCCTTGTGCGCAAGGGCAAAGCACCAGATTTATAAATCATGGGAAAACGTCCCCTTGACATGTTCCCCACAGCTGGAATATGAAGTGTTATTTATTTTGCTCAACACCACAATTAGTGAAAATCAAAATGTCTACAGATGCACTCGCTGTAGTAAATTATTTGGCAATTAACCTTAATGCTCCTTCCTTGAATCACCAAGTCACTTTTGTTCTGTCACTGCTAAGAGTATTTTTTTAAGGTGCAGAATAGGTTTTTATTTAGAAACAAAGAACAGAGGGGTAAAAGCTCCTGGGAGAGGGACCCTGAGGAGTGCGTTGCGCCTCCTGAGAGCATTTTCCAGACATCATAATAGATGGCCACATCACAGCTTAATGCTAAGCACAGTAAGTTGAAAGATAGTAGAATGAATTTAGGATGGAAGGAATTTCAAAAGAGAGAAGCAGTGAGCTCGGCTTACTACTGAAGGCAACACACACACTTGCAACCAAGACCTTGCTGACAGAGTGAGGAAAAGAAGAGTTCCTTTTAAAAAATTGCAGACTCTTTTTTTTCTACAAGCAAGTTTAAGCCCTTATCACTTCACGCTTGGGTTAGTTTAATACAGAACTTTGAAATAGTCTTTCTCTCTCTCTCTCCTCCAATCCATTGTACCAGATTAATCTTTTGGAAGCACAAAATTTTTTAACACCACCCAACTCATAGGCATTCAGTGGCTCCACCTCGCTGCTAAACAACATCCAAATCCTTTAGTCTCTGATTCGTTTTCAGTGTAGCTGTTCTCCATCGTCTCCCGCCACCACCCTGTCCACCCCTCCAGATTTCCTGCCTCAGTTTCCAGGGTGCTTCTTAAGGCCCGGAAGGTGTAAATGGCTGAGGTGTAAAAGCAAATGCTGCAGGGGGAAGTTACATGCATTTTTAAAGCTGTCTTTGTAGTCACTGATTATGGGACCTGGAACATTCTACTGAATTCTCCCTGCTATTCAGTTTTGCTCATAGAGCACCCCACCCTAACCTGCAGGCTGTTGGGAAGATGACACAATGGGGTGAGAAGCCCTAGAAAAGGGTTCAGCAGGAGGGCAGGGCAAGCAAACATCCAGATGGGAGAAAATGGAAGTGCTTGCCTTGTGATCATGGTCAGCCTTGCAGGTCACCGCTGGAGAGTTGAGGTGGAGGTGGGGAAGCCCATGAGGAGCGAGTGTCCCCTGGGTTGGAGGGGATGCGTGCTAGTTCAGGTGGTACGGAAACCTGCAATGTCTTCTTTTTTCCTTTTCAGATATTAAACTGACCTGTCATTAGAGGTGTATGTTTCCCCTCTGAACTTCACATGTGTTCCAGGCATTGACAGACTTCTCTGTAAAGCACCAGGTGATAAATTTTTTACGCTGCATGGCCAAATAGTCTGTGTCTCAATTACCCAGTTTCTGGCCTTGTCCTGGGAAAGTCGTCACAGATCGTGTGTAGATAACTGCACTCTTGCAGTAAATACTTATTTAAAACATGAAAGAGATGGTAGGATGGAGTAGGATCATAGGCTATTGTTTGCTGGCTTGTGGGCTAATTTTATAAATAAAGATCATAATAATACTTGTAACTTTTTAATTTAAGCATTATTTAAGAATAAGCAGGTAAATTCCTTGGTTCGGTATCTAGCATATAGCTTTATAATATTTCATCATTTTAAATGTTTAATGCATATAATATTTTGTCATAATCATAATTATCTCTTATAAGTCTGTTTAATAAACTTGCGTAAGAAAATGTTGGCTGAGTCTGATTCATTGTCATGAATTCTAAATATGGCCACTCATTCTTAGGAAATTCTGGAAACTGAGAAACTTCCTTCCTGAGATGTGCAAATGATTATAATGAAGACTGAGCATGTTTCTCAATGGGAACCGATGATTCTTCTCAATAAAAGAGGTAAGGAAACTCCAAGCGTGCTAACTGTTCTTGGTCCAGGACATTGGGTAACATTTGATCTTTAGGCAGGCCTCATAAAGTAAATGGATTTCAAATTCAATTGGGGAGCTCAGTGATCTCATGAAGGCACAGTAAAGACATCACTTGCCCTGAAGCCCCTGAGGTTAGAGTGCTCTAGAGCTGATTAAAAACCATTTTACCGAGTGTTCCTCTTCAAAGTGAATGAATATTCTGGTGCGTACTGCTGTTTGATCTGAACTATTTTCTTTAAGTGGTAGGTTGATTTGCTGTTTTGATAAGTCTGATGAAGTGTGTTTGAACATTAACAGAGATTTAGCAAGGCATCCTGACTTGCTTGTATAATCTTCCCCAAATTGCAGGAATTAGCTTCTCATTAATACCACGATTGCTATTTGGGTGTAGGCATGTTGTGGGTGCATTACAGGAAGGACAGAACTGGAAACAACCGAACACATTAATTGGTTGTCACAATTAAATCTCTTCCAGAGGCATTTCTATGTCAAATTAAGAGACAGAGGAAGCGGTTGAAGGTGATTCATACCATGTTTTTGACTAATTCCATTTGAGCTTGATAATTTATTGTGACAAATCTCTATTTTTAATGTTTGGTGTTTTCTGAGAATATGGAAGTATGTCACACCATTGGCTGTTGAAGGAGAGGGACTCAAAATCATACAAAAGATGTATGGCATTTGTCACTTGATAGAACTCTGTTCTCAGAAATGTCACTGGTAATTTTGTTGCTGTGTGAATGCTCAAGGGTAATGTGTACACATACCAACAGGGTGCAGGACAATCATTTGTGTGGTCTTTTAATGTAATCAAGTGTGATACACACAAGATATATGAGTATACTGCTGGGTAACATGGCATATAATTTTAGATTATAGTGAGCTCTTTAAGTAGAAATAGTATATACTAAAATCCTAAGAAAACATACAGTATATACAACCATACGTGCCATACTTTTATATGTCAGGCAATGTAGTAGGTTTATTGATACCAGCACATGAGTGATGTCTTGTGCTATGATGTGATGATGCCTGTAACATCATCAAGTGATCAGAAATTTTCAGCTCTATTATAGTTTTAGGGGGCCACTGTCCATATATAGAGTGTATTGTTGACTGGTACATTGTTATGTAATATATGGCTTAATTTTTCTTGACAAAAAGAATATTTAAATTGTTTTGACTCCAAAGTAAAATAATGAAAATATTCTCATTTGGGGTTCTTCTCTTTGGAATAAAAGAGCTAATGTCATAGAGTGATGGCTGAGAGTTTAAGCTTTGGAGTTCCCATTTTTGTAATTACAGAGCGATTATTTGATATCACAGTGTGGGATGACAGAGACGGTGGGCTTTAGGACTTGAGAAATGTGGGAAAATACCCGAATACCACTAGAAATTAATCCAGTGATCTTGAGCCTCATCTGCGAATCTGGTAACCAGCTTTCTCTGTTTTGCCAGAGCTCTCTGTTTTTAAGCACCGAGTGTCATGTCCTCTCAATCTCAGGCAAAGTGGGATAGGTAGTCAATCTAGTTAAAAAATAGGATCAGAGCACTGTCTCCTTGGACCGCTGAAGGTAGGAGTCATGGCTGTGGCTCAGAAAGAGTCAGGCAAGGTGGGGTTGGGCAAGTAAACCTTCTATATAAGGGGGCATGAACATCTTCATAATACCATCATTAGATGTCCAAATAGGCACAAAATGAACTTTCAGGGTAAATGGCCACAAGCTAACAAAAACAACTGGTAAGAGTTTTTCTGTCAATAAAAGATGGAAAAAAATTATTGGGAGGACTAAGAAAGATCAGACTTGCTTGGAGAGAGTGTGTATGTATCTTCCTTAGAAATGAATTCATACTTTCCACAAATATTTATGGTTCGAACACCATGGTTTTCTTCATAAATCTTGTAGTCTCCAGAGAAAAAGACACTGTTAAACAATTGCAAGAGCACCTGGAAAAGCGCAAAAGTGATAAGATTTGGGGAAGAAGGGCATGGCACTCTGAGAAGGTGGTAGAGTCTACTAGGCCAAGAGAGGTGGGAGGGGAGAAAGCATCTGAACTGTCCTGGAATCTGGTGAGGCAGAAGAAATAAAAGGTGATCAGATGATTAGAGATATCAAGAGACCAAAAACAAGAAGGTGGCATGGTGGAGGGTAGGCATCACAAGGAGGGGAGATCGTGTTAACCTTGAGAGAGCCCTGGGGGTACATACATGAAATTGGGTGATAGATTTATGAACTTTCATTGCATGATTTTTTTCTATGTTATGTCTGTTTGAATATCACCTTAGCAATAAATTAAGGTTAGAGGTAAAGGCAGTGATATGGTTACATGATATGCATTTAAATTTTTTCTTTGGTTGGGTAATATATATATATATATATATATATATATATATATATATATATCATTAGTTATTATTAGTTATTACCATTAGTTATATATACTACATACATACACACACATACACACATATATATATATATATAGAGAGAGAGAACATTTTAGAGAAAGGTATAACTCATCAGAGACGGAGACATATTTAATTGCAATATAAAAGAAGGTGCAGAGCATGGGAATAAGATCTAGTGAGCTGGCTTCTCACTCAGAGAGCTTTTGACATATAAGAAACTCTTCCCATTTCTACTAGAAACAATATCTCAATTTCTCTTTGGAATCTCACTCCCTATATATTAGTGCAGTACCCTAGTGACAGCCTGGACATGTGCTTTGAGATTTCTTCCACCAGATTACACAGTCCACTACCCTTAATTTCAGTTTTCAATCAAACTCTCTGGACAAGGGCAAAATGCCAACAGACTTTTTGCCAGATTGTGGCACAAATGGGTTCTTGGTCAATTTCCAATAAGGTCTTGCTTCCCACCTGAAACTTCTTGAGCCTGGCCTTTACAATCTACAACACTTCTATTGCCATTCTGGTCTTCTGACCTCTGACCAGAATCTCCCATCATGCTCGGCTCACAGCAATCTAAGCTTTGTCTAGTTTTATCTTCAAAACTTTCCAAACTCTTCCCATAAGGAGTTCCAAAGGTTCCCAAACCACTTGGTCAGGTAAAATCACAGCAACGACCTTGGTTCTCTGGTACCAACTTCTGTCTCAGTTACTTTCTCATTGCTATGACGGAATACCCAACATCCAATACTTAAGGGGGGAAAGACTTATTTAGCTCAGTTTCAGAAGATTCACACAGTCTTTTCATGGGCAGCTGGCAATGGTGGAAGCACATGGCAGAGGCTGGAGAGCTACATGCCCTATTACAGACAGAAACAAAGTGAGTATTAGTGCATGTCTTGACCCTAGCTCCAAAGGAAGCAATAGCTCTAGGCCAATCAGAGCACATTTCATCTTGGTTCATGGAAGGCAACTTATTCTGCTTATGCTAGTAAGAGTTATGCCCGAGATATTTGGTGAAACTCTTTCAAACAGTATTTCCCTTCCTCTGGACTTGCTTAGCTTTGTGGACTTAGATTTGGCTAAGGTATCTGCACATGGAGAATGTCTGCAAGAGAAAAAAGTTTCCATTGACAGATCTAGCTAGATTTGAAGGTCAGTTGCACCTTGGCTTTCTTTTTATTTTTTGTTCATTTAACCAAAAAATCTCACTTTTTTCTTTCAGAATTGACATGTGTTTCTTCTATTTGCAGCTGCATGTGTCACCAGTGATACAAAATTTTGGAAAGTTTTTGTGGCTTTGCCACATTCATAAGTAGTATACTCATTTCCATATGTAGCTCATAGCTTATTTTAAAACTTTCTCAATTTCTGCCAGTAGCATAATTTCTATTAGATGATCAGACAGCATTCTCTTTATCCCCACGCTGTCTTCCAAAATTTCGAACTTATATGCTCACAAACTACTTTTTAATGGCAACTCAACTGTTCTATTGAAATCATTGTATATTGTAATTAGTAATCTGAAAGATAATTTTAGTTAATTTTAAATTTGAAATCCATCATGCAAAACGAGTTGGATCAGAGTGAAACTACCAACAAAAGACATGAATCCGAGTGTGAGAGAAGCTGTTCACAACCCTGGAAACGAAAATGTGCAAATTTCTCAGGGAATAATCATTGTCTCGATTTTTACTTGTAATTATAATTTAATTATGAACCTACTTTTGCAACACTGTAAAAGTACATAGTTAGCATTTAAGTACTTTCCATATAATTATCTGTTATTGAACCTGCTCATTACAGAGTGGTTGCTGCATAAATTACTGTGCTTTGTATAAAAATATTTTTCACTTCTGGTTGACTCGAAATGAAATCAGATGAATCATTCGAATGGCATTTTGTGATTTGGATAGCAGTTTTGAACCTGATCATCTTGAATAGCTACAGAAGAACTCTGGCTTGTTTTGCTTTTTTTCTTCCCAAGATTCATCTTTTCTTTCCTTATTGCTTTTCTTGGGACACTCTAGAGAATATATATAAATTCTGTTTGGACATCTTTCAGTCCTCCAGCATCACAGAAGTGAGAGCAAGCGGATACTGAGTTCTCAGGATATGTGTTCTGCCCCGGCGTTTGGTGGAGGAATTAATGAAATACGCCTTTGTCCTGTGCTAAGGAGCTCAATCAGGGTCTCAATGGTCCCTGGAGCAGGGAGATAGGCCATCACATGGCAGCCATGCTTGCGGAAGAGCAAAGCTCACTTTTTTCATGCTTTGGTCAGCACATTTGATCTAAACACTAAAACTACCCAAGCATCTATCTTTCCATTCCACCCAGCTCTGGTGAGCTTTCCTTATGTTTCCAATGCAGAGTTGGGCCTAAATCCCAAAGCAGGAAGCCCTGTTCTCAGGCTCAGACAAATCTGTTTTAGAATCTTTTATGGAGTTGATCCAAAACCAGTGTTACCTTGTATGATCAATATGAATGCATGAATCTGATAAGAAAAACAACATCACACAAAGCCACAAAATATGATTTTTTTTTTTGTGGCCACCAGCCTCACCTCAAACTCAGATGCAGATAAAGTAGGCATAAGCCACGTTCAAGTGGCTCTCCCCACACACTCTTTAATGGCAACCGCTATGGTGAAATCCAGAAACATTAAGCCTGACATATTAGACTTTTATGTATTTATTTTCAGTGGTGTGGGTTTAAATATGCAAGTCTTGACATTGGCTGCATTTTTCAACTTTATGGCCAACTACCGTTTTGCTACAGATTGATGAGTCCATGCCTTGGTGTCTGCTGGTGGTAGGAAAGCAAGGCTGAAATTTTATTTCTCTCTTCTGCAATTACTCTAAGAAGGAGGAAAAGTTTTAGTCAAAGATAGATGGAAATTATCTAGTGACTTCAAATATATGACTCCCTAGATCTCTTGTCTGGGTAAATCAGAGATCTCATAACTACAGATAATAAGATAATTAAAAATGAGTAAATATAAATGTGAGGTGCCTTCTACCATTAAGGACAGAAAATGAATCTGATTATGAAACACTGACTTTGTATTTTGAAATGCCATATCAATGATCAGAGACACTTTTATAGATCTCCTTAAGAAATATTTACATAGAACTATATTTTTGTACACTATGTAAAATACTGAAGTATAGATTTAATCAAAACTGTAAATAAGACTAAAGGTATGCTATAAGTGTGAAATATGCAACCATAAAAAATCACAGCAAAAAGTTTAAATCAATTTCACCCTGAGTTATATTGGCTTTCATATTACTTGCATATCCTGCAGTCCCAAGCCTCCCCTTTCCCCAACTTACCTTAACACTGTTTTATTGGAAAGTAGGCATTTTGGGGAGAGAATTCACATTAGTTTTTTGTTTCTGCATTTGTTGGGGGAAGGAGGTAAACATTGCTATACTCTAAACTGCATTTTCCAGCTTCTCTCTGCACCCAGGAGGCCAGGAGAGTAACTGCTTAGATGCAGGCTTTGATATAGGGCTAAGACTTGAGTTTGAATCCTGCCTGTGAGCCCGGCTATGTGCCATGGGCACATGATTATATCTTTCTGGATCTGCAGTTTCTTGTTTGAAAATGGGTTGAGTGGTACCGAGCTCTCGGAGATTAGAAAAGGAGCATGCAGAGATAGCTCGGCATATCTATGCGCTCAGCTACTGCCACCGGGACGCTGCAGCAGCCGCTGTGCCCCTGCCCATTTCTTGGGATAGCTGGTGTGCTGCACCCCGAGTCTCAGTCTTGAAATTGGATGGAAGTGGATTGAATTCAATATATTAAGGATGACCAGGGGTTTCAGACTTGTGGTGATTCTACTGCTGCATTCTTGTCCTGTTAGGGCCTGTCACACACCTTGATTTCTGGAAGTCTTTCTTTGTGGCATGCCTTTACCTGATCCTCCAAGCCAAATTATTTCTTTAAGTAAATTCAAATGAAATACAAGGGAGGAGAGAGACTTGGATATCCTAGTTTACAAAAAAACATGATTGTGGATTTCTCAAGACTGCCCACAGTTTTTGTTTGTTTGTTTGTTTTTGTTTTTAGACAAGGCCTTGCTCTGTAGTCCAGGCTGGTCCAGGTTGGCCTCATACTCACTGTACTTCATCTGCCTCAGGCTCCGGAGTGCTGGGATTACAGGTGTGTGCCACCACACCCAGCATATGGGTGTGTGCTTGCTAGGCAAGCACTCTAACTACTGTATTAGTCTTCCAGCCCCCTGCCTGGGTTTTGGCACTGGACATCACATGCTCTGACAACCCTTGAGTCCCATGCAAACTGGAATGGTTAGAAATTCATAGTTACATAGGGTTGGGGTAGGAGAGGACAGTGACTGTCAGTAGGCGCAGTTTCTTTATAGAGTGACAGAAATGTTTTAAAAAGTGGGACGTAGTGACTGACAACCTTGCAAATATACTACAGTTTATTGGCTTGTGCTCTTTTAAAAGAGTGCATCTTACCATATGTAGCTTATATTCCAATAAACCTGCTTAAAAACAGATCACGCAATGGTATTTTCACAATAAAGCATTTGACCTTTCTGATAGAAAAATAATAGTGCTTGGTGTGCCAAATGAAGGTACACATTAGGAATTTGAAGTGAATTGTCCAGTGAATTGGAAAAGATTTTAAAAGACCAACAAAACTGAGTCAGTCTCATGCTCGACTGGTCAGAGGTATGACTTAACAGTGTTTAAATAGGACAGCTTGACAGTATGTGGTGAAATACAAAATGTAGGTATTCTGAATCAGCAATATCATTTCAGAAATTTATTCCATGAACATAATTGTTGAGTGCTAAGATTTTTGTGTTGGAATGTTTGCAGTGACTTAAAATTAGAAATAACCTAAATCTCCCTTATAATGGACAACTTAGATGAGTTATAGCAAGTCTATACAACCCAATGCACAGTACCCTAAATACCATTGAGACGGGAATGCTCAGCCATACCCTTATCTGGGTGACCAACATGCCTGCTTGCCTGGATATGACCCTATTTTTATACTGCATATGTGGGAACCACGAGATTCTACATTTCGGTTAAGGAGGCCCTTTTGCTGCCTCACCTCTTTACTCTCTCTCTGCTTTCTGGCCATGATGAGACAGCAGCAGTCCTCTGCCCCACCCACTAAGCCCTTTCTGTCACTACTGGTCAACCAGAAATGGAGTGAGCCTTTCCTCCATAACTTATAGGTGTTGGATATTGCATCCCAGTAACGACAAAGCAACAGAGACCAGGAGACACACCTTCACCTGGTGTATGTATGTGTTATGGGTGGTGGGGGAGGGAGTTGTGTTGGTTGTAGAGTGATTCCCCTGGGAATCTCATTTCCAGAACAGCCTCTCAGATTTGCTAGCACTGCCCTCGTCGGTATCATCTTCCATAGTACTTGGACTCACTGAAAAACAAAATATCCCAATAAACCTGAAGGTAGTCTTTCTGTTGCATGCAAACCAGAAATTTCTGGATTATAACTTCCTCAAAGGCAAGAGATGTGGCCTAGCTATCTATTCACCTATGTGTCAAGTAGGTAGCATAGTGATGAAAAAATTAGGATAGAAGTGGCTTACAAAATTCATTCGTATGCACAGTACAAAAAGAAGCTTTGTAGTTTGGGTGGACTTAGGGCCCTTATCATCAGGGAAACAGCAGTTAATGGTTTTTTTTTTTTTTAAACTTTAGAATTCCATCAGATGGGCCCAAGGAGAACCTCTTAAAGACAAAGAGGTAGGGAAAATACTTGGAGATTCACTTACACATTGGTTCAAGTCCAAGCTAGGAATTTGCTTGCTAAATACCATTGGACAAGTCCATAAATCTCTGTAAACTTAGCTTCCCTATCTCTGAAATATAAAATTAACAGTTAGCTTCTAGGACTGTGGTATAGATTGCACTGATACATGTCATCTGTCTAGATGTATTTATATGTATGTATGTGTGTATATATATATATGTGTGTGTGTGTGTGTGTGTGTGTGTGTGTGTGTGTGTGTGTGTAAAGTATTATAGGCTAGGTACATAATATCTCAGAAAGTGCTTACCAGAGACTAAGCCTGTAACTGCAAAATTATCTTTCTTGTCTCCTTCCTTATATCTCATTTTGTACAGGCAATTAAACACTTATTTGAAAATATGCGAATTTTCTTCACCTGTGCATGTGTTCATATGTGCATAGGAACCAATCATCAGACTTATAAGAGTAAAAATCTGTTTTATCTCTCTATAGATTCTTCATTTTTGTCATAACCTGGCATACCTGGGTAAAGATAAGACTTGATGAAATGATTGTTTTTGATGCCTTGATTCTCTGAAACTACTGGTTTTCACAGTGAGAAAAATATGTGTTAATAAAATATTACTCCAGGGCCTGAGAAATGTACATCAAAAAGCCCTTGTAATGACATACTCTTTGTCTAGCTGGTCTTTTGGCTGAAAGCAAACACAGAGGTCAGTTGTGCAATTGGGGCACCAGGCATCAGACATGCGAGCTCCGTGCCTGCCACTCACAGGGCAAAGTACTGGACTGTGCAAGGTTCCCTGTGGTCCGCAAGCTTTCTGCTATCCCGCGGGTTGTCCTGCTCTCTGTTTTGGTCTAACTACTCGTCTCGCTTAAGAGCTCATATTTCTATACAAGCCCATGACCCATCTTTAGAATTTTGTTTGTACTATTCATCAGATGTAGGCAAAGGACATAATTAAAGGATAACAATGCCTTCACCTACGATTTCATTCGTTCATTCATTCATTCTTCTTTTCATCCTATTTACTTCTATTCATCACCTTTTATTCTGTACACCCTTCCACCCATCCAGCAGTGTGTGTGTAGTGCCTACTATGTCACTCATTAATTAATTAATTAATTGAACTCATATCTGCCAAGTGTCTTTGTGTATGCAGAATATTGCATGCCCCCAATGCTGGTGATGTAAGGGTGAGAAAAACAGTCATGGTTCTGAACTTCATCATTTTCACAGCAGCTCACAGCTGAAAGTTTGCCTTGAATCTTAGAAACTTTGAACTTGGACTTGTTAGCAGTTCTGGAACTGTTACGATTTTGGCAACCCTTAGAGAAGTACTAAATGCATTTTGCATAAGAAGGTGGACATGAGTCCTTTGGGAACCAGGGGCAGAATAGTATGGTTTGGATCTGAAATACCCGCCCCCCCCCACAGCCTCGTGTATTTAGATGTAGCAGGATACTTATGGAACTGTATATTGTGGGGAGATTCAGCCTTGCTGGAGGTGGTGAATACTTGGGGTTTGGCCTGGGGGGGAAGGTATGAAATTATTGAGATTGGGAGGCACCTAGGGCAGAGGGCAGAGTTTTCACGTGTGTGTTATTGACTTGTGGGCCAGAAAGTGAGGTAGGGGCACCCATGTGCATGTGGGGAAACCAAATTGCAGCTTGCACTAAGTAAAATAAGGAGAAGAAATGTTGCTACAGCTGTTTCCTGAGAAAGCTCTGGCCTTGCCTGAGTCTGTCTGCAGTGCCTAGAGCAGCTCTCCAGCCTCTGCTGTGCTGCTTCCGCCATTGTCAGCTGTGTGAGATCTTTTGAGATTGTGAGCTAATAGAAATTTTTCCTCCCTTAAATGTGGAGCTCAGGTATTTTTGTCCCAGCAATGAATAAGCAACTAAGACAAGCTTATAGTCAAGTTGAGAGAAACATTGATAAAATAACCATATGAATACATTCATATTAATGTGCACAATGCCGAGTTTGATAAATGTAGTGAAACAGAGGCATTGAGATCAGAAGAGCTTATGATCACAATAAGGGAAAAAGTAATTCAATCATTGGGGTTTTGGAAATTTTTTTCTGAGTGAATGAGAATGGTTTTGAAGTACAAAGAATGAGTAAAAGTTGATGAGAAAACGAAAGATGGAGCAAATGCTTTGGGAGAAGGCCAACATGAATGGCCCTGTGGTGGGCAAGAGGGTGGACAAGAGGCACTGGAAATCTTGGATGTACTTGGAGTAGAGTGCAGGCAAGAGAAGGGTCAGGAGAGCTAGGAAGACCAGCCCTGTGGAGCTTCAGAAACTCCCTTATGGTCTTTAATATTATCCTAGAACAATCAAAATGTATCACAGGTTTTACAGCAGGAACGTCTGTTGGTCAGCTGATGGGAGAGCAGATTGAAAAGGGAAGCCCGTCTAGAGAATTCATTGAGGAGCTTTTGTCAGAAGCCTGTGTAGGAGAGAGAGACTCTGTGGGCTTGAGCTGAGCTTTGTGTTAAAACCGGGGAGAATTATGGAGAAGCAGTTCATTCCAGTATCTTGAAAAGCAGGTGGGACAGAACTTATATGGATTGAGGAACTGGCAAGTGTACAAGCTAAGATGGTGGGACCACACGCAGTGTGCACTGGTATGTGAAAAAAAGAGTGAGGGTAGATTAGAATGGTTACTTGGATGTGGGAGTTAACATGAATATAAAACAGAAAAAGCAGGAGAAACTCAAAAGGCATTTCAGATGGTTGGGAACAAGCAAACGAAGCTTAGGGGAGGGAGTTTGCATAGTACAGAAGTGAAAGCAGAGGGCAAAAAATAAGGATAAAGGTTGAGAGGAACTGTACACAGCATCTGTGACAACCTTGCCAGACAAAGTGTTATGTCATCATTTTTGGGGGGATCTCATGGCCAATAATCCCATAAACAAACAAAAACCAAAACAAACAAACAAAAAAGATTTTTTAAAAATGCAAAGTAAACTCAAACAGACTTAATGCAAAATATAAATGTGTTCAGTCATGTAAGTGAAAATTACATGTGTAAATTATGTGTAATTCAAGAGTTCAGGTGAAAACTGGATCCAAATGCTCAAGTAATGGTGCCAAGACATTTTCTCTCTCCCTTGGCTTTTATTCTCCTTAGACTGGCTTTGTTCCCAGAAAATCTCCTCAGTGGCAAAATGGTTCCACTATTTACCAAAGGTTTTAGCAAAGGTTTCACATATGTGTCTCTGGCCTGTGACTCTGGACATGTGGCTTTACCTGTCCATCCTTGAACTGACTGTGGACACCTGGAGGTGCCTATTAGCCTGTCTGGATCAAGTGACTTTTCACTTGAAAGAGGAATCGGCTCATTGTCCCCTCTCCATGCCAAATAAATTGCAAGGAGGAAGGGGATATTCTCCACAGGAAAGAAAAATGCTGCTAGGAGGAAGGGAAAACATGTACTGGAAAGATAAATGAAATAATTCATAGGTTTTTAATCTCATATGTTGTTAAATAAGTGATTTGGTGATCTTTGAGGAGGGCCTCCATTTTAAGAGAATCCTTTTGACTCAAAGAGTGAGTTGTGATAATATTTTGGGGCACAATCCTAATGTGTAAATACCAACAGGCAACAATCCTTTATGAAACAACCATGTCTAGACTGCTGCTCCATTCCTGAAATTAGCAGTGTTTTCTAGAAGGTAGAAAATTTCCACATGTCTGTCTCTTCCTCAGACTGGGGTCAGGTATCAGGCATAGAGTCATGTCCTCTGCTTATGAGCTGACATTGATTTCTTCATCGGCTCTCTTGTAAAACAGCATGAAGGTTATCATAAAATTTGGAATCGAGTCCTATCTAGAAGGTAAAATAAACTTCAGCCCTTCTTTTCTATTATCTGGTAGAGAGAGATTGATATGGGTTTTTGATCATAACTCCAGCACAATACGTCCTTGACAATGATTCAAGAGAGGTATCTAATTTAGAGCCCTTATTCTCTCATAAGTTATTTTTTTCATGTTCTTCTCTGAATAATTTCATCCTTTAGTAGATTTTTTTAAAATTTAATTTTATGTTCTTTTCATTTTATCTTGATTAAGCTTTGAAAGGCCTTTCTGAGAAACTTACTCTGGCTGATAATTAATTTTTAAGGTATTCTCTCCCAGTTCGTAATAGCTTTTGTTATTGTATAATTAAAAACAAAATTAAAATATTCCTGCCCCCTCACTTTTGTGAAGCCTATAATCCAGCTCCTGGTGACGACTGGGATGTGACAATCGAATGCGGAGCTCGGAGCCTTCACTATCTGTTGCAACTAAATTAAAACTCCAATAAAAGGAAACAAAGTAAATATTAAATCATTTCACAGAAATGATGAAGATTTATAATAAATAAATTCATCTTGCTGTTTAACGTTTCTTTCAGGTTTTCACGTCCTTGGATGAATGGGTACCAGCATTTGATTTCTTATGTGGCCAGTAGGTCCCCACTTAATTGAAATAGTGCCCATCCAAAGGAGAAGCACATTCAAGGACAGGGCCTTCTTTTCTTTCCCACTCTCAACTTTTCCTAAAGAGTGTGGAAGACAGAATTCTAAAGACCTCTCCTTCAGAATTCTTATTCTCAAATAAGAGTTGTAGGAGCTGATGTGAGGTGATTCTGCAGATGTGAACTCCTGGGCAATCAGTCTCCAGGTATACAGATTACTTAGGTGAGGCTGGCCAATCCAGTGAGCTCTTCAAAATGAGAGCATTTTCATTGGCTGGGGTTAGAACTGGAAGTCAGAGATATTCAGGAATCTACAAGTAAAATTCAATGCACTGTGAAAATACTGTTTTTGAAGAGGGAGAGAGTCCTCTGCAAGGACTGCTTGGAACCTGTAGCTCAACTCCTGGCTGACATCCAGCCAGGAAGTGGACCTCGGGCCTTAAACTGCAATGAAGTAGTTTCTGCCAATTACCTGAATGGGATTGGAAGTGGATATTCACCTAGGTTCTCTCCAGATGAGTCTACACTAACTCCGTAGAGTTAGTCTGGTGAAATCCTGAAATACAACCCAGCGAGCCTGCCCGGATGCACCAGGCTTCTGAACTTGCAAAACCATGAGATGATAAACAGATAGTATTTTCGTGTCTGAGTTTGTGGTTATTTGATACACAGGATAGAAAACTAATTTAGGAGTTTAAAAATCAGACACACCAGGTCACATAGAAATAATTGGACACCAGAGTGTAACATAGGTCTCTCAGGCTTCAAGTTCAGTCTCTCAGAATGGCAACAATATGACTGAGGTGCCAAAGGTACTTGTGGCCAGAATGCATATGATGGTGCATATGTAATTTAGAAACAGGTTTTCATATGTATCTTTTATGCCAATGAAGAAAAAAAGAAAAACCAAGCATAATAGTATAATCATGTGCTTCATAATGACACGTTGGTCAATGACAGGCAGCAGAAATGACAGTGGCGACTTAAGATTGAATTACCTAAAGACTGCAGCCATCTGAGTTGGTACAGCACACTCAAAATGTTCGCATGTGGACAAAGTCACCTCACAGGGCTTGGCTCAGAACATACCCTGTTCATTAAGCAAGTAGCTTCTAATCTATGTGTCTCATCTATATTTAAATATTTTAGTGGCACTATCTATAGTCATAAAACAAATACTAATGAGAAGTAGAAATAAAAACTCTTGATCACAAATTCCGTGATGGGAGGGACATGCATATTCCTGTTGAGCAGTTAAAAACCCCAAATATGAACAACAGAGAGGGAGACATTTGTGAATGTCTGGCTGTAACGAGGGGAAGTCCTCTAGAGGCAGAGATCAGGGATGCTGTTCTCATCCTACAAAGCTCAGCCAGCCTCTCCACCCCACTCACAGAACACAGGCTAAAAATATTAGTATTGCTGAAATCGATAGAGGATCTAAATGAGAAGAACTTTAGGTCTCAGAGTTCTAGGACAAACGTGCCGAGTCTCTTCCTGCTTCCCTGTCAAGGTCCTGAGTTTCATAGCTAGCACACGTTCTTGATAGTTTTCCAGAGTATTTTATCCGAGGCCTCCCTTTCATATTTTGGAATCCATAGACTTTCTTTGTTCCTGTCAATTTACTGGGCATCTGACATACTCACTCCCATGAATGCTTATAAACATGAACAGAAAAGAGAACTAACTCCGTGCCAGGGATGGTTGTAACTGCTAACATCAACTTACTGCAGCCTATTAGAAATTCTGAAACATAAATTCTGTCATTCCCATTTTACAAGTAGCTTCTGAAGACCAAAGAGTCTAAGTAATATTCCTAAGAGTGGAAAGCGAGGGAGTGGGCGTGGATGATTCCAACCCCCACGATCTTAATTGCAATGCCTTCTGTCGTATTTGCCCATTGAGACTGTACTTTAGTTATAGGAAATACCCTAACAACTTCACCTGGCCTTATTCTCATCCTGTTGACAATGCCTATCTACTTTTATTTCTGACATTCCTTCTGTTATTCTCAGTTCGCTCACATTCATTCCTTATCTGAGCATATCTCTGCAGAATGTGATTATTTTACCACTTCCCTATCTAATATAATGAAGGAACAGCCTAGAAAAGTAAAATAGAAAATACGAGAAATTTATTACTTTCCACAGAGCAACCAGAACTATCTTTTCGAAAATATACACTTGTTCATCTCCCACCATCTTGCATAAAAATTTTCAACAGCTCTCTGTGATTTGGGGTAAGCCATTACATCTTGAATGCAACCCACAAAACTCTACACAGTCTAGCCCTGCTCAACCGTCATGGCTCTGGTTGACCAGGCAGAAAGCACACAGAGATTAAAGATGTACAAAGATTCAACCTGCGTGGAATGTCTCACCCACACTTTAGCTCTCAGATAGTACAGGTTGGCTGCTAGTTTTTCTAGGACTCTTTGGTTTCTTTCACCCTTTGTCTCCTCTTTCCTTTGAGGCCTCCTCATCTTAGTCCTGTAGGCAAAATGGGAAAGGGAAGCAGCTGCTCCTGTATGGTTGTGTGCTTTATTTTCTCCACATCCAGCTTTATCATTAACTACAGAGAAAGTGAAAAAAAAATGGGACCTGCCTGTGCACTTTCAGAAGAGGAGGACATGGGCTTAGGTGGGAAGCTGGCATCCTTTCTGAATCAATGTATCATCACACTTGTCTTCTGTCTATGTGTATAACTACGCTGTTCCCTGTTGTCCTTAACCACTCCATATTTCCACAGGGACATGGCATGTATTTACTATGGGATTATAAAAAGACCCACTTTCTTGATTAATCCCCCCCCCCCTTTTCTTTTGTGGTACTGTGGATCAGCCCAGGACCTTCACACTCATCAGCAGCCCATTTTTATTTTTGATTTTGAGACAGGGTCTCACTAAGTTCTTAGTTACTCAGCCTAGGCTCAAACTTGCAATAGTCCTGTCTCAGCCTCCTAAAAATTCTGAAACATAAATTCTCCTAGAGCATGGGGACGACAGACCTGTGCCACTGGGGCTGGCTAATTCTCATTTTGTTTGCTCTCAGATCATGCATGATGTCCGGGGGGAAGACTTCCTTGATCGTTAACCCCAAACACGCCAGTCAACGAGATTGTTCTTTATTGTATTGTGTGCCCTCACAGATCCTTGTTCTTTTCCTCCATATTACTCATCTCCATTAAAAAAAAAACAACACAATTGTGTGACAGCTTCATTTCTGTTTTAGCAATTAAAACATAAGGCCTGAGGAAGAAGTATCTTTCTCATATTGTAAGTACTTAGCTTGGCTCCTATAGCTGATCACTAAATAGCTGTTAAATTACACATACATGATAATATATGCATGCACATAGTGTTTGAATTTCATCTATAGATTTGAGCAGTTATTTCCTGATTGTTGTTCCTGCAACTGCTTTATAGACAAAGTCCCCACATTACCCAGGAGACAATTGAGAAAAGAGTTGTGAATTGTCTTAATATGTAGTTATATTTTTGTGTAGAAGACTTTTCTTGTTTCTGTACTCCCTTCCTATTTACTTATTCATCAAACATACTAGCCTTTGTCCTGTGTCCCGAGTGTGTGCACGTGAAGGAGACACCTTTTCTTTCTTTAATTCTGGATTGCAAAGGGAGCAGGCACACAGGCGACACGTTAGACAATGCGCTTCCTGCTGCGACAGGAATAAGAATGAAAATGGTGTTTCAAGCCTGGCTAGCAAAAAAGGATTCTGTTTGTAGAACAAATACCCCTCATTGTCATTGTTGATAGGTTTAACTAAAAAAAGAAAAGAAAAGAAAATGAAAAGCAATTTTAATTGTTTCATGTGGCCAAGAGCTTTCGGTTTTTGCAGGGTGCTTTTAGATAGGTTATCTCCTTTCATCCTCCAGCAGGTCCAGGGCCAGGCGGGTGGGTAGTGCCAACTCTATCTCCCTGGTGACTAAAGGGAAGCTCAGTACAGCTGCAAGCTTTGCTGAAAATTGACAGTTGGTGGATCTTTGGGATCTGAGGGAAGGGGTGGCCCCTGAGGCAAGGCAAGGATGGCCAGGCTGACAGCTGGGACTTTGAGGTATTCAGAGGGATGGTTGTTATTTATCAATTGGTTCAGGAGCATTTTGACAATTTAATAACTGGCATGACTTTTTTCAGCTTGTATAGCAGCATAGGCCCAACTCCCAGATTGTCCTGAGTCTATCAATCCACATTTCTTCACTCTACACATTCTATTAATTTCTTTTAAAAAATACATTTTAAGGCATTGTACATCCACAGTAATATTAAAAATGGCAAAGTGCCTTTTACCATAATAATATTTGATTAAAAATAAAAAGAAGATAAAATATAAATCATTTTTCTTAATTCTTCTACCTCCCAGTCTCTTAATCCGTTCCTGAGAGGTAACAACAACTTCTTGCACATCAGTTACAAATCATTACATAAAACATATACAATATTTAGCACAGGAGAGGTTGGCTGTCCTCGTGCTTTGGCTTCTTGTGTTTTCTGCTTACTGTATCTTGGAGATTTTCTGTATCAGGCAAGCTTCTCAGTTTGTTCACAGATGTAGTGTGTGTGTGTGTGTTTGTGTGTGTGTGTGCATGTGTGTATACATCCATCCTCTTCTAGGGAGCTTATCATCTATGCTTCTGTAGGTGATCCTTCCCCCAGACTCTTGCAAGTAACCCCAATAACTCATTGGTTCACTCAATTGGACTTTGACACCATTGATACTTTGGTCATTCTGCTGTGCTTCATTTGGGGTGAAAGGATGGTGTTCACATCTCTCCAGGAAGAGTTATCCTGTGACACATGCCTACAAGGTGATGCTTGTGTCACAGGACACAGCTTCTATGCCTGCAGTAGGGTAAGCAAGAGGCAGGCATCAATGTCTGTTCATTCCAAATAGGGCACAGCAGACAGGTTGAAGTAACGGTTGCATCAACATTCAATTTGGTGAATTACTGACTTATTGGGGTTATGTATGGGAGCATAGGTGAAGCACTGATGAGGACTTACCTAAAGGGGCATGGCTGAGGCTTCTCAGTAATGCAATGGCATTTCAGTTACCTGTAGAATGGTGAGAGAGACCTTTTTCCATGCTATGTGTCATATATATAACATTTCCTGGGGACACATAAACACCTACATCTATTTACTCCAGATAGGGCACAGCAAATGGGATAGATAGCAAGTACATTAACGTCCAACTCAGGGAACCAAGGAGCTTAGTGGGGTTATTTACAGGAGAGTAGGTGAGGGATTGCCTATAAAACAGAGGAGGAGCTACCTACCTAAAGGAGCATGGGTGACAGGGCTCCCATGCAGCACTGCAGGTGACTCAAAGGGCTCTTATGTCACCAAAAAGCCTACTCCAATGAGAAATAGTTTTTAGAGTTATACTCTGTATGTGTGTATATATATATATATATACACACACACACACATATATGAATACATACACACACATAGACACACATAGCTAATTAAACTGTGTCTATAATATTTACCATAAGACCACATGAGTAATCTATATTCTATTGCCTTAGTTACTTTTTCATCGCGGTGACTCAATATCCCACATCCACAACTTTAGGGAGGAAAGATTTATTTTAGCCCACAGTTCGGAAAGTCTCAGTCATTTCATGGGTGGGCAGTTGGAAAACTGTGGAGTCACATGGCAGGGCTGGAGCCAGGTCTAGAGCCAGAGTCAGAGCTCCAGAGGCAGAGATTTTCACAGCATAAAAACCACAGACAAGACTACGAGGAAGGGCGAAACAAGCACACGCCCCTCCAGGTCAAGCCCTAAGCATCTGCCCCTTCCAGCCAGTACTCACCTTCCAATAGTATAGAGCATTCATACGTACATGAGGCTTTAGGGGAACACTCCAGATCCAAACCACTACATCTATCTAAAATATCAATTAGTTATTTATCTATGAAGTGATCCTTTATTTTAGGGGTGAGAAAACTATAAACCAAGGACTGGATTCAACCTGCCACTTGCTTTGAGAATATAATTTTAATAAAACACAGACACACTTGTTTGTTTAAATAAACTTCACATGGATTGTTTTTATTTATTTAAATATTCTGATGAGGAAATATTTAAGTTATTTATATTCTTTTTATCATTATTGAACATCCTGCATATAAGATTTTGGGTGAACAATAGGTGGTTTATGTGATAAATACAAGATTTGCTGGAGCCATCATCATAGCATTTACATTTTTTCACAGCTATTGCCAAGTTTTTCTCTCAAGAGTTTGCAACAATATTCATTCAACTCTTAAGAGGATTTGAAAGGCTGTTTCTGCCCATCCTCAAGAAGAATTATACTTTTACTTTTACAAAAGATGATGAGGGTAGTTGAACAAGTTTACATTATGTTTCAAAGTCATATTGCCTTCCTTAAAATATGTGAAAGCCTTCTTTCACTTTTATAAATTAGGATCCTGTGGTTTTTTTTTAAATTAAGTGTTCTTTCTACAGCAAGGAAATAACAAGTTTCTAAAATCTCATATATCTCTTATAAAGTTTATGTACTGAATGAATATATATATATATATATATATATATACACACACACACACACACACACACACACACACACACACATATATTCTGCACTTTTTTTGCTTTTGAAATGAAGTTCCATTTCTTTACACTTCCTAGCCTAGCTGCTTTTATTGTATCTATTTTATATAGCTCTATGAAAATCGTGTTATAAAACAATCTACTTTTCCTAAAATAACAAATATCAAGCTTAATCAAATGTCTTTGTCTTTAGAACGTTATGGGTTTTCTAGCTTTTGACTAGCTAATATGATAAATTATGCCAGTAGGTTACAAGCCTCATTTGGGTATGGTGAGTCATCCTACTGATGTCCTGTTTATACTTTTGTTAGTTTGCTGTTAATATTTTATGTAAGATTTTTTCATCGAGAGTTGTATGCCAAGTTGATTGGTTGTTTTCTTGTGTCTTGTCAAGGGTGGGTATCAATGGTGTGAATGCTTCAGAAAATAATTGTGTGTGTGTGTGTTTATTTCATGTACTCCAAAAAATGTTAAGCATGTTTAAAAAATCTGTTTGTTGAAAGTTTATTGAGTTCACAGTGACACTTTCAGGTTTTATGCGTTATCTGGTGGGGGACAATGGGTAGCTCACATCTGGACCCTTGATTTACTGAGGGAGTGGCCCCAAGAGAAGGGATGAGGAGGGAAAGAGTAGGAGCAGAGGAATTGCTTAAGCAAAGCTGTGGTGTTGGCTGGGACAGAGCCTCTAGCTAAGGGCAGGAGGGCACAGGATCTGGAATGGCTCAGGGGAGGTGCCTCTGGGGCCCAGGAGCTGCGCTTTCCTATGCATTAGGCTTGAGCACTGAGCTCCTTGTCTTCAGGCCGGGGTGGAAGTTAAACCTTCCTGGAAAGGCAAGAGGCTCCCACTGGAAATACTTATTCTCTAGGGAAAGGCGTGTCTAGAAACTACCAATGTCCAACCCTCTCAATCTCTGGGGACAGTGGCCTCGGCCCAGCTGGGGACTTGGTGAAGCATTAGTGGGTTCACTACAGAACAGGCAGCTCTTTGACATGTGGCCTGTATGGAGTAACTGTCTTCTTGAAGACAATTTTCTCATCACAAATGTCAGAGCATATTCAGTCCAAGTACTCTCAATCCTTACCTTTTATACCGGTGATTATCATGAATTATTTTACATTATTTGAAATGGCTTTAAAATGTAAGAATATTTGCTATGAAACAAAGGCTTAGTACTTAGAATAAAATGCTAAAATGTCTCCTCACTTCCCTGTCTCCCTCACCAGAAATAAATACTGTTAGCAGAGCGGTGTTGTGGGCATATGTGTGTGTGTGTGCACACATGTACAATATGCACACATGTAAGTGTATATGTTTGTATCTATGTGCATTTTTAGTAAGCATTTGCAATGTAGATATATGTAGTCAGTATATATAAATAAATATATATATATATCACACATACATATGTGCATATAAGTATGTGTGTGTTTTCTATGCATAGTCACTTATTTTCATCAGAGCTGGGAAGTTGTTTTGATTTTGTGAGATCCAGAAAGTTGATTTATTTTTATGAGAGCTAGGAAAGTGGCCACATGACTAGGCACAGCCGTGTATTAGCTGATGTAGACCTTGATTAGTTTCTAGTGTGAGGAACAATAAACTTTTTGGAGCTCCCAGTCTGCAGGTGGGATAGAAGCGTTGGGGAGATTGAAAGAAAATGAGAATCACCACCCAGATGGCCGTGAATCCCTAGGACATCCGGAATGGGGGATTGGAAGATGGAGATGAATGGTGAATCTCTCTAGTGCTGGTGGCTGAAAGGGTCACTTTCAATTTTAGAAAAGTCATATTTTTACCAACAATTCAACAACATCTTCTTTATCATCTTGATTGTACTATAGATATGGGGGATGGGTATTTTCTCTGTATATTCTCCTTATCTCCTTGGGTAGGTTACTTAACAGTATTTCTGGATCCCAGTTGTTTTAGTTACTTAACTTGTTGCTGTGAAAAAATACCCGACAGCCACAACTTAAAGGAAGAAAGGCTTATTTAGCTCAGTTTCAGAAGGTCTCACATAGTCTGTTCACGGGGCAGCTAGCAATGGTGAAGGCACATGGCAGACACAGGCTGGAGAGCTGCTCACCCCATCGCAGACAAAAGCCAAGGGAAGCAGGAGCAAGCCGGTGAGATTTTCCAGGAAGAAGCTGTAACAATATTTCTTCTTTCTTCCTTTATTTACTTCAAGATGCCAGTTGCCCCGCCCACCATGGTGGGTGCCCCTCCCTCATTTCCTGGCCCACCAGTCAATAATAAAACACCCCAAATCTTTTGTATTAGGCAATCACCAGTCTCAACAAATTGACAATCTTTCCAGCAGACCTTAAACACCTGGTCCTTCCAGCCAGGCCCTACCTCCCAATAACACACAGTTCCAAATACATGGGTCTTTTGGGAGACACTCAGGATCTAAACCACAGCAAAAGTTTCGTCCATGATGACCCGGGCCTAGCAGTATCCCTTTTGCACAGTGGCTGTAGGCTTTAGGGAGATGATGCTTATGAGGCACATAGCACAATACCTGGCATATACTAATCTCCCAAGGAATTCTGGTTGGTGGATGACATATACAATTTACCATATCCTTCATTGCTTGGGAATGGCTTTATGATTTATCATTTTCTCTGCTGGGCTATTAAGGGAGGCTATCAAGATTAAATGAATAAATAGTAAGCTATCCTCCCCCAAAATAAAACATGAGATAAATAGTCTGCTGCAGCTCCAGAGCCTCTGCGTGTGCAAGTTGACCACCCAGGTCTTAGCGGAGCAATTTCTCATTGGAAATGAGTAACCCAAAGAGTCAGCCGATGCCTCGAGCTCTTCCTGCCTTTTAGATACATGGCAGATGAGTATTGATTGAGAAATCACACACCAAATGTGTGTGGCAAATGAAAAATTCCCACCAATTGTGGGCCAGCCAGCTTTTTGATAAAAATAAACAAGTGAGCAAAGAAAACCCTTCCAGCAGCTCAGTGGGGGTTTGCAGAGCTTTCCTCCCTGTCTAATTTGTCTTCTTGCAGTGAAAGTGTGCTGGGGAGCTGGGGACTTGGGGCTTAATTTCCTTTTGTGGGTCTGTCCTCTCAGTAGGCCAGGTCCTTTGAGTCAGGTGGCATGCTTGCGGGAGAGGGGACTATTTGTGAGAACAAATGCCCCTGGCATCCAATTCTAGCTTCTGCTAATAAGCAATTCTATGTCTGATCCTTTTGAGGATGAGGCCTTTGAAGTGCATATTTTTTTTCCAAGATTGATAATTACCTGTGTGTCCTCCCTGGGGAGATGGCCAAGGGACAGGGTTCTCCTGCTGTTCTAAGGGTAGAGGAAACTCCAAGGGAAGCTTAGAAAGACAAAAACCCTCTGGGTTTGGGGTGAGTGAATTATGTTCCTTCTTCTAGTTCCTAGCAAGGCAAAACCACAGAAGTGCTTTAGGTCCTTCCTGGAACTCACATCATTTGGAGAGATCCCCAAACACTCCCCAGGAGTGTGCCAGTCTCTTCTCACGAAGCTTTGTATAGAGCTGGTGGCCTCGACTTGAATTACAATTGTACATCCGTTCCTGCCTGGCTTCTAAGCCTCCTCACAGATCTTCTGATGTGTGCGCATTTTTCCAGCTTGGAGATTTTGCTGGCAAAACTGCACGGTTGACAGTAGGCAGAGTGCCGGCCTCTGCAGAGCTGGCAGGGAATAGGGTAATGTACTCAGCACCCACAGAGCCCAAAGTCAATTGAAAGAGACGAGGATGGTCTCTAGACAAAGTTGGCAAGAAGATAAAAGCAACCCAGGGTCTCGTTCTTGGACACATCGTTTGGTTTCAGTTGTTGATTCCAACAAACGTTTAATCCATTTTGAGTGATAGAGATGGAAATGTCCTTCTCAGTCGTGTGAAGATAGATATGAAAAGATATAGAGTCAGGCCAGGAGGGCAGTGAGAATGGAGGAATGTTCACTCTGTTCTTTAACAGCCATGTATTCCAGTCTCCTCCTCCCTGCACACATTCCTGGTATAGGAGCAGAGAGCACATAACTCTTGCTAGAGTTGTTAGTGAAGACAGATATAGTATTTGCAAGGCCATCTCCTGCTTTCAGCCAACTAATATACATGCTGAACCACTTTTCACTGAGGTTTTTTTTTTTTTTTCAAACATGCTGTTTGTGTTAAGGGACCAATTGTCTTTCTTCCCTTGGTGTCTTGGAAAAGACAGGCTAGTTTGCTCTTCCCTCCTGGTGTCCTTGGTTTGATCTTGTTCATCACTTCCGTCTGCTTTATGATTTCCTCAGCACAACAGTTTTTCAAACTGCAAAGCTATGTTTCCCCCCATGATTCAGAACAGCAGCATAGGGTTGGTTGCAACCAGTAACCAGTATAATCAAAGCAGTTCACGGTTCTACTAACTCAGTCATGCACTGTGCTAAGTAAGCACTTATTTGGATTGCCGTCAAGGCAAGTCTGTGAGCATTGTGCATACCCTGTGATTATTCCAGTGTGCACAGGGGGACACAGAAACACACAGAGATTAAGTAATATGTCCAAGTATTCATGTACACGCAAGTAGGGTACTGGCATGATTCTGAGTCCTTTTTATTATCACAACAAAACCTATTTGTCCAGAATCTGACTACTTAAAAATAAATACAACTTGATCAGGACTGAATCGTAGGAGTGGTTCTTACATTTGGGATTGGCTATATGATTTAAAATTCTTAATGTTTGAAATCATTTACTTTGAAATAATTTCAGACTCAGAAAAAGTTTTCAAAATGATCTAAAACATTGCCATATGTCCTTCATTCAGTTCCCCAAATGTGTACATTTTGATAAGGCCTCAGTCAAATTATGAAAAACTACACAATTAGTGCAATGCTTTTATATAATTGGCAAATTTTATTTCATTTTAATCAGTTATCTTACTAGAGCTGTTCTTTCTGGCCAAGGTCTAATCCAAAGTTGCAACTCTCCTTCTTAGCTCCTTCTAATTGTAACTGTCCCTAGGCTTTTCTTTTTTCTTCACGATGGCTGCTTTTCATAGGGTGGCCTTACAAATTACACAAATTTGGCAGCTTAAAATAAATTTATCCTTTTTAGTTCTGAAAACTCAAAGCCTAGAAGGAAGATGTCATCGAGGCTGATTTTGCATGGAGGCTTTGAGGGAGAAGCAGGATGATTCCTCTTGTCCCGCTCCCGGTAACTGATGACAATCTTTGGTTTGCAATTCCCAACTCGTTTCTCTGTTCTGCCTCTCTGTGGTTCTCTTCTCTGGATGGCCTTCCATTTTTCCTTTGTTTTGTCTTTCACAGCAACATGAGATTGGTCTTAGGGCTCACTCTAATCCAAAATATTCTTATTTTGAGATATTACCTCAATAATATCTGTAGCGACATTTATTCCAAACATCAGTGACCTTGATGTTTTTGAAATATACGGACTGGCTAATTTTTTATTGTCACTCAGTTTGAGACATTTCAGTGAGATTCTAAGTATACTACTGGGAAAATATCACAAAAGTGATTTTTTTGTCTCCAATGCTTCAAATCAGGAGGTACATTGTGTCAATTTATTCTATTATGATGACATTAACTTTGATTACCTAGCTAAGGTGGTTTCCTGCAGGTTTCTCCACTAAAGTTTCTAATTTTTCTCTGCAGTTAGTATCTTGTGGCAAGATACTCAGACACTACATAAATAACCTGCTGCTTATCACTCTTTGTCCAATAACCTTTATAATTAATATTTTTATAAAGATACAATGTATATACTACGAAGTTCACTCCTCAATGTGTAAAGATCAATTTTTGAAAATTATATTCATGAAGTTGTGCAACCATCACAACGAATTCCAGAATGTCTTCATCACCCTATCAAGTTATCAGAAACCATTAGTCATTACTTCCTGTTTCTCTTGGCTTCAACCAATAAGAGACTACCAATCTCCTTTCTATTTTACTACTACTTTTACTACTACTTTTACTACTTTTCTCTATGCTAACTTCAGCATCCATGGGTAATCCTTATCTGCAGCAATGATTATGGTGTGTGACAAGTGGTTACGCTTTTGAGCTATACATTTCTGAAAATTAGAAATGTTGATGACTCATCCAATGAACCTGAACTACATCTGCTATTATTACATGACTTTATGCCCAGAACAACCTCTTGTCCACTAACATCTATTGTTTGTTTCAGAAAAAAATTGTCTTGTTCAGGTGATAAATTCACTGCAGTCACTGTAGTTACTTGTCACTCAGGTTGTTGATATGTTGAACAGAGTAAATCTACTGCTGTGGTTTGATGTCGGTCTTCTACATATAAATAATTATAGAGGATATGTTTTATTTTTCTCCAAAGAATTAAAAGAGATTACTGATGTTGTGAATGTATTATCTTCCATTGATTGTCAAGAAGTGAATGTTTTTGTTTTCCACGTGATCCTTTTTGATTAATGCATGATATCACAAGATATCTCTGTGTCTCCAAATTATAACCAACTTTACCCAAATCTTCACCACATCAAGTAACCTTCTCAGCTTTTTTCTGTGTCATAGATTTCTTTAAGAAGTCACGCAGGCACCTGCGGCAATAGTAGTGATACGCTACTGCACATCCTTGGATAGAATTGTATTCAATTCAGGACCACTGTTTTTTTTTTCAGAGGAAGCAAAGTCTCAAAGGGGTAAAGAATACATGAGATGTTTTCAACATTCCGGATGTTAACATGTGTTCAAACATGAGCATCAATACACATGTACAAAAGGCAAAGGGGAAAGATAGATAATTATGACAAAATATTTCAAATGTCAGCTCTCAGAGTCTGGGAAATTTGCATTATGAGATATGGTGGTTCATCCCTCTTCTGGGTTTCCTTCTGAAAATGTCAGACGTATCTTAAAATAGTGATGCGTCCATGCCTGTGTTTGCAGCTCCACAACTCATCACAGCTGAGTCTTGGACACAGATGCTATGCCCATCAGTGGATGAATGGATAAAGAAAATGCAGTATTTATACACGATGGAGTATTACTCTTCTGTAAAGAAACATACATTGGGGACATCTGTGGGAAAAGGATGCACCTTGACACCATTATGCTAGCAAAATGAATCAGACACAAAAGGTTAAATATTACATGGATTCTCTAAAATAAAAACCCAAAGTATACATAAATAAAAGAGAAAAATAAAACAGTAATGATAGGTAATCAGGATGTACAGTGTGTGGAGAGAGACAGGGATATGAGAGAGGATGTGAAGCAGGAAGGGAAAGGAAAGTGGAAATGCTCAAGATGACTACGCACTGACTCGAGTTGACTATGATTATTAGGTATCACAAATACAAGCTAATGAAAAGAATAACTTTGAGGTAAAATAAATAAAAATAAAGTGTGGGTTTTTGATGCATTCAAAACTGGATTTGATGCTGGGAGTTTGATGTGACGTTTACAACAAAGGGCATAATCACAGCTATTTATATATGCATACTTTTCCACCCTAGTTGTCTTGAGCTACATTATCTTTCATAGTAATCTCACCTAAATCTCTCATGGGGTTGTTCAAGAAATACACACACACACACACACACACACACACACAAACACACGCACGCGCACACACACACATGTGTAGATATGTAGCATTCAGTTTGAACTCAAAACTTCACTGTTGGAGATCTCTGGTCTGGGCCATTGCCTACAAGACACCAAGTTATACTGAATTCAGCAAGTCTACACCTGCTGTTTTGGAAGGTATGGCTTCTTACAGTGTTAGTAAACTCTACTTGAAGAATTTCTACCTCAAAACTCCCCTAAATGCCTATGCCTTGCTTAACATCTTCCCTGTGGAATACAGAAACAACCCACATGTTTCTGGATGGACAGAAGGCAGAGAAAGCCAAATGGGCTTAGAAATATTAGTATAATTTATGCAACAGAAGCTTTTTATGTTCTAAGATAGAATCATAAATCTCTTCTAGTTATTCATATGCAAATGTTGAAAGGCTCACACACTTCTGTAATGGATGGGAGTCTGTAATGACTCCTGCCCTATTCAAGTTTAATGGAGAAGAAATAAACACATACACATTCATACAGCCCGGTTCCTCTGGGCCGATTAGGGTACACTGAGGAAAAAGATGCTGGTGGAGGACATATGTCCCTTAGAGAACATGTGTCAAACACTCTAAAGGTCAATAATGAAGTAATTATTTGCAGTCAGTAATTCCCAACTATTTGTGGGCCTTCCTTTGCTGATCCCTGCCATCCCATGATTTCCCTACTTGCTTTCATTGGATAGCAGGAAGGGAAAGTAATAGACAGTAATAGCTGTATATTTATATGTTTCAAATTACTCACAGAGACTTTCATTAATTATTTCTTTAACAACCTTGATAATAAATTAGCTTTTATGTGATTGCCAAGACTGAATGACTTGCTCTAAAGTAAGTTATAGAAATACCAAAACCTGTTCATTTAATTCTTCATACAAATTAATATTCTTTAAATGTTGGATGAATGGCTCAGTTTTTTTTTTTTTCCACTTTTAAGCTCTATTCTGTGCTGGCTCCATTTTCAAATAAGCTTTTTCTTGTGTTTTTTTTTCCTAGGGCCAGTGGCAACAGCTCGAGGCCTGTGTTCCAATTTCTCAGGACATCTGGATGCCAAATAGCTGCTTCTATGTTTGGTCTTTCCAGCTAAAGATAGAGGTTCGTCTTAAATTGACTCACATGCTCTTTTCAGTCAATCACAGTGCCTGAGAGCATGTGCCGTTCTGATTGGATAATTTATGTCTTAGTTAATTATTGGTTGATGGGTCAAATAGCCAACATCCACAATTTAAGGGAGGAAAGATTTATTTAGCTCACAGTTTCCGAAGGTCTCAAACAGTCCATTTATAGGCAGCCGGCAATAGTGGAAGCACATGGCAGAGACTGGAGAGCTGCTCACAGCACCGCAGGCAGAAGCCAATAGAGGCAGGAGCAAAGGAAGCAGGAGGCCCAGGCAAGGCCAGAGCTTTCCCAGGAAGAAGCTGTAACAATGATTCTTCTTCTTTCCTTTACTTAGTTCAAGCTGCTAATTGGGTCTTGCACACCTAGGGTGGATGCCCCTTGCTCATTTCCTGGCTCAAATTAACAATACATACTTGAAAGCTCTGCCCTCGGCACCCCCTCATCTCAACAAGCTGACACAGCCTTTCCAGGTCAAACCCCAAGCATTTACCCCTTTCAGCCAGGCCCTACCTCCCAATAACAGAAAGTTTCATAGTTATCCCACTACATCCAAATACATGAGGCTTTCAGGGGAAACTCCAGACCCACGGCAAGCCCACATCACAGATGCCAGGGAGGAAACTCATCTCAGCTGGGGACTTTTGGGCTGGAAAATTGGAAAATCATGGTTCCCTGAGGAATATTAAAAAATGTATTATCAAAAGATGGGAGAGAGGATGCCGGTCAGGCAACCACAGTTGTCAGTTACAGAGAGAGTTTGTGAGTGGGAAGCTTATGTATGTGAAGGCATCATCTTCAAAAAAACTATGTATAGGGAAGGGGAGGTAATAATCTGAGCCCAAAAAGTTTTAACTAACTCCATATTTCTCAAAGTTTTCTTTTATCCAACCCCTGTATTATTTTCTCTATAATCCCTATGGTCTTAAACATATTTTTCAAACAAATCATGTTTCTTAAGTAGTAACTGATTTTCCTGTTTTTATTAATTGCTTACTGACTAGGATAATTTGGACTACACAGAGTGACTATAAAGTAACCGAAGCCAGACAGTCGATAGATCATCACCAAAGCTACATTCTGCTTCTATGCAGAGTTACTGAGAAGATTTTTAAAATAATAAAGGGATTCACAAAACTCAGTGATCACTTAGCTGCCAGGAACCCAAGCTTGGGACACCCGGATTAGAAATTGTGAGACTTGAAGTCTTTCCATTGTAGTTACTGATTCTACTTCCCCAGCCTTTTGCAATTTGATTCTAAAAGCGTTCCACTGAAAGATGTGGTAGACAGGAGAGATTGACAGTAACTGTACAGGTATTAATGAAGGACGTGCCTTGATTGGACTATCCCAGCCTTTTCCTTTTTGTCATAATAATATGGTGAGTTGTTTAAATGGATGATGAAGGTTGGTCTTTCAGAACAAATATTTAGGCCACTGAGGTTTAGGATTATAGAGTGATGTTGGAAAACAGAAGCTAGTGGCATGACTTTGGTTCTTATCAGAAAATTCTGTTCTACCTTAATAATAGATTCCACCATCTAACACCTCCTCTTGGATGGAGGTCCAAGCAGCCTTGGTTTGTTGTCTAAGTTGTTGTACTTGTGTTTCTACTATCTCACTCTGTCTGCTCCTTCCCGTACCTTCTGTACAATCTTTTTTTAACTTCCCAACCAGAATGCTTTGTGTTCAATGCTCCTAGTGACCATCGCTTTTCACAGCCTCAGTCCGCCCCGTTGCTCTCTCTCATCTTGATTATTAGAATCGTCTCCCCAGTGATCTCCTTCCCTGTTCTTTTGCCCTCTAGCATCTACCCTCAGCAGTGGGCTGAGTAACCCTCTTCAAGGTAGGTTCTAACATGTCATTTTTTCTGTTGAATATCACCTCAGTAACACCCATGTTAGTCAGCTTTCTGCTGTTGTTACAAAACACAAGCGATAATAAGTTTATAGAGAGGATAGATTTATTTTTGGCTTATAGTTTTGGAGATTTCAATCTGTAGTCAGTAGGCGCTGTTACTTTTGGACTTGTGGCAAGGCCTCACATCGTGTGGGGAGAATGTGGCAGAGCAAAATTGCTTCTCTTATAGCCAGTACGGAAAGCAGAGCGAGGAGGGGATTGGAGGCTCAAAATTCCTTCTAGGTCCTGCTCTCATTTATCTATGGACTTCCCAGGAGACCCTCCCACTTCCCAAAAGCACCACTCTGGGAATCAAGCTTGAATATGGATCCCTTTGGGAGACATGACATCCCTCATCTTGACTTGGGTAAAATACCAGGGTCCTGTAACAATCCAGTCTGCCTGGTGCGCTCTACCCCTCTGCCGGTCACCTCTGCCTTCACCTCTGGCTACATCTTGTCCCCTCTGACACCACTCAGCTCCCCTGCCATGGCTCCAACACGCAAGATGTGCTCCTGTCTTGGGGAGTTTGTTCCTGCTCCTTCCTTTGCCTGGGAGGCCTTTCCCTCAAATACCTTCCATACCCTGTCCCGCCCTGCCTCTTAGACCTTTGTGCAAATCTCAACTTTCCTGTGTAGCCCTGTCTAGCCATTATAATACTATAATAGTTTTCTGTGACTGCTATAACAAATCTCCTGCTATGCCCGGATTGCCGGGACCATAAAGACCACCAGGAGACTGATAACGCATGCAAAGGCAAGGAGCCTTTATTTGGGCTTAAGCTCGGGCTCTCCGTCTTCACCAACATAGTGGATCTGATCTGAGAGCCTCTGGTCTGTGTAGCAGACTTTTATTAGTTACAAACAAAGGGAGGCGGGCTTTCAGCTTGGTGGTTACATGATTGGTGAGCATACAGCAGGGGAACAAACTTGTTATATGGTGATTGGCTAACTAACATTAAGCAACTGCCTCTGGACCCCAGTCCCAACTTGCGCTATCTCCTATTCCTGCCCATGGCAAAACTTCTGGCCTAACATTTTTTAAGAACAGGTGGGCACAAAATGATAGATTAGCTAACATTGAGTAAGATTATCTACAGTCCCCAGACCCCGAGCCCTGACCTCAGGAACGTTATAGATGTTGAGAAAGCAGTCATAACTGCCTGTTGCCCTGAGGGAACTGAAACTCAGGCCTGTCAGCTCATGTCCCAGGGAAAGTCTGAGGCCTGTCATGGGGTCTGTGTGGGTCGGGCCTGTAGCCCTGGCCTGGCTCTCTCACTCCCCAAACTCAGTGACTTAAAACAACGCAGAACCTATTTTATGGTTCTCAAAATATTTTCTGCTATTTAAAATCAAAGTGTGAGTAGATCTGCATTTGATTTTGAGATTCCCGGGAGAACTGGTTCTGTTACATTCTGTTGCATTCCTTGGCTCCTTGCTGTAGGCAGCAATCACATATCTCCTGCGTTTTTTTCAACTCCACATCTCCTAGGACTTTCTTTTTAGAGGGATCTTTATACTTACCACGGGACCATCCACACAATCCAGCACAATCTCCTCATCTTAAGATGTTTAATCATATCTACCATGTCTCCTTTGCTACATACGACAACTTACAGACTTGTGGATTTACGACACTGGCATTTATGGGATTCTGCCTACCCAGCCATCTTATATAAATTAATAAGACTCTGCCAACACACTGTATCCCCTTCATTCAACATGCTTTGTTTTACTTGTCTGTTGATTCTTTCAAGAAGCTTAAAAATAAGAAACCTTGTCTGCTATATTCCCAGGAACTGGAACAGAACCTCACCCACTCAAGCATTCAGGACTTCTTTATTTAAACCTTCTGCTATGATGTTGGGATACATTCAGATATTTCCATCCACTGGCTATGGCATCCAATATCACCCCATGAGCTTAACAATACTTTTTTCAGTCTTTTTGCTAAGCATTAGTATAATGGTAAATTTATCATGAAACAACAAAAACTTAAAAAATAATTTCATTTTTGTATAAAGCAACTCAGCATGCTATTAAATGCCTAAGTAGTCAAAATACCAACTCTTTAATTTTTGTGATTTCTTGACACATTTTGAAATAAAGACTGGAACTGAATTGGTGCAGTGAAAAGGTTAAATATATAAATTGATAAGTATGTCATCTCCCCTCCCCAAATAAAGAGCATACAAGACAATTTCCCATGGTTTCTATTTTGGGATCCCATAAATGCTGATAGGCACCTTGCTTCAAATGCCATTACTCACCAAATATTCTGGGTTTTTTTTCTTTTTCTTTTTCTTTTTCTTTCTTTCTTTCTTTTTTTTTTTTGCTTAATACAGACAACAGGAGGAAGAGAAGCAGGAGTCACATACCTGGGAGAGTCACTCCGCAGCCCCGCTGTGCACAGTGTGACTTGGAGGCTAGGTATATACCATCCGGCACTTGTCTCATTAGGTGTTCCATCTGTGACATGATTACTCCACCAAGGAGTGAAAATAAATTTTAAAAGAGCAATTTATTATTAGCCTTTGATATGAAACCTGGGTTCTCTACTTCATCATTATAATTAAAACTTGTCTTGCCTTATTTTATTTTTTAAGTGACAGATAACATTGTATGTATTTCATACATACAGCATAATATTTTGATTAAAGACTTTTAAATGGTTACTGTTGCTCTGAGAACAGCCTGCAGTAATGTTTCTGGATTTGACAGCTTACAGATGTACATAAATTCTTTTCATTTTTTTCCCATTTTGTTGATATGCGTATATGAGATACATAATGTTTACATGGAACTGTACTATTTTATGCACAAATATACCATGGCAGAATTACAGACCTTTCCCCTCTCCTTTTCTCACCCTCCCAAATCCTCCCACTCTCCACTGGTTTCTACTACCCCCGATTTAAATGACTGTGTTCTAGGTTTCTCATATTAGAGAAACCATTCAATATTTAACCTTCTGCATATGACTCACTTCACCGAGCATGATGCTCTCAAGTCAAGTCCATTTACTCTACATAAAGTTTTAATACTAGTAACTACAAATGAAAAATGAGAGATCTTTCTGAACTTGGTAAAACAAATTGTATAAAACAGTTTAAGAATTATCACCTTAAACCTTATAAATATGTAATAGTTTAAATTTTGAAAACATAATATGTGTACATAGTGCCTGCAAAGGACAAAAGAATATTCCATAGCCCTGTGCTAATGCTGCTCGATGAAGCTCTATATGATGGTTAAAATATGCCGTACCTGTGCCTGCCGAAATGGCAACCATTGCAACTTGAGGCAGATGAGCATTTGAAAGGTAGCTTGTAAACTAACAAATAGGGTCTTTAATTTTAAAATAACATATGGCTAGAGTATTCGATGCCGGTTCTAGCCATCAAGGCCCTTGTTTGCCAACTCGCTTCTAGTCCAAGGCCGAGTATATTCTCTGATGGGTATGCTATATTGTTGTACATAGGAGTACATGTTTTGGCTTTTGTTTCCCGTGGTGTGATTTGGTGCATGAAAGCTAAGTAGTATGAGACATCTGGGCAGGCCCTCTGATAGATACCATCATCTCTGCCCTTGCCCTCACTTGGGGAAGATTGTGGACGGGGGTGAAGGAGCACAAAACATTGAGAGTTATCACTTCTCTTGCTGAAACTCCAGCCCTTCTTGGCCAGTCTTGCCTCTGCCCTCCCTCTATTCCAGTTAGATTCGTTTCTAAGAAGCTTGTAAACAAATGCAAGCAAAGAAGAGATGGTCAGGGAGGTTTATCATAAACGACTTTATGCCTGTGAATATAATTCCATTCAAATTTGCTCAGAGCTCTCTAACCAGGTAATAGATTTTTCGTAGGCCACAGAATTCCACTGCATGCTACTCTTTGCTCTCTCCCTTTTGGAATAAGTTGGCGTACAGTAAGTGCATTTTGACAAGAATCCCAAGAGGAGCTATCCTTCTTTAGTTTTCCTTTGAAACTATTCTTTTCTACCTGGAGAATCTACAGATTCTCTAAGTGGTTATTTGACAAGTGTCATAGATCCTCAGAGGCCTTGGTACTACAGCAAAGGAATGATGAGACAATTTCCTTTGTGGTTTTGATGAATAGAGAGACCACACCTTTGTATCTTTTATATTTGAAAGAGATTCCTAAAAATCTCCCAGAGGATCACTCCTGATATCCTTTTGTACCTTATCTCTGTCTCCCATCAGACTTCAGCCCAATCCACTGACTATTTGGCTAAATATCAAAGCCTGCTTGTTGAATATTGATTTTACATGTATCTTAATGGCTTTTCTTAGATGACATATAGAGAAAAGTTGTGATGCACAGAGTGATAAACATGAGAAGCATCATGGCATGGAAATAACAATTATTTTTTATTTTCAAACCTTTCTTCCAGAAAGCTCTAGTGCACAGACACACAGAAACGTAGATCCAGAAAACTCAGGTAAGATCAGAGTCAATCCATGTTGACTTTACAACTCCGCATGTTGACTTTACAACTCAGAAATGCCATGAATAAATTGCCATGTAAAAAATTGTTATGAGGAAAACAGGCATCTATAAGATATTTGTTTATTCCTTCATCTAATAAAATGTTTTGAGTACCTAGCAAGCCTCCTGATAAAAGTTTTAATTGCATTATTTCTTCTACACGTCTCTGAGCTGGAGGCTGAGGCAGGAGAAGTACAAGTTCTAGCCTAGTCTGGACAATTTACTAACTTTGTAAGACTCTATCCTTAAATTAAAATAAATAAATAAATAGGCAAGGAAGAGGAGGCTTGAGATGTAGTTCAGTATAAATGCTATGGGTTCAGTCCCTGGTACCTTAAAAATTATTAAAGCTAATAAATCAATAAATGCTCCAGTACAGACTTGATTCTGGTTTATCTGATACTAATGCCTGTGACCTAATCATCCTGTAAGACTATCCATGTGATTAGTTTTAATGACTGGTTTGCAAACTGTCTCTCATTATTTTCTTATTGTAGTTTGAAGGCAATTTCAATAGCATTCAAATATCTAATTTAGATACTTCCCACGAAGTGACTGGTTGAATCTTTAGAAACCAGTGATTGTGCTGCAACTCAGAGTTGCCTAATCAGAAACTTTTTAAACCTTGCTGATGCTCAAAAGGTAAATAGAAATATTCTTTGACTAATATGAAGAGAAATGGTTATCTTGAGCTATGCCAGAGTTTCTCACCCCTTTGGCATCTCTTTTTACATCTATAGAAGTAAAGTAAGTCAATAATAACAATATGCTTACAACAATAACTTGTGCCTCTCTGTAGCTCCCTTTCGGAGCATTCAAGATCAGCTTCCAAAATAAAGAACCGCTGACTCATCACTAAGAGATGAGCACATTTTCTTTGTCTTCAGATAAAGCTGTTAATTGTCCATTTTTCATTCTCTGATAATCCCCAATTGTTTCATTAGCTGACAGGAGAAAATGCCAGTTCATTGCCTATTAAAACACAGGGCAGTATGAAATTGCATATTCTTATTCAGGGAACATGTTAGCCTGTTGTTTTATGAATAATGTCTTTGATGAAAACAGAATCTCTGGCCTCATTATCCCCTCTCCCTCAACCTTGGTAAATAACAGAATTTAGAAAAAAATCCCATGGTGATCTCTCTATTAGACAACCAAGGTTTTCACATTTTTGTTAGTTTGCAAGGAAGCTATCGAAGGCCCAGTTAATGGATGGATTATTGAATCCTTGTCAAGATCTCTTCCAAATGTTTCTATAAATAATTTCATTTTTAACTTTATATTTTATATAATAATACCTAAAAGTGCTTTGTGTGGATTTCAACCAGTAGTCTATGTTTGAAGGACAAGTTTATTGCATTTCATATAAATTGAGCCAAAAATCTAGAGACCTATGAGTGAATAAAGGGTATATACAGTACTATAATTGAATTTCAAAGTAGGTCACACACTCCCATTGGCAAAACTTTAACACAATTCAAGTTCACAGGAATGAAAAAAAGAGGAGTTTATTTGTAGGTACATATATGCATCTTAAGGAACAAATTGTCCTTCCCTTGATATAAATATAGGAGGTCTTTCATCTTAAGAAGCTTTTCAGGACTGGAGCTCATACATTAGAGTACCTTGATTTTAACATGTTCTTTGCAGTTATATATCTAAATTAGGAGATGGTTCTCTAATTCTCTTTTTCCAAAGAATTATTATTTTTATTAGTATGTATTTGTGACATACAGTCATTTCATTCAACTTAAGGAACAGGCACGCATACATATCATGTCAACTCCATATTCACTTCCCTTTCTCGTTTTTACTCTCCCACAACCTCCATTTCACCTCTCCCTTTCTATGAATCCATTTCCCTGCTTTCTAGAACCTCACCTTTAGAGCTTTTCAATATTTATACTGTGACTTTCTCATATTTGATCTTCCGGGTTTGATTCATTTCACTAAACATAATGTGTTCAAGGTGCATTCACTTCCCTACAAATGATTCAAATCTATCTGTCTTTATGGCAGAGTAGTACTCCATTGTGTATATATAGCACATTTTCTTTTTCCATTGATCTGTTGATGGGCATTTCAGAATCTTCCATGATTTAGCTATTATGAGTTATGCTGCTATAAACATGGGTATATGTGTACCTCTGTTACATGATGCTTTTACTCTTAGGGAAAGATACCTGAAGAAGTATAGCAGGGTCAAATCAGAAATCTAAAATTCCTACTCTTTTCAATGAAGAGAGATTCATTGGCATTTCTCCTAAGGAGAGGGTTGACTCCTGGCATTTTATCCATTTATTGATGTCCAAATTGTCATGTTGTCTGATACCTGTTTGTGTACCAACACAATTATTGATTATGAGGTAAAGAGAAAAATGAATGAAAGCAGTTTCAAAAATTAGACTTATGTGGTCACAGTTGCTAATGACCTTAGATTTGTTTTCCACTTTGCTTTTTCTGCTCTCAGAACTATCTTCTCTGACCATTAGTCATTTTTTCACCAGAGTTCTGACAGAAAGAGAAAAAGCAAACAACAAGCAAAAATAAACCAACAGACCTAAATGTGAATCAGCTATAATTTCTTTAAAAAGTTTAAAGTTATTTTGGGCCTTGAACAATCGCTATGGTGGTTTTTCAACGTTTGGAGTCTGAAATGTTATCTTTTATGGACATGCAGGAAAGCAACCAACAGGCAGAAAGCATGAAACACTGATGTTGCTTGCCTTGCTGTTTGTTGTTTTTTGTTTCATAGTATAACACATTCCAGTTTTAA
Organism: Ctenodactylus gundi; assembly: GCA_004027205.1. Classification (NCBI taxonomy): domain Eukaryota; kingdom Metazoa; phylum Chordata; class Mammalia; order Rodentia; family Ctenodactylidae; genus Ctenodactylus; species Ctenodactylus gundi. The sequence goes on along the minus strand of PVKB01002486.1, from coordinate 14,365 downwards.
ATTGCTTTTCTTTTGAAAAAAAAAACCTGATGTGTAACTGTTACACTAACTCAGGACACTGGTTACTAGCTCATCCCCTTCATCAAAACTAATTTTTTAAACTAAGGATGTTGTAAAAGGGGGAAAAAGAATCTGATGAGAAATAAAAGTGTTGATGAAGATGGTGAGGTTTACGTCATTTGCTACAAAATTGCTTGCAGAAGCGCATGAACACACACATACACACACACACACACACACACAGAGAGAGAGAGAGAGAGAGAGAGAGAGAGAGAGAGAGAGAGATACAGAAACACACCTAAGTCTGTTTCCCATAGCGATTGCTGAATACAACAGATTGGATAATTTATGAAGAATTGAAATTTATTTGGCTCATGATTCTGGAGGCTGGAAAAACCAAAAGCTGTTTCAGAACCTGTTGAGGGCCTTCTTAACTGCTCTAGAACCTGGTAGAAGACATCACATAAAAAGAAACATCAGGCTTGCTAAGTTCTTTCTCTTCTCCTCTCCTTTTAAAGCTGCTACTGATATCATGGGTGCCACTCTCACGACTTCCTTTAACTTAGTTAACTCATAAAAGACACCTCTCCAAATACCATTAGTAACATATGAACTTAGGGGCTAATTTCACAACACTGAAGCTGTGGGACATGAATTCAAAGCATAGAACATATTTACCTACATATAGCCATTTATTACAACTCTGAATAATTAATTGGAATAATTACATGAACATTTCATATCTATTCACTCCCAAGTAGGGATATACTATAAATTGACCCAATTCTAATGGCATAGATTGTTAAGCTTAGTTTATCCATATGTATCCATAAACTTTTAGAATATCTAATCAGAAAGAGAAATATTGCCAAACCCCATAGATGGAGGTCAGGGACTGGATCTTGTCACCTCTTACATCTGTGGAAGAGTACTTTGTACTTAGTAAGTATAACACAAATACTATATTTGGGATCTGGGAGAACAGCACAGTGGTTAGAATGCCTTCCTAGCAAGAGTAAGGCACTTAGTTCAATTTCCCAGCTCCATATAATCTGGGCACGGTGCAGCAGGCCTATAATACCAACACTTGAGAGGCTGAAGCAGGAGGACTGCTGTGAGTTTGAGGACAGCCTGGACTAATTAGTGGGTTCAGGATAAACTGAAACACAAAGTGAGATCCTTTCACAAAATAAATAAAAGAAAGAAAGAAAGAAAAGAAACAAACAACATATTTGTTCATTGAATAAATGAATGATGACCATATAGTCTGATTACAGACTGTCAAATGTCTTTCACTAAGGTGTCAAAATTTTATCCATAAAATCTTTTTAAAAACAGGTGTCTAATGACAGCACTGAGAATATATTTAAAAATCCTATTGCAAAACAAGCTATAGAGGAGCACACTTTGATTCAAGGCCAACTTCTTTTTTTATCATCTGTCTAGTGGATTGTGATAGCAGAGGATTTTAACCAACTTATTATGAGGGAATAGTCCACAGAGGATACAGCCTTCTCCTTAAAATCACCCTGGCACTTTCAAATGAAGTATGTTTTGGTGTTTCCTGGGTACTCCTAAGGCCCACAGATCCAGAATTCTTGATGAAAATTTTGCTTCTTACCTCATTTGCTATGATGTATAACAGGTAGTTCTTGTTCCCCAAACATAAATTTTGATTCATCACATGTTGTCTTCAGAGTAACGTATGATAAAAATCCTAGAATCTTCTACCTCTGACTGCAGATCAAATAGAAAAAAATCTTAGAGCTCAGAAATGGCCTGAGGTGTATTAAAGTCTTGAGTACTTTCAGCCACAAAACATCCACATGAAACTAGGTTAAATACTTCAGAGAAGTGTAACACAATTTTTACAAAACATGTCGATGAAAATCGTATAAAACCACTTCCTTTACTTTGGAAGGTATAGAAGAAACAGAAAAGAAGCCTGCCAGTACACACAACTGACAGGTGGTACACTAGAGGGACACTCCCCCCATAAAATAGTATATGCGATTAACTGAAGTTTTCAGTAATGAACAATCCTCAAAACTAAGAAGTTCTATCTTTTTAAGAAATAGATTGGCTACAAAAATAGGGCAATCTTTAGGATGAGGAGTTTGTATTCTCAAGAAGATTCATTTAAACAGTACATTGATAGAGTTAGTAGAAGCAGAGGGAAGGAGTCACCTGCCACTGAGAAATGTGCAACTGAGGCAGTGATTAAATTTGTTTGGAGTTAACTAATTATAGGGTGGGTGTTGCAAACATACACTTTGTGTAATAAAAGACAAATTAGAAATTCACTCGTAATATGCAGACAAAGACAGAGGCACCACTAATGAGAAAAAAAAAATATAAAGATATTTTCAGTAACTCTTGAGTTTTAGAAATGAAGGTATAGGTACAAAGAGTATAGATATCAGATACACAGACCTTCACCAAGCCATAACAATCACAAAAATATAGAAGTCAATAAGATCAACAATAATTAACAATGCTTAACTAAATGAGACCAACATTAGCCAAATAATAATAAATATTTCAAGAATAAAACAATCTTTTTAAGATTATAAACTTTCCAATAAATAGGTTCCCGCCAAAACTGAAATTGTCCTGAAATAAATCAAAGACTTTATAGCAAACCAACAGCAGTAAAACAAGAGACTGACATTTAGGGGGCAAGGCTAAATCTATTCTTAGAGAACAATTTACTTTTCCCCAAGTGGTTTTATTATTCAGGATCGAATTGCAAAAATTTCAAAAAAATTGAAGATCCAAAGTAACAAATAGCCTTGTATAATGTTTTTTTTTTTTTTGTCCTGTGCTCTTTATTTTGGGCATTGGTTGATCCATCTTAGTCATATATTTGAAATATCTTTCTCCAACTGTCTCTCCAATGCTGTCCATTGTACAGATTGTGCCAAGAGTTTGTTAATTTTTCACATCTCATGGAGACTTTCAGGATATTCTGCATGTTAAATTTAGTGCTTGTATAATTTTCTCATGGCATTAATCATATTTCAAATAATAGGACAAATTAATTTTGAGCAAACATGTGCATGCACGTGCACGCGCGCACACACACACACACACACACACACACACACACACACACACGCAGTTTTTTTATACCTCTTAGCACAGTCACAAAGAATTAGAAAAGTTATTGTTTCCAGACAGTAAGTTTGTCTATCTAGTGAACTTAAGAAGGTCATTTGTAAGCCTATTAGATGAAATAGGATCATTTGTCAAAAATAATTATGCATAAAATAAATGTAGCTAAATTAACATTTTTAATAAAAGTAATAGATATTCAGACTAGGAAATAATTTTTGTGTGTCTGTGTGTGCTACTTGGTTTGAACCCAAGATTTTTGCTCTGAACTGCATCCACAGCTCCTTTCTATTTTTCATTTTTTTGTTTCTTTGTTTTTTAGGACAGGGTCTCCTCTGTAGTTCAGGCTGGTCCTGAACTCACTATGGAGCCCAGGCTGGCCTTGGACTCACTGCAATTCTCCTGTCTCAGCCTCTTGAGTGCTGGGATTACAGGTGTGCACCACCACACCTGGCTTATATGGTGCTGGGGAATCGAACTCAGGTAGTTAGCGCTTGACTTAGCACTTTTAGGCAAGCGCTGTAACCACTGAGCCATTCCTCCAGTCCCTTGTCATTGTTCATTTGAGCTGGGGTCTCACTAAGTTTCTAGGCTCCCCAGGCTGGGCTCAGACTTTCATTAACAATAAAAAATTCTGTCCTCAAAAATCTAAAGGAAATGAGTACTTTAAAGATAATGGAAAATTTTATGGAGACACGGGATATTTAACTGTGAATTAGCAAACCATATTTCCAAATGGAAAATTTTAGTATTCAAAAGATGTGAAGTCTTCTCAAATTAATTTGTAGCTTTAAAACAATTTTAATCAAAATCCCAGAAGAATTAATTTTCCCCCAGTAGTTGACAAAGTAAAAGCTCATGTGCATTTGAAAGATTAAACGATTCACAAGTTTGATTAAAGCTTCAAAAATAGTTAAGTGAGAATTTATCATCAGTTATTTAAGTGTTTATAAGGTTACCATAATTTATAGAGTGTGATTGTGAGCCAAGAAGAAATATGTGCATCGATGAACAAAAAATACTGACTTATACTTGTGCGCAGTAGACATACTAGTTACCTGCTGGAGGAAGTAATAGAGTCTGAGGGGATGGCTCGTGGGCAAGTGTACGTTTCCCCTCCAAAGTGGAAAATCAGATGTCAGACCATAGACCTAAAACCGCTAAGAGCATTCCTATATCCTGTAACTAAGATGTTGAAACATGTAACTATTTTTATTTTTCCATAAATGATACACTCTTATTTCTTCCCAAGGCAAAAATTTAAGTTTACTAAATTAAAGCCATTGTCTCTTTTGGCATAATTTCAGTCTCACATTCGGAGGGCCATCTGAGGTCTGGGGTGTTCAGAGGAGGACGTGTGGGCAGGCGGTTGTTCTGTGCCTTGCTGGCTTCCAGGGAGTGGGACATATGGTGGTTGTTGGGACTTTCTTCCTGTCATTCCAACCTTCCAGGCCTTGCTGTTGCCACTGCACCTTTCACGCTGTCCACACGTCTTTCATGTTTCCTTGCTTGGATCATTAATATTTATCTTTTCTCAGTACCCACTTGTCAAAAGGGAAAGCCGTCTCCTCTACTCCTTGGTCCTTCATCCCTTGACTCACTCTCCCTTGGACATTAGCAGCTTCTAGTATTTCCTGTCCAGCAACTTGGGTCTACGCAAAGGTTGGAAAACTAGCTACAACTCCTTGATGCTTATAGTTTTACATCAATATCAGAAAATGAAAAGAAAAATAGCTTGTGACACACAAAACTATATGAAATTCAAGGGAAGTGTTATGGAATGTACCTTGCTCAGCCATGTACATGTTGTCTGCGCTTTCTCATTACCGTGGCAGGGTAGAGTAGTGACAGATCCACGAGATCTGCAATCTCAGTTGTTCATCTTTGCTCTACAGCAGGCACTCCTATCTCCTGGGCTCCGGCTAGTACCGGTCCATGGCCTTGGAAGGCCTGGGCCGCCTGGACAGATGAGCAGCAGGCAGGAGTTGAGTGGTCAGCAAATCTCCGCCTCCTGTCCAGGCACTCCTGTTAGGTTCTAAAGCCCCTGGTCATTTACAAGAGGTGAGCTGTCCCCCTCTCCCTGCTGCTGCTCTCCATTTCAAATATACTCTACAACAATCTACAGCATAACAAATACCCTGTCCTCCCAGCATCCTTAGGAGAGTGATCTTCCACTAAACCTGGTGTCAAAAAGTTTGGGTATTACTAGTTTACAAGACTGCGTGAGATTGTGCCGGGGCTGTCTCCCTGCCTGGCTTCTCACCAACCAGTGCAGCACGGCAACTCTGTGGCTTGCTGGGTGAGAGCAGAGAGTTCATGAAGAGTCCTTCGGTGTCCTTAGGATCCACGTCAGAAAGATGCCAACCTCTCTGTTTCATGAGATTTCTCTGTGATTTGTTCCATCTTATCAGCAAAGTCAATACCTGGCTGGGATACGGGACACGATCAGGAGGATCAGGGGGGAGGAATGCCATGTCTACCTCTGAGATCTCTTCCTCATCTTTTCCCAAACATTCTCTCCTCACAGCCCAGAGAGGGTTATTATCCCCACCTGTGCAGTGGAAATATTCTGTTTTCTACTTATAAACTTTGCTATAGATTCTTTTTGAACCAGAATTAGAGAGAGAGAGAGAGAGAGAGAGAGAGAGAGAGAGAGAGAGAGAGAGAGAGCTTTTTCTAGGGCTCAGCTTTTGTAATTGGAAGATAAGGTTTTATGTGTTTTTTGTTGGGTTCTTTCATGTCCTATGCTTTCTACTCCAGACTGGCTCCAATTTTTGATGGTAGAATGAACGCTAAGTTAATACACACACACACACACACACACACACACACACTGAAAAAGGGAAAGCAACAACTACTAGTTCAAGTATTTCTCTGGTGCTTTTGGTTGGACACATTTTCATTAGGCCTATATACCGCTGAACCTTGTTTTATTTCATATATTTGTGTCCCCAGCTCATTTTTCTTTTTCTTTTACTAACATCCATTTATGATACATAATACTAACAATCAGCTTAAGAAATCACATGTTACATCTTGATCATTTTTACTTCTCTTTCCCCTTCCCACCCCTCCTCGTCTTCTCATCTCCTTTCCCTTTGTACAAAGTCCATCTTCTTACTTTCTTCTGTCTCTTAATTTTTTATATGTTGGTTTTCTCCTTTTAGAGAGATCATGTGATGTGCAATTTTCCATATTGGGTTCCTTTTGGTCTTAAGGTGCATCTAGTTTTCTACAAATGGCTCAAGATTGTCTTTTTAAGGCACAGTAGTACCCCGTTTTGTATATATACCACGTCTTTCTGTCCGTTCATCTGTGGTTTGTCTTACTGGCTTCTTCCAAGATCTGGCTACTATAAAATCGTGCTGTTTTAAACATGAGCACGCATGTATCATTTTTGTTTGATGATCTTAACTCTTTTGAGAAGGTACCAAGAAGATGTATAGCTGACTCAAATAGGATAAGTATTTTTAGTTTTTTGAGGAGTTGAGTAGTCTTTGTACTGCTCTCCATAATGGTTGTACAAGATTACAGTTGCACCAACAATGTAGAAGGATTCCTCTTCCACCCAGTCACCAGTATTTGTTGGTTTTATATTTTCTTAATACTCGTCATTCTGGTCATTCTGGAGTTAGATAGAATTGCAGTTTTATTGATTTCTATTTCTCTAATGGCCAAAGATGCCATTTTTTCATGCATATATTTATTGGCTATTCAGGTTTTTTCTTCTAAGAACTGCCTATTTATTTAAAGTTGCCCTTTATTTAATCAAGATTTTTATTTTGGGGGGGGTCTAATTTTTTTTCAGTTCCTTGTGAAGTTCAGATAATAACTCTGTGAGGGGTATGTGGCATTTTTTTCCTATCTGTTGATCCTCTTTCACTCCATCAATTGTTTGCTATGCAGAAGCTTTTCAATTTGACGTAATTCCATTTGTTGAGATCTACTATTTTCTTACATGCATTGGTTGTTTTATTGGGAAGGTCCTTGCTTAAACCTATATCTTCTAGGGTTTTGCCTAATTTTCTTCCAATGAGTTCAGTGTTTCCATTTTATTGTCCAGGTTTTTGATTCACCTTGATTTGATTTTAGGACGTGATGAAAGATTTGGGCCAACTTTCATTCTTCTGCACATGGCTAACCAGTTTCCCACATCATTTGTTAAAGAGGCTATCTTTTCTCCAGCATGTGTTCAAATCTTTAAATCGCATAGTAACAGTGGCAGAATGATCACATGACTTTTGTCAGGGTTTGAAGATTGTGCCAATGAATTTATAATGTGACCTCTAAAAACATATACTAGAAGGAAGCATCGTTTGGGTCTCAGAAAATATGTTATTGTTTTAAAATAAAAAAGCATTCTAATGCAAATGTAAAGGTACATGAAGCTACAAGAGATAAAGCTGCATCTCAAACTAATGCTAATCACACGAAGCATAAGAGAATCAGCATCAGTTGCCTCCATCATACACTGCCCCAAAACTCATATAGTAAAATAACAGAAATCTAGTGGATGTAGCTCTGTCATAGACTAGCCAGAAATAATGAAAGGATGCTGCTAATCAAAAACAAGACCTATTAGAAAAAATGAATTTATTTCCAAAGATGATTTATTAACATACATTTCATAGAGACCAGAGAGTTAAAGTAAATAAAACAAAACAAGCAACATGAACAGCTGCATAGAAAAATGAAAAAAATGATATAGAAAACTAGAAAAAATTGATGGATGCTTAGTCAAAGACATATAAGTGTGTCTGCATAAATATCCCAAACTCCTGTAGGACAAGAAATAAATATCATAAAATTAAAATTCAAACAATAAACTGAGAAATACATCTTTAGTCAAAGAACAATTTCAATATAGAAAGAATGTTTACAAGCCAGTGAAGAAAATATTATTTTAGTGGGAAAAATGGGCAAACGATATGAAATGAAAGAAAAATTTACAACAGAATATACATAATCACTAGAAAAATATATAAAAACTTTCATCTTCAGTAGCAATCAAAGACATTCTGGCTCACAGTGCAACACACAAACTTCGTTGCTTATCAAATCAGAATGGGATTTTTAAGACATGATCTTAATGGGATTGATCATAATACTGCTTAGGAGAATAAAAATTGCTGTCTTTCTGATGGACTGTTTGTCAATACGTGTGAGAATTTTAAAAAGGCTGATACCAGCTCAAGTAGGAACTGTGAGCAACTAGTATAAGAACTGCCTCTGGGGGTTGGTGTCACCCAGAGCTAATGAAGGTAAATCGTGATGATCAGGTACATCAAGAACTAGATATTAATCATTCTTGGGATCAATAATCTCTCTCTCTCTCTCTCTCTCTCTCTCTCTCTCTCTCTCTCTCACACACACACACACACACACACACACACACACACACTATGCTACCTTTAAGGCAACTCTTTCATCAACCTTGTTCATAACTTTCGGTTTTGTAATTATATCACTTATGCATCGGTCATGCTGGGATAACCGATGACTGGATTTTGGTCTATACTGCGCCATTTAATATACCCTAAATCAATACTATAACACTATGTGTACAATTATGTGCATGCTCAATATGTGAGACTGTACTGTGTGCAGCTCAACCATATTCCCCATGGTTGCTGAAAATTCATGTTAGTGAATATTGCAGCCTGATGATATCTCTGAAGGAGAAACGTACATATTCAGTTTGCTCTTGGCTTCATTTTGATAGATTTGTGGTTCATGATTTGAGTTTCATATAATACCCTCTCCTGCGAGAAGACAGTCATATGTGTTATAAAGCATTCTAGAAAAATTGAATCAGCGGCTGGAGGAATGGCACAGAGGTTAAAGCATTTGCCTTGCAAGCATGAGGCCCTGAGTTTGATTCACCAGCACCACATAAAGCTGGGTGTGGTGGCCCTTGCCTGTAATCCCAGCAATCAGGAGGCTGAGGCAGGGGGATTGTTCTGAGTTGAAGGACAGCCAAGGCTGTGCTAGTGAGTTTAGGACCAGTCTGGGCTACAGAATGAGACCCTGTCTCAAAAAAAAAGAAAGAAAGAAAGAAAGAAAGAAAGAAAGAAAGAAAGAAAAGAAATATTGTGTCAGAATCTTTGGGCAAAGTGCCTTTGATTGTTTTATTTGTGTATGTATGTGTATATTTATTGCAGCTTGTGGCAAGAACACCTAATAGGAGATCTACTGTCTTACTTAATTTTAGCCCAAGACATAATGCTGTCTAGCAGGCATCTGGAATGTGCACATCTGTGTAACAGAAACTACCGCCATTAACCAATCAACTCACCTGTCATCCTCCTCACCCAGCCCTTAGAGCCCACCAATTGTACTGTGGCTTGACCATTTTAGAAACTTTACATTGAGGCCATGCATAATCACCCTACTGTGATTAGCTTATTTTGCTTAGCATAATTTCCTTCAAATAAATCCATTTTGTCACAGATAACAATATTTTATACTTAGAATGCTGAATGATATTCCACCCATCTCCTGTTTGTATCTAGTATGTATTGATAGGCACTTTCATTGTTTTTGTGTCTTGGCTATTCTGAGTTCTGCCACAGTGAGTGTGGGCATGCTCACAACTCTTCAGCATCCTAATTACAGTTCCTTTGAGTTTATATCTGAACAACATTGATACATCATATAGAAGTTCTATTTTAATTTTTAAAATAATCAAATTCTGTTTTTATAGTATTGCTCTATCTTATATTCCCACTAATAAAGCTAAAATTTCCTATTTTGGTCAATATTCACTATTTTCAAAAAATACCATTTATCCCAACAGGTGTGAGGTGATACCTAATTTTTAACTTGTAATTCCTTGATGATTTGTTACAGTAACCATTTCATGAACCTGTTGGCTATTTGTATGTGTCCTTGGGAGAAGGATCTTTAAGTACTTCATGAATTTTTAAAATAAGATCTTTTTTTTTTCATTTCCCATACTGAGTTGCAGAAGTTCTGCGTATACACTGCACACTAACACCTCCTCTCTAATTCTGTAGGTTGTCATTCACTTTGTCAGTTGTTTTCTCGGAAACACTTTAATTCATACAGTCTCACTTGTTTACTTTTCCTTTTGTGTGTGTGTTTTGTTTTTGCTACTGTTGTCATATTGAATGAATTAACTAGAGTAATCTCATGAAGTTTTTTGTTATGTCTTCTTTTAGGAAATTTAGACATTCAGGTCTATATCTTAAAATTCTCATTCTCTTTGAATTTTTTTTTGTGAATGGGTAAGATAAGATACAATTTAATTCTTTTGCCTATAAATGTTCAGTTTTCTAACACCATTTACCCTTGCTTCATTGTGTGTTCTTGACACCTGTTTAAAGTTCACCTGGTTGCATATGCATGAGTTTAATTCTGAGCCCTCTGCTCAGTTTTATTGGACTATACAGCTGTTTTATGTTTATATCATACTGTTTGGGTTATTTTAGTTTTGTATTATATTTTAGAATTAGGAAGTGTGATGTCTCCAGCTTTATTTTCCTTGATCAACATTGCTTCTGGATCTTTGGTAGTTTCATACAAATTTTAGAACTTTTTTGTTTCTGCAAAAATAAGTCATAAAGATTTTGATAGCAATTGCATTGAGTTTTTAGACTTTAATGGACGTTATAACAATATTATGTTTGTCGATCCATGAACATAAATACATTTCCATTTATTTATATTTTCTTTTTTGTAAATATGTTGTTCTCAGTGAACAAATCTCGTATCTTTGATTTAAGCTTACAGTCAAGTATTGTGGTATTTTAGTGATATTGTGAGATTATTTCTTTAATTTCATTTTTAGATTGTTTGCTGTTATTTTATGTCTTGAATTCATACTTCTCAATTCTATTGAATTTATTTATTAAGTATGAGAGCTTTTGTGAAGTATTTAGGATTTTCCATGTAAAATATTAAACTGGAGGACAACCCACTTGAGACCCCCTCCTATATAGTGAGGGCTTTGATATCTCTGTCCCTTGTTTCTAAATACAAGCCTTTTATTCTATACCTTGCCTCATTTGTCTGCAGTTACATTCTTTGGCAATGTGGAACATAAAAAAAAAGCTACCTGCAAACATAGATAATTTTACTCCCTCCTTCATTAAACTTGGATACATTTTTCTTAATTTCTCTGACTAGGATTTTTAGAAAGATGGTGAACAGAGTGGTTACGATGGAAATTCTCATTTTGTTCCTCATCTTAGAGTAAAATAGTTCTGGTTTTTTATTTTACTAATTTTTTCACTGCGGGGTATATTAGCTGTAGGATTTTCAGATATACTCTTTATTAGTTTGACATAAATTTCTTTCATGCCTAGCTTATTGATAATTTTTTAGTAAAGTCTGTTGAATTTTGTCAAGTGCTATTTGTGCATCCATTGAGATGACTGCACAATTTTTATTTATTATTCTGTTAATGTTCTGTGTCACATTAATTGACTTGTGTATCTTGAACTAGACTTGAGTCCTAGGAGGAAATTCCACTTGATCATGAAGTATAATCTTTTTAAGCTGCTAGTGAGGCTGGTTTTCTAGTGTTTGTTTGAGGAATTTTTTTTTTTTAAATCTATGTTCATTAGAAATACTAACCTTTAGACTTCTCAGCAGGAAACGTGCAGGCCAGAGGAGTGGGATGGTGAATTCCAGATGTGTAAAGACAAAGAATATCAACCTAAATATGATACTCTGTAAACCATCACTTGAAAAATGGAGGGATAAAGGCTTTCCAAAACAATTAAAAGCGGAGAGAGTCCATTCACTCTTGACCTGACCTACAAGAAATGTTCAGGTAAGTTCTTCAGATTGAATTAAAGGCTGTTCAACAGCAACACAAAAGCATGTGGCAGTATGGCCTTTCAAAGGTCAGTATGTAGACCAATTCAGAGTACTGTCATATTGTAACAGTGGTTTGTAAATTGACTCTAATTCTAGCATAAAATTCTATGACAAAGTGGTAAGAATAATTATAAATGCAAAAATTTATTAATGACTGAGCAACATAAAACATTGCAAATTAAAATATTAATAACAAAATGCTAAGTGATGAACAAAGTAAAAATGCATTTCTTTTTGTACAGGATTGAATTTAAGTTGCTATCTGCTTAAAATAAACTCTTATAAAGATAAGACGTCTTATTAAGCCTCCTGGTAACTACAAAGAAAATAGGTGTGAAAGACTTACAAAGGAAAAGAAAGGAATCAGCATACCACTATAAAAGCCAACAATCCACAGAGGAGGACTGCAAGAGAGGACAGAAGGGACACAAAGCAACAAAATATTTGTAAAACAATGAGCAAAATGGCAATTGTGAGACTAATCCATGGGCAATGGCTTACAACTGAAGTGGATTTTATGACATTCTGCATTGGTCAACACCCACAGAAGTGTGTGACACAAAGGGTGAACACTAATGTGAGCTCTGGACTTCAGATAATAATAACATTGTAGTAATGTTGGCTCAACAACTCTAAACATATGTACTATACTCATCCACAGTGTTGATAATAGAAAAGAATTACATGGGAGATTGAGGAGAGTCCGTGAAGATTCTAGTTTATGTTCATTTTTTTCTGTACATCTAAAACAACTCTACAAATAAACTCTGTAAAAATAAAACTAAGCAAACAAGGGATCGTAAATGAATCCAGCTCACCCATCAATGGCCTGAAGTAGCTGAATGGAAAGTAAACAAACAAGCAAACAAAAAGCAAGCTCCAACTGCAAGCTAGTTACAGGAGTTTATATTTGTGTATAAAAGCCAGAACTGAAGCCATGGGAAAACAATATTTCATGTCATTTTAATCGACATAGACAGTGTGAGTGACTCTATCGGACAAAACAGACTTTAAGTAAAAAGTCATAATAAGAGACAAACAGCTCAACATACTATGAAAAAAAGTTAATCTGAAAGGAAGAAAAAATTGTTGCTATTTATGCATTGAACATCAGAGTACCTAAATATATAAGCAAACATTGGAATATATGAAGAGAGAAATAGACTACAGTACAAAATGGCGGGAAATGTAACCCTCAAATTTCAATAAAGAATAGAACATCTGGAGCAAAAATCCATAAGGAAAAAGGAACCTTGAACACAACTCACCAAATGAACTTTATAGAATAACACAACATTTGGCCTAAAAGCAGCAGGATACACAGTCTTCTCAAATGAACACAGAGCATCCTCCAGGAATCATTATGTTAAGACAAAAAATAAGTCTCAACAAATTTAATATTGGAATCATGCTAAGCATATTTCTTGACCACAATTGAATGTAACTGGAAATCAGTAACAAAGAAAAACAGGAAAATTCACAAGTACCTAAAAAGTCAGTGTACTCATGAGCAACATTTGAGTTGTGGGAAAAATCAAAAGAGAATTTTTAAAATATTTTGAGAAAAATGAAAACACAACATGCCAAAAGTTACTAGACAGAAAAAAGCAGCACTAAGACAGAAACTAGCAATCCATGTTTACATTAAAAAGGAAGATCTTAAGTACATGACTCAGCAAAAAAGTAGAATAAACTAAGCTCAAAGCAGCAGGAGGAAAAAAGATGACAGCAAAAACAAATGAAACAGATAATATAAACATACTAGAAAAAATGAACTAAAATAAGTGTGCTTTTAAAATAAACAACATTGATGAAACCTAAGAAAAAGTAGGGGAATAGAGAAGTAATTCATGTGGGTAAAATCAGAAATTAAAGAGAAGACACTACAACTGATGCCAGAGAAACAAATGTGTCACAAAGAACACTAATATGAACACTAATATCCAAAAAAATTGAAAACTAGAATATATAAATGAATAAATTTCATTTATTCATTAAGAGATTAATCATGAAGACATAGAAACTTTAAACAAACCGTAATAAATACGCATATAGAATCAGCAACTAAAAATCTCATAACCAGGAGATGCCCAGGATCAGACAGATTTAAGAATACTTTCCTTCTTTAAAGAACATTGATAAATTTTCTTAAAAGTAGAAAAGTGTATTGCCCACTTTCTAGAGCTGGAGCAGTACAGCCAACATACACAATTTGAAGGACTAAGAGTTTCTTTCAGCTCACTGTTTCAGAAGTTTCACCCCTTACTAGGCCAACTCCAAGGCGGAAGTGTTATGGCTGATGGGCATGGTGGCAGAGAGCTGCCTGCCTCATGGCAGCCAGGAAGTCGAGAGCACAAGTGAGAACCGAACAAGAAGGAGTCAAGGACCAGACACATCATTCAAAGTC